>BMAW01099951.1:147257-306001 GCA_019974015.1 Nephila pilipes | reverse complement strand
TACGTATTTGCTATTCATCATCTTAATGAGGAAGAAGGTACGCAATTTTATAGAACAGTCGGTTTCAAACCCATATTTTCTTCTTAAATGATTTTATTCCATAAAAAATTATTTGCTTTGTTTTGGCGAGTTATTTAAACAAAATTAAGGTATGAAAATTATGTACAAATATCATTGCAAACTGATTGGATTAACATTCTAATAAGAATGGTACAATTTTAGTAAAACTAGAACTTCAATATACTTTTATAGAATTTGTCTGTTATTCATGCTTTTTACAAAGAGCATCAGTATATGAAATCTAGTCAGTCATTTGAACAGAAACCGAATAGTTTCAATAGTTTTAGTTTAAAATTTTAATAAGTTTTTAAAGAAAAACGACACCTTTGAAAGCTTCCTTAATTCACACTGCATTATTAATTACAAAACCGGTTTCACCCATTATTAAATGGAATTAAGTGGTGATTGTAATGAATGAATTGATCAATTAAAAAAACATTTTCTGCCCCATTTGCCTAGTGTTCATGTTCGGATCGCCGGGTTGGTTTTGTCAGGTATATTGTGCTTTGTCACCCAGTTAAGCATTTTGCTGGCGCTGAGTTTACTCTTTAAATCTGTAGATGATCAAAGTCCTTCCATTGTCGAGATATAGAAGTTTGGAGATAGAGGTGCCAGCTCAGGTATCCTCCTCACGGGCTGGACTTGAGATTAAAAATTTGAGGGTCTGCCAAGGCCCCTGCAGCACTTATGTGAGTTATGTTGTTAAACCAATCAGTCAAATCAGAAAATATTAAATTTTTTTAATTTTATTTACAGGAATTGGTGATACATCTATGTTCCCAGTTTCCTTCAAATCCCTTAATTAGTTCCAAATATATTCTTTGAAAATTGTTAGAAATATATTCTTTTTTCGATTATTCTTATCAGAAATTGTGTTTGGGAATTACTGGTTTTGTCAATGAGATTGTTATTATTTCTCAAGAAATGTTTATTTCATGATTCATTTATTAGAGCAGAAGTTATTTTCTCAATTATCTGCAGATTCACATATTTAGAAAAAGAAATACACTCTTTAAAAACCTATTTTGATATTCCTCTGAAAAATTTCGACCAGTGTTTTAAACAGTAACAGTGATAATTTTCAAACAATGAAACTTCCTTAAAGTTTTCAACTAGCATAGTTCGGTGAGAATTGAGGTCGTAACAAAAGTTTTGTAAATTTGAACTTTTGTTTATGAGAGACATTATATTGAACTTGATCCCAACTCCGCTCTTCCTTATTCTTCTTTTTATTTGTAGTTTTTTCTTTTTATGTTAGCCATGTAAGGCAATATGTTTCATCTATTTATATAATTGTTTAATGACTCACCAAGAAACATATTCTTATTTTTACCAATTTCAATAGCTCTGCTGTAGAGCTGTTTGGGGTGCCCATTTCTCTCCATATTAGAACATGGAAGGTTTTCACATTTCAAACTGAATTGATTCTTAAAATGAAAGTCCGGTTTCAAGATTGCTTGTATGAATTTTGAAACAATCCATCTTATGCTACTTACCATTATATTATGTCAAAAAGGACACACCATTGGGTATGTTGCATATTGAAGACTACTTTGAGGAAATTCTTGTTTATTCCTTATCTAGAAGAAACACTTTACGATATAGTAGCGAGTTGTCTAGATTAGATGCCAGTATCAGATACCATCATCAATGTTTAAATTATAATACACTAAGAGTTTTGTCCGTTGATACATGATGCTTCTTTTTCTTTGAAATCATATTTTCACGTAAATAATCTGTACTTACATCCACATATTCCATATTATTCCCATGTAGTTAAGGCATCCTGCCAATTTCCCTGGACATGAGTTCCATTAAATTTGGTCGCTGTGACGTTTTCAATAGTATTTAATTTTAAAAAAAAACTTTGAACAAGTGTGTGCAATGAAGACAGTGTAAACTAAAAGCTTCTGTGAAATTTTTATTCAATTTTTATATACTTTTCTGATATTCAAAGTCATAATCATTGATATATTCAAGATATTGTCTTCTGATTTCTGAACAGTGTTGTTGTCTAGATTTCGTGGTTTTTTTTTTTTTTTTTTTTTTTTGAGTTTTGTACTTTTTTTTTTATGCTTTTTAAATATCTTTACGTTTAATGGCAAAATAAATGACCCAAAGAAATATTATAGTGTAACTTAAACTTAATGAACAGGAATGTTATTATTCATTGCAATTTTTTTTAACCAGTAGAACAGTTTTTGAAAGAAGTCAGATATAGTAAACATTGATTTGTTTGACTATAAAACATATATGTGACCAGGTTCACATAGAAGAAAAAATGAAGTTTTTTTTCCTTTGCTTTGTACTGGTTTCTCAGGTTTGTGTTGTCTTTGGAAAGTATATGTGACCTGAAGAAAGAGGAAAATATCCCACACAAAATATACATGTTAAACTAAGTTCTGAAAACGTGACGTCAATGATAAATGTCAGCCTGGCATGAAATCGTTTTGAATACAGTGCATTTCAGTATAGTCTGCACCTGAAGAGTGGAAAGTGAAAGGTGCACCCAATTTGTTATTCACTTGGCGCGTACAATGATTGGTGGTGGCTAATTATCAGTTCCTGCATGCTACCGAACATTAACTGGTGAAGTTCCTTTGTGGACACTTATGAAACTATCTTTTTTTAAATATTGTGTAAGCTTTGTTCATATATCTTTTTTTGTTTTGTAGAAGATAGTGATTCCAGTGGAGATTCCAATGATGAAAAATCCCGAAAGAAGGTAATACTTTTACAATAAATTGATTTAAATTCATCATTCTTTAAACAGTTTAGTGTAATGTATAAAATGATCATTGTATATCATTATTAAATTTTTCTAAAAGTTCAGGAGCAGAATGAACGCTTTTGAACAACTCTGGAAAAGGCCTAATTCTAATATTTTACACATACTATAGAACTATGAAAATTTTTAGACATAAATTTGTTGTCTCTCTTTTTAGTTGACTTTGATTTTTTATTTACATAGTTGGTTTTGTATTAATTTTCTTAAAACTTTTCGAACTTATAAGTTACTATTTTTTCCTCTAAGCCTCCAAAACAGATTTATTATATGAAACAGAAAATAACATTTTTGTAATCCTTAAATATCAAAATGTTGGTAACATCCTTCACATCACAATCCGTCATAATGGCAAATTTATACCTACTAAACATCTAATTCTCATATTCATTATCCTGGCACTTCGGATATCAGTTGAAGTTGTATATCTTAAATGTCCTTTACACCACTATATTCTGTCAGTCTTGCTACATCAATCTATCCACTTTATCATTCAACCCTTTGCGCTGGTTTAACTGCCAAAAATTGGCCATTCGATTCCAGCCTGCTGTGGCCATTGAGTATGAAAGTTGGGATTGCACTACAATCCATCTCTAATTTAAAATGCGAAGACCCCTGCATTTTGATATTGCTTCACACTGAAGTATGTACAAATCAAAGAATGCCTCTGAAGTAGCAGTTAAGCAGTATGTAATCCTCCCAAGAGTTATTTAACACTATGCTTGAAGAAATAACTCAAGGCCAAATTTCTAACCTCCACAGTTAAAAGAATTATAGATACTGATACTCAACAAGAACTTGTGGAAAGAAGTACCTAATGTTCGATTTTAGCCTTTCTGGAAGGAAATCAACCAATAGTATTTTCATCGTTGATCTTGATTGTAATGTGAGAATCCAATTACGCTATATCTAACATATGATTTTTTCTTAATCTGCATAGTATCTGGAATAGGGTTCATTGATGATAATCATCAGGTTACACGACATCACAAATGGGACATACTGAAAGTGCAACAAGTTTATAAAATAGCTTTTAACAAAACCGGAAAAGCAGAATGGAAACTGGTGGAATGAGGATTGCAGAGTAGCATATAAATTCAGAAGAAGTCATGGAATGTTTTCCAGAAATATCCTGACCTCACCATTTATATAGCAGTTGCGCACTCTTGGTAGAAAATTCAGAACTATTCTACCAACCAGCAACCGTCCTTTATAGATGTTTTAGAAACAAGCATTTTTTCACGATATTTCAAATCACTTGTCAGAACAGATCTACTTTCTTTGATAATCTGAAGAGACAGCAGATAAAAGATATTGTCTGCCAGTAACACCATTGGAAACGTCTAATTTTTCTTTTTTCCAAATTGAAAGTGCGTCTTTAAGGTATATCTTTCTAGAGACATGTGATTAAAGGGACCGAACTTTTTGTTTCTTTCAAAAGTTTTTAGATTTCATGTATTTTTAAGTTAAAATTGATGCAGCCTTAGTTAGGTGATTTTATTCAAGTAGAAGAGGCCTGTACAGAATGTTTTTGCTTCATACATTACTCATTATAAAAATTAATAACATCGTTTCAGGCATTGCTCCATCTGCTAAAGCTCTAATTTGAATCTGCATATATTTTCTTTTGGCTCATGACCTGTAACATGCACTGAAAAGAATATCATTGAGAGACAGCTTCAATAGTTATAAAATTTTGCTCACTTTGACAAAATGGAAACGGTTGGTTCTCTCTGACAAACCCCATGAGTTTTACTTGTTGAGAAAGAAAGCTTCATTCATGTTCCTGAAATCTTTTGTTATATTTTGAATCACTGTTGTGAAGGAACTAAATTCTTGTGAAAACCACAGAAAAAAGCACTGAGTATTTCTAGTGGTTTTTCTTATTACCATGGAGTTCTAACCATTACGCGATGACCATGCATCCATTCCATTCAAAATTGAGACCTGTCTTGTGTTATATGGATCAGCCGGGAAATGTGCTAAGTAAATTGAGCACTGTCTGCCTCACTGCTCTATAACTTTGTTCCGGAATCTCCGTAACATCTCGTGTCCTAAAGTTTATACGTTAACTGCTTTAAAACTTCCTTAGACTTAAAAGAACAACTTTTGTCCCTTCAATATCGTTTTTGAATTGCATCCTCATCAAAGTTTTTATCATTTTCAAATAAAAGTTTATTCTTAGACTGACTTCACTGTACCGAAATTCTATCTGTGCTTGCTTTTCACGTAAAAATACAGCTTTTGATTGAAGGTCATGGGTTGTCTAGCGTTTATTTTGTTCTCTATCTTCTGTCAATTTTAAAATGCTTCTTCTGAAATTTTTTTTGTTATCTTCATCTTGCATTTAGCACAATGTATTCCAAGAGGATTCTGTGCCAGATTTTCACTTGATAATATCTAGACACTATATTTATCGTGCTTTAGACTATGGATCTTAGTATTTTTCTTTGCTGTTTATATGACCATTTCTCAATTATCTTCATTTCTCCCTTTGTAATATATATATATATTAAGCATGGATCTAATTGAGACTATATATATATAATATTATAAAAAGTTAAAAGTAAAATCATTCAGGTTTATCATTAAAAGTAAACTGTCAATTGTTTAATATGTAATTATACATAAAGCTGCTGCAATATATAAACTGCTATAAAGGAAATTTCTAATCCTGAAGGAAGCAGAAATTAGATTGAAACATCTAAGAATTGTAATTTATTTTGTTATTGTAAGTTCATGGAATTCTGATAAAAGAAAAAAAAATTAAATCTAATATTTACATGATTGCTTCATAATATCACCAGTATTAATTTTTAGTTAACCACAATATTTCTCTCGTATTTTTAATTCTTCAGGCGATTACAATAGCTTGAGGGATAATTTGTTGAGGTTGTCTTTCATGAATCTAGCGAACTCAAGTTTCATAGAATTAAAGATAAATTGATGGATTGTGTACTGATTAGTTTTTATTTGTGTAGATAGCAGAAAGGACCCATTTCTATCCACCATTTAGTAACTTGTAAAATAAACAGCTATTTTACACTAATGATATATGTAAATGCTCCATTTTTGAAAAGAATGATGAACTACAACTTACATGACAAAAGACAGTACTAAAATATAACTCAATCAATTAGGATTATTATATTTCTTTTTAGCTATCATTCTTTAAATTATTCAAATTTGTAATCCAGAATCATTTAGGTATTGAAAATATGTTTAAAAAACATTAGAATGTTTAAAATTAATTGTTTTCATTGTGGTTTCAAAATTAATTGTTATTAGCTTGCTTTCAGAATCTAATGAATTTCAAGTACTTGTGCATTTTATATCACTTAGTTTTCAGGTACAATTTTTTTTATTAAATGTTTATTTAAGTAACACAGTGAGTTATGAAAGTATACATACATTGACAACCATATTTTAAAGAAGCTTTACTGTCGAAAATACATAGTTAAATTATGCAATTAGTTATTAGATATATAGTATTGAATTCATTTTATTATTTTCATATGTAATTTACTTGAAAAGATTACCTATAAGAAATCTAAAATTTGTAAATCTTAAATAATGCAGAATCTTGTAGGATGGAAAAGTATTTATATAATTCACATATCCTCAAATGTTTAAACTAGCATTTTATTAATCGATACTTTGTAGGATATCCTTTAGCTTAATAATTGCTTTGAGCCTTCTTTGCATGGATTCTACAAAAGTTCATGTCACTTAACTGAAAATGTAGTCTGATTCTTGTTTATGAGTGTTCGAGTCATATTTATTGGAAACTGTAGTAAAATTAATTGAATCATTCATTAATGTTATAATTTAGCTCTCTTTGAGTCATCAATATTGATACCAATTTTCTCCCATGCCAGGATAAAAATTGCGAAAATCATTAAGTGCGGCTTTTTTTTTCTTCTTCTTTTTCCCCCCCTTCTTCATTAAACGACTGTACTCATCAAGAAATATACTTAAATAATTTAATTTTAAAATCTTGAATATGGCAATGTTTACAGAAATCTAATTTTTATTTAAGTTTCAAAAGATTCCATAAACCATTGTTGATTTCTTAATGATATGTTGTGGTTTGTATAATCACAGTGTAAAATTACTCTCAATGAATATTAAAGATGTATCAAAAAACATACTGTGAATTGTTTGTGTTTTATTTATATACATGTTTTGTATGGTTTGTTTAAATTATGTGTAAGAAATTAATTTTTTATCTATGTTGGGGTTTTCATTCCCTCCCCCTTCCCAGAAAGGATTCTTGACCAGATTAACGTTCATTGGTTAAAAAGAAAAGTTGTATGTATTTGTGTCATGATTTTGTCAACTGAAGAATTTTTCTTTTTTCATGTAAAGTAAGTTTTATACATTTGCTAAAGGGTATAAAAAGTTTTGTTTTGGTGGTTAAATACTTTTTTTTTTTTTTTAGATTCCTTGGACAGCATGGGTGAGGAAAATATGTCTTCATCGGAAAGTTTTGAAATCGTTTCTGGAGATGAAGATTTTTAAATATCATATGATAATCATAAGCTAATGGCTCAAATTGTTGACACCTTTTCAAATAAGGGTATTTTTGTGGTGTGATGAATCAACACTACTCTCTTTCTCTTTTTGAAGTAGTGCCATAAAATTATATATCAATGAAAAGGTAATTTAATGGAATTTCAATGAAGAGAGAAATATTTTATAGAGCAATACTTACATGTAGCAATATGCAAAAATTATCTCTATGTCATTGAACTCTGAGATTGGGAAATCTTCAGCTTCAACTAGACGTCCTAACTCCTTCCCATGGAACCAGGTTTTTTTTTATTCTGCAACTGTTTTGATATGAAACCAATATTTAATTTTTTTCTTCCATTCAATTTTGTTCCTTGATCTCATCACTCTTTATAAAATTTTCTATTATTATGCTGTTTATTCAACACATTTTAGCCAAGTTTAATCTTTCCAACCTTTGTATGAGGCATAAAAATTGCTTGTATGTGTATGGAATTTTGGCATCAGTACCAATCTCTTGTACTTAGCATAGAACAGATTTTGCACTCAACTTTGCATTACATTTTGCCATTTCATTTTGTTTACTTATAGATTATATTTTTGTCATTTTGGTGAAGTCTCTTTCCTTCTACCATCACTTGTTGTGACACCATTTTCTGCTTTAACAAGTCAGGTTTTGTTGTGATTCTTTCAGTCAGGTCTTTGTATCTCTTCAAAAATTTAGAAATGCCACCTTTGATTATGTTTGTATAAATTATTCTTCTAATTTCTTCATAATTAGCTTGTTCATTTAACAATGCTATTTTACGACACTTTCTAGGTAACTAATTAATTAACTCTTTGTGCCATTTATTTAAATTATGTTTTATCTCACTAAATGAAAGAAAACCTTTTTACAAGCTTTTTTAATAACAAAAAAAAAAATTACCAACTTAATAGCAATCACATAATCCATTCGTAAAATCCTACTGTGACGTGATTGATTCATTTCCAAATGAAAATAGTACCTTAGCAAAATATGCTTTCTTTTTCAGATTATTTGATTAAAACCTTTGTTAAAAGTATAGATAATTAAACAAACTTCTTTTTTTCCCCCTTCATTTCTGATTAAATTATATTTCCATTGATATACATATTACAATGAAATTAATTAGAAAAAGTAGAATTATGATCCAACAAAGCTAGAAAAATATACTTTATTTGAAAGGTTTCCACAATTTTGGCTGTTAGGTGTACTTACATGTTTCAAAAAGTACATTGATAAACTCCCTTTAAAATGTGTGTGTGTATTAACTCATAATTCATATATAACGAACTTATCCATCATTGAAATGTTTTTTTTTTTAATTAAAAAGTTTTTATTTTTTTTTCTGTATTTTGAATTTTTTTTTTTTTTTTTAACATCTGTCGAATAATGCAAATAAACAAATGCAACAGTAGCATGAAAATATGCATGACACATGTTATAATATGCAGAAAAATATTTGTGTTAGTTTTGTCAATTTAAAATATGTTGTATAAAATATGTGACTATTAAAAGTTTACCGTAGAAACAGTCACATTTAGTCTAGGAAATGTCATCAATTGCATGCAATGATCTGGTGTTTTCATTAAAAGTTACTGTGTTCGTGCTGTCTGCATGTCATGTTGTTAATAAGCTTCTGCTCTTATCCACACTTGTGAATTTTAATGTTTCATTTTTATCATTGTTTGTTTACTGTGACTATCATGTACTTCAGATTTCTTTTTTTTCTTTCAACTTTCATGTGTTTTCATCATTATTATTGTGAATATTGGTGATGGGAATCTTCATAATCAAATATCATAAGTTTGATTTCTTAGTATGAATGGATCATTAGCATTTTTTTAAGAAACATTTATGTCAAATATTGTCTTTTTACTTAATAAATGTCATTTTCCCTTTCTCTTTTCTCTGTGTTTATTATTATTATAGTTATTATATGAACTGGTAACTCAATATCTGAATACAACTCATTTAATGTAAAATATTTCTGAATTATTGATTTACACTCAAACAAAACTCTGACATATGTCAAAGAATCATATTTTGAATAAACAACCTGACTACAGTTGTAAACATAAGTCACAATGTCAGAAACTGAAAGGAATGCATGAATATTTCTGAAAGAACATTAGATATTTACATTTAGTTGTATTATATTTTTGGCTGGTAATGAAGAGCGATAAATTTGAAATACCAAATCTTATTTTATGTCTAAAAAAATTTTCGGAGTTATAATTTCCGAAACTTTCATTATGTGCGTGCTACATTCTAAGAAAATCAAGATATGTTTTATCTGTTAACAATTTTAACAAATTGCCATCTTGAATTTAAATCTGTAATTATTTGAAATTTCCTCTGTGTATAACCCCTCACTATTGACAATCAATGAGTTAATAAAAGATATTAATAAAAATTAGACGAAGGGAATTCTGTCCTGCAGCTTATAATCGAATATTTGAGTAATCATTGACAAATTTATGAACTTGTAATCCTTCTCCTTGCTATCAGTAAAATTCAGACAATTTGGTTGAAATTGAAGTTGATAATAAGCTAAAAATCTTTATAATCGATTAACTTCTTTACTGTAAATAAAACAAACTGAAGTAGGATTCGTACTTAGCAATAAAATTTTATTATGTGGATTTTTTTAGATTTAGAAAAGAAGGGGAAAAAAACCAACTGATGTTATCGGATTTTGAGTCATATGCAACTATGTTAGTGTTTTTCATGGTTATACGCTTGATAAAAATTTGACTTCTTTAAACAGAAAATCCTGTACCAAAGTTTACTAAACGACAATTTTATATCCAATGCTCAGAAAATTTAAAGAATATTTTACCTCTCCTGAATATTTGCTTATAAATCGTAAAAATTTAATCAAGTCATGAAGATTTTTTTCGATTAGTTTTTATTTTACCGATTTTTATTAGTTATAATTTTTTGATATTTAATACTATGTTTGTTAATATAGTGACATAAAACAGAAAAGCAGATCTTGTTTTCATTATTTTGAAGTAATCACGTCTGCTTTTGATCAAAAATAAACTATTTTGGAAATACCATTTTATTTTATTTAAAAAAAAAAATATGAACTAGTTTGGTACAGCAATATTGAGGAAAAAATTATAAAATATCTTCTGTGCTTATTTCTAATTCGATTGATTAACAATATTATGTTTACACAAGCTAAATATTGGATTCTGTTGTCATCAATATTTTTTCTAGAGTTTAATTTAAATGAAAACATCTATACGTTTTATTTTTTTTTCCATATAACAATATTCCGGAGATAGTTCTGCAGATGCAACATTAAAGTCTCCTTTAATTTTAGGAGACTTTAATGCTGCATCTCGGAACTGGGGTTACAAAAACCGAAATCAAATGGGACAAACAGTGGAAGATTTTATTGACAATAATGCGATGTTCTTCATGTATGATCATGAGGATCTTAATACTTTTATCCACTATTCTGAAAGTTCTACAAATCCGAATTTGACAATGGTAACTGCGAATATAGTAGACCAATGTATAAAAACAGTTAATGGATACCCAGGAAGTGGGCATAGAATTACAAAATTGATAGTTGAGCTGAAGACAAAGTTGAAAAATGAATTACAAAGATAAAGCGGAACTTCAAAAAAGCCAAATGGAAAATTTCTAACCAGATCTTATGGAGAATCTGGTTAAAGAGATACCAAATAATCTTGCTCATTACGTAGAAATGACCGTCTTCTCGCCTGTAAGAGAAGTACAAAACAAAACATTCCAAGGGGAAGAATATTTAAATACAAACCCTTTTGGAACGAGGATCTAACAAAACAGAAAGAGACTAGAGATAATACAAAAAAAAAGGCAGAAGGGACAGAGGGAAAAAGTGAAGGCCAACGCAGAGAAGACGTCGTCAGATGAAGAGAATGTGCAATTATGAAACGTAAGATAAACATAGCCAAGAATCAATCATGGAATGAATCTACAATATATGGACTATAGAACAGATGGGCGAAAGGCCTATCGTCTAATGGACACAAGTACAAAGGTCGTGCCATCCAATGACAATCAAAAATAAAGAAACGACTGATTCAAAAAAAATTGCAACATAATTTAATTAATACTACATAAATCAATTCTCGCTTTGCAATATAAAGGGAAGGAGAGGGAGAAATACAAAGGAAAAACTTTTTACTGACGAAGAACACAGACAAGTTATTTACCAAAGATTTCTCTATGGAGGTACTTCAAAGAGCTATTGCGGATTTAGAACATAGAAAACTCCCTGGAGGAGATAATATATCCCAAGAGTTCTTAAAACATTAGGACAAATGGCTAGAGAAAAGTTGTTGAAAATCTACAACCAATTTTGGAATCAAAATTTGAACCTACCTAACGAATAGGTAAAAGCAACAGTAGTTCCAATTCTCAAAACTGGAAAACCGCAGGAATGTATAAATTCATTTAGACCGATATCCCTCATCAATAATAGCCAAAATCTTAGAGAAAATGCTGATAGCAAGACTAAAGTTTTTCCTTGAGGAACACGATAAAGTAGCTGAAGAACAAGCTGGCTTTAGAGAAAATGTCTACATCTAATTCAGTTTTGAAGGTAGCGCATAAAATCAAGTTTTAATGACAAAAAAGTGCCCTGGCGGTTCTAGTTAACTTCCAGGGTGCTTATGATACTGTCTGGCGATCTAGATTAATTAATGAAGAACAGAATTGGAGGTCATATGCTGGGCTGGATCAAACGATTTCTGGTCTAGAGATGGGGCTGGACGAGATGGAACCAGGTGGAGTCAAAATATGGAAGAAGTAAAGTCGATTTACCACAAGGTGCAGTTTCAAGCTGTACGCTTTTTAATGTATACATAAATGATCTGATTTAAAAAAAAAAACCTTCTTAAACATCGAAAACATTAACGTTTGCAGACGAATTCATAATTTGGATGGATGCAAAGAATGAAAATGTTGGAAGACACTAAGTAGCGGGCGCTTCAAACCTGGACGAAGGAAAATAACATGATCATCAACAACTCAGAGACTGTATACTAGTTCTTTTCATTAAAATACATTGACTCATTTCGATTTAAGATTAGACGGACACAACCTATTTAAAAGTTCGAGCTCTCAATATCTAGGGGCTGTTTTGGATAAAAGTTTTAATGAACATGTACACTATATTGAGGAAAAGGCAGAAAAGAGATTACGAATTTTAAGAAGATTAGCTGGCGTTAAATGGGGATGTAATCAATAACACTTAATATAACATATGTGAAACCCATTCTGATGTATAGAAGAGAGGTTTTGCTTACTGAAGCACTAAATAAATATTTTGGAACGATTACAGAATAGAGTTCTTCGAATAATAACAGGAGCTGTCAAAACCACCCCTATTGTATCAATGCTACTATATACTTCGAACCTGCCAATTTGCGAAGAAATAAAGAAACAGGCAATGAGTACATATATTAGATTAAAATCTTCATAAAAGGCGAAATGGATAGAGGGAAGTTATAAAGAATGTTTATGAACGCAAACTTTCCCTATAGTTAAATGTCGGGAAATGCTGACTGATATTGATAAAGACGACTCTATAGACTGTTTAAAAAACCTAGTAAACCTACTGGAGTACATGGCTATAGACCATTACTTATCCCTGAATGGTTTAATAAAGAAAGATAATTAAAATGTATAATATAAACCTCCTCTTACTAAGAGCTACTGTAATCTCTCTGATAGAGGAAAATTATCTGGACAAGAATATTCCCGCATGGGTCCCAAATAAATGAAACCTCTGGAACAGGTGTCTACAGTAAGTTGTTCTCTTTGTATGCACCTGAGGAAAATTGTATGACTAATTTCGATGCGGAAGTGTATTCAATACACTTGACATTGAAAAACTTGATATTAAGAATAAATAGTGAATGTTTTTCTACGGTGGTTATTTTTATCGACTCGAGTGCAGCTATCCAGGCAATCTCGAATAACCTTCGTTCTGAAACGCATATAATAACTCAAATTATGAAAGATGTAAACATATTTAGAGATAAGAAATATTCAAATTGTATTTCAGTGGATACCTTCCTATGTGGGTATCTATAAGAATAAGGAGGCGGACCGACTGGCAAAAAGGGGAAACCAGGAACTAAGTGATCAAAATCTAATTCCTCCAGATTCCTTAAAAAAGTATGTCTACAAAGACATTGAAAACTCCGGCAGAGACAATTTAATTGTTATGTGTAAAAATAAAAAAAAAAAATGGCAACATATCCAAAACACCTGGAAAATCTATAACTTAAGACCAAGAAAAGAAGCAGTTGCCCATTTCAGATTAATAACAGGCCACGATTGCCTTGGAGAGCACCTATATAGAATAGGTGTTCTCGACACTAACATATGTCCAATCTGTAAATCAGGAATAATGAACGACCATCTCCTGGATTGTACGGGACTAGACAGAGTCACACTGGAACAAGGAGATCACCACAGACTGCATTGGGAGTCAAAGGATCTCGTGGACTGATTGTGGATGCTTACCTTCTCTCCGCCTCTCGATCCTTGGGACTGTTTTGTTACATTTTTACTGTTCTTTCATTGTTCGAGATCTCTGTATGGATTAAATTTCCAAATAAAGTCATAGTAAAAAAAAAATAACGATGTTCCATTAAGTGATACAGCTCCTGGTTCTTTAAAAAAAAAATTTCCCCTATAATGCAAATTAATAAAAAACTAAATCTCTACTTAAAAAATTTGATTATATCACATTTAGATTTAAAAAAAAAAACCGTCTTCTTGTTTTTGCTAATGCTTGCTAAAATCAAAGTTGATTGGAAGTGTTACATTTTCCTTGACTTTTATATTAATTAGAAATATGTAATTTGCATGCTTATGTGTCAGAAAACATCTATGAAAAATAATTTGACTTAGTTGTATTATTAAAAATATACCTTTAAATCCTAAAGTATCACCTTTTGGAATATAACCCTCCTCTTATTTTCAACTGAATTAAAAAAAAAAAAAAACTTCTTTTCATTCCTGAGAAAACGTCCGATGTCGAATTTTTAGACAGTTTCTGTACTTAAGTACAGAAACTGTCTATAAATGCAATAGTGCAATAATTATTGCACATGCTTGGTTACTTTTTCAAAGATAGTAAGCAGTTATATTTATTCCTCTTACCTCACTATAATTTATGTATAAAATTTATAGAATCACACAACTGTTGTTCCTTTCTGCAAATATTCTGTAAGAAATTGAGGGTAATAGATACATCAAAAAATAAAATATTAGTCCTCCTTTTTATTTAATTGCAAGCTACATAAAATAAGTGATAATGTAATCTAAAACATTCAAAAACAAATAATTTGCGTAGATTTCGTTTTCTTTAAACTCTTGCTCTGATAAAGCCGGCAGCATATTAACTCAAACGGATTCTCTCAAAATAAAAGGTTAGAATTTAGCAAATAAATCTAACCAAAAAGTTAACAAAAAAAAAACGAAGTCTCCATACTTACAATTGATATTATTTTTCGAGTTCCAACGAGCAACATACAGTTATTTCTGAACGCTAGATTTACGGATGTTTTTATATACTGTATTTTGCTGAAGTAAGTCATTTAAACTCGTATAACAAAACAAATGTTTTGCAAAAATAAATAAATGAATAAAATAAAAAAAACCCAACTAAATTTTACTGAAAGTTTTCGGAGATAAATGGGAAATTTTCGAAATTATGCATTTTGCAAATCTTTAACTCCCTAATTAAGTGATAAATAGAAACTGTTCATAGATAATTGTTAAAAACATTGGTAATAACCTTCTGAGTAAGATTCTATGGTTTTTTAACTGTATGCGCGTTATAGAATTTATTTTGCAATATGTACCGTAATGTGCTAAAACACCGCCTTATAAAAACCTAATGTCACCCCTTTCTTAAGAAAATATATCGAAATAAATTTTTTGCATCAATGTTAGAATTTTTGCGTATAAATATAGAACCAAATAAAAAATGTGTTTAAACATAAATTTCTAGCAATACTTCGAAAAAAAGTTGTCGTAACTAGTATAGCAACTAATGCACACACTCCAAAATAAAGTTTTGGCTACACTCTGATAGAAATGTAGTAATGTACAAAATAATTTTAAATATTTTATATTATACGAAGAAAAATGATTTTGCTACATTTATGTATGAGTACTGTTAAACAATAACAGTTAAAGGTTACTCAGAATAAAACTCCTATAAACTTTTATACTTTATTGCTCAATATTTTATTAGATTTCAAATTAGCATCTTGATTGTATTCTCAATCCTATAATTGTATTCATTTCAAATTAAGGTATTATGTTTAGGCTAAGTCTTTTTTTTTTTTCAAGTAATCCCATCTATGGAACCAAACAGTGCTGAAATCGAATCTCAAAAGTTTGTCATCGTAACAAAAATGGACATTTGTTTTTATTTCAATTAGAATTAATTGGTTGATTTGCACCTTTACGTGGCACTGGAAACATCACGAGGGCTATTGGACAGACCTCGTAATTTTGAACTTCGGTCAAGTGACGAGGACGAAACTTGAGCCTGTACCTTACTCTCCTAACTTTCACGCCACGCCAACGGGAGAACTTTGAGCCTCGACAGATTTATCGTGCATCAGCCCCGGCTGCAGGGCGGGTCTTCAGCGGCAGCTACACAACGAGATTTAAGAGGTGTCACGCCCTTGACCACTCTGCAAACTATAACCGCAACTGTACTTGTGGAAATTATAAATATCTGAAATGTGATCTAAAATCTCTTCTGTCTATTAGCGTAGGGATGAATAGTAGCTACACAGACATCTGCAAGTACTTTTTGCACTTCTAGTGTTACACCTATTACATGTGGCCGGGGTAGTCTAGTGATCATGGTTTCAGATTCATGGCCGACGATTTTCGCGGGTTCGATCCTTGGCCGAAAAGAACACACCTTGTAGCCGGGGCTGATGCACGTTACATCTGTCGGGGCCCAAAGTACTCCCTTTGGTGTGGTGTGGATGTTTAGAGAGGGGGTGCCAGCTCAGGTGTCGTCCTCGTCACTTGACCGTGGTCCAAAATTATGAGGTCCGTCTTCAATAGCCCTCGTGTTGCTTTCAATGAGACGTTAATGAAAAACCAATCAATCATATCTTGAGTGAGTGAATGTTAAGTTTATTGGCGCAAGAGCCAGATATGGCTATGCTGCGCCAAACAAGATTAAACTGAGGTCTAGACGTGAAGCTGAAAAAAAAGACAAAAAGTGGTTGACAAGGAGAGTCGAAAATAGAGAAGGATCGCTAGGGTATCCCGGGAGTGCGTCACTCGTGTTTACCAATGAATCATATCCTAGTTAATTTCTTAGAATTATAATTATTGAAGCAAATACATTTGAATAACTTTCAATTTTTTACTAGTTTCATTTCTTAGTAAAAAAAAAGTGGAGAAAGTTTTCGTTTCACGATTTCTTCGCTTATTCCAAATTTCAATTTTTACAAATTTTAATCATTGGAATACAATTATGACGCATTCACACACACAAATATATATATAAACATATATATTTTACCCTTTAATTATAGCACACACAAAATATTAGCACATTTTTATTGTTATAAGATATGAGGAAATACAAATCCTACGAGAAACGACTTCCTTAGATATGCACCTGGTGGCATGAGTCGTTTGTAATGTCGTTAATTAATTAAATTCATTTGGGACTCGAGATGTTTACAATGTATGTCATTTTTCTGTGCTACAAATGTCCATTCTGTTTTATAAACTTTGTCACACCATTATATTCAGAAAAACGCGCGTATTTTAATTATTCCCTAATTTAAATTGAATTTAATATAATTTATATAATTACATACTATATACAATTCATACGTATACTTATTGAAGTAAACATATTTGTAAAAAAATATAATTACGTGAAAGAAAATACAAAATAAATATTTCAAAATTTCATGCATGAAAATGAATTTCAAAGTGAAAATTATATTTAACGAAGACCTTTGGTCAAATTTGAAAAAGCAGTTCGCAGCAATTCTGTGATAAAAAAAAATTTTTCATTTGTGAAGGATATTTGGATTTCGCGTGGCCTCAGTAGCTTAGAGGTCATACTCCTAGCCGGCGTTGTTCCCGTCGAATCGTAGGTTCGAGTACCGATGTCATTAAACACCTGCCGTGTTGCGGGGCTGATGCACGTAAAATCCGTCGAGGCCACAAGTCCTCTTGTTTGAGTGGTGTGGAAGTTAGGAGAAGGAAGTGCCTTATCAATTGATCGAGGGTCAAAGTTACGAGATCCGTCGCCAATTGCCTTACGTCTCAGTGCGACGTTAATAAACAATTACCTTTTTGCCCTCCTTAACAGATATTTTGTAAAAAAAAATTTATTAATATTGAGTGTTGATGATATAGCTGGTAATAATCGCTGTTATAAATTCAGCATTGAATGAAAGATGCTTTGAATATCTTGCTGGGGGTATGACAGTTCATGTAGCTTCCACGCGTTGCCAAAGTCGATGTGATGTAGAACGGAGGGAGGAAGTATGTGCCGGGCCAATCGTTTTCCAATCATCGATCAGGCAAGTTAGGCGATAAATAAGGAGAACAGGTAGTAATGCAATTTGGTGAGCGAAGATGGAGTCTTATACATTGCATGCCACGTGTGGTCAAAAAATTGTCCAACAGGAATACTGCCACAGGCAGTGAGTGAATGCAAGGTTTAATGGCGCAAGAGCCAGATATGGCTATGCAGCGCCAAGCAAGACTGAAATGTGGTCTAGACGTTAAGAAATTGAAAAAAAAAAAGACAAATTTGGTTGACAAGAAGAAAGGTCGAAAATAGATAAGGATCGTTAGGGTAACCCAGGGGTAAGTCACCCGTGTTAAACAAAGGCAATAAACCCCATGGGAAAGAAAAAGATCGCTAGTGTACTTCGGTAAAAAAAATAATGCCAACGGCACGCGGTGTTCCCAGGTAGTCATCCTCCCAAGTACTGACCACACCTGATGATGCTTAATTTCGGAGATCGGACGAGAACCGGTATTTTCAGCATGGTATGGCCGTTAGCACCACCACAGGCAAGCTGTGAAGGTAAGGGAGGGTAACAGGCTTCAAAACCTCACAGTTGTAGGCTTTGGCAGGTCACTGTACCAGAAATGCGTAACAGGAGATGCGAAAATGAAATTTGATACCATCTTAAGTCTCATAATACCAATGTATACGGCAACAGTTAAGTAACCGTGTTCCACGGTGTCTCAAGATTCTAATTCGGCCATCGATTCCCAGCAGATACACGCTGCTTCTTCGCAAATTTACCTGGTACACTTCACTCGAAGTGCCGACCGCTTTCAGTTAATTTTTCGATCGATCTCCGCAACAGAGAATCCAAAAGCAGACAGTTACACTAGATTCAGATCACACTTCTAGCAGATTCACTCGGCTAAGCTTTCTCGATCGGTCTACAAAGAAGACTCCACAGACAAACTGATTTCGTGCACAGACTGATTCATCCCTCGACTGTAGCTCTTGGCGTATATTTTTCCCCTCCAGGCGTGATCCCTTCTTCCCTTTCGATATTTCGTCTATAGGTTCCAGCTCCTTCGGGTACTTTTCATTCGTCACCAAGGTGAAGGAGTCATTACGTAAACTCTCTTTTACTCTAACTGGTGACATCTCAGTATCCATCTTTTCTAAAGTAAGAAAAGCGTTGCAGGGAAGCATCAGCTCATGTTCGAAACATTGCCTCCCATCTTCAAAGATTGACGTCCCGGCAGTCTCACCACCTATAGTAATGATCAGTTGCCCGGTAGGGAGCTAGCTGATAAACGTGAATGACTTTTGACTTGGCATTGGGCGATCTCTGAATTCTGTAGATAACATCGTTGAGTTTCTTGATGATTGTATAAGGCTTTCCAGTTCTGTTGTAAATAGTTTTTGACTCAGACCTCTCTATCACTTCGGGCTACACAGCGAGACTTTATCACCCTTTCTAATACAGCGATATGTGGCACTGGAATTGCAACGAGTCTTCATTCGTTCGCTATTCAGTTTTATCCTCTCACTGGCAAACGCATGTACGCATTCCAAACGTGGCTATAAATTTCTCATATGCTCATTTGGCGAGGAAGGCGTATCCTTTGGTCAACCAAAGAGGATATCACAGAACAATTGTAGCATTCGACCAAAAACCATCTCTGCTGGTGCCCACCCGGTCACTTCATGGACAGCGCTTCTATAGGCCAAGAGAAACAATGGCAAGTGTGTATATCAATCTGTCTGATTCTACGAAACAAATAAAATAGATGATTTAAATATCTTTCGACTAAACCTCTCGACCATGCCATCGGACACTGGATTCGAGTCTTCAAAATTTCTAAGAATTTTCAGAGCTCAGAAAAAAGCACGGAATTAAAATTTGTACCTTGATCCAAATGTAATATAATAGGCACACCATAACGAGAAATGCAGCTCCGGATGAGTTTCTCAGCTACTGTCGAGGCTTTCTGGTGTGGGATGGGAATCGCTTCTGGCCACTTGGTAAAATAGTCCATTATTACAAGGACATATCGATTGCCATTTGCCGTTTTGGAAAAAGGTCCTAGAATTCCCAAAGTCAATCTTTTGAATGGTGCACCCACATGATAGCGCTATAAGCGACCTTTTGTTTTGGGTCCCTTTCGGGCTCCGCAAGCATGATATTCTCTGCACCACTTTTTCACATCGGCGTAAAGTCGATTCCAATAAAGCCGCTCTTGGGTTTAAAGTTTTCAGGGCTCCAAAATGCCCTCCACTTGCGCTGTCATGAGTCTCTTACAGAACTTCTTGAATTCTGCTCTTTGGGAGAATTAATTGTCATCGAAAGGAGATTCCATCATCACTATCCCACTTACGGTATAGAACCCCATCTTTAAGGTGTAAGGAGTCCTAAAGAGCCCAGTATCATTTTGTTGCAGTACTCTCCAGAGCGATTTCCTCCCACTACGACCGCTTCTTTGAATTTTGTTTCTTCTCCCAAATTGGCCCAATAGTAGGATCTTCTAGCTGCACTTTTTGGATCTCACTTGAGTTTAGTTTGGCTTTTATTAACGTCGCACTAGAAGCAACACGAGGGTTATTGGAGACGGATCTCGTAATTTTGAACCTCGGTCAAGTGACGAGGACGACACATGAGCTGGCACCCCCCCCCTCTCCTAACTTCCCCACCACTTCGAACCCCGACAGATTTAACATGCATCAGTCCCGGCTACACGGTGTGTCTTTAACGGCTAAGGATCGAACCAACGACTGAACGAAAACCAGCGGCCACGAATCCGAAGCCATGACCACTAGGCAACGGCGGCCAACTGGATTTCACTTGAAGACAAGGGATCAGAAGTTGTTGTTTAAAATTCTTACGGTAATATCTGTTTCCATTCCGAACTTTTTCTCGGCGTTCGTGAAATGTTTACAGCTCTCTTTACAATGTCTTCCAGAGAGAGCAACTGCATTTCCGAGCGAGGCTCCTTTGCGATGTTGGATTTCAAAATCCTACCCTTGAAGTCTTTGGATCAAGCGAGCTATCTAGCCATCAGGTCCCTTAAAATTCAAAAGCTATCTCAAAGAAGCATGTTCAGTCCGGAGAAAAAATTTGCGTCCGTAAAGATAATGATGGAAATGCTCTATAGATTTGATAATCGCTAATAATTCCTTACGTGTCACACAATAATTTCTTTCAATATTACACAAGCTCTTGCTGAAGTAAGCGATGACACATCCTTCATTTCCAATTTTCTGGGATAACATGGCTCCTATTCCTTAAGTATTGGTCAATCCGGGATAAGTCAAAACAGGAGAAGCTGTCGAAGTCTGCTTTAGACTGTTGAAAGATTCATCGCGTTCTTCTGTCCAATTAAAATTTGATTTAGCTTCAGTTAATTTATGTAGAAGTCTTGCTGTACTGGAGAAATTTCTTATGAAACGACGATAATATATGCATAGTCCAAGGAAACTTCATAGATCGTGTACTGTCTCTGGTCGAGACCAATCAGCTACTGCCCTAATTTTCTCTGTTTCTCTAATCAATTTTAACTCCTTCCTCTGAAATAACGTGACCAAAATAAACCTCTTTTTGGAAGACTCTACATTTCTTAGGGCTTTACTTAAGATTGGCTTTCTGTTGTCTCTGGAATACTTTGTGAATATTATTTAAATGCTCTTCAAATGTTCGTCCAACTATTATAATGTCATCTAGATATACTAAGCTGGCTCCAGATGAAAGTCCATGTATAACTGTCACCATTAGTATTTCAAACGTAGCTGGAGCGTTACAAAGTCCGAAAGGAATTACCTTAAATTGCCAAAGTCCATATCTGGAGGTAAAGGCTGTCTTTTCCCTATCTTCGGGTCGGATCTCCACTTGCCAGTATCCACTTTTCAAATCCAATGAGAACCATTAGCTTGAATTCAGAGTCCAGAGTGTCATCTATTCGTGGTAGAGGATAACTGTTCTTTACCGTGATATCGCTAATTTTCAGTAGTCAATGCAGAATCGTGTCGAACCATCTTTTTTCTTACACAAGTACTATAGGCGAAGCCCACAGTCCTGATGATTCTTCAATTATTCCATTGTTCACAATCTCTTTAACTAGACGCCCAGTTTCCGCTTTCTTTGCAATAGGCAAACGTCTTAGATACTGCCTGATTGATGGTGAGTGAGTGAGAGTAAGGTTTTATGGCGCAAGAGCCAAAGTAGGCTATGCTGCGCCAAACATTTGTTAAAATCGAATACCAATTAATTTCATTAAAAACAAGAGACGAACACAAAAAGACACATAAAAGATAAAAGGTTAAAACTCAAATATGGTGTAAAAGGCCAATATGTCTTAAAAAAGCAAATAAATTATGGTGGGGGGTTTCCCCCACCAAGTCAGAAAGTTTTAAAACAGATGAATGAAAAAAAGTCCGGCGATGATGATCAAACACCGGACAGTCAATAAAAATATGATGAATAGAATAAGGGACATGACAGGAAGGTGCCTGATTGATGGATGATTACCCGTATTAATTCTGTGCTGAGTCATTTTGCACACGCCAACATCAGCATCACAGGAAGAAAACAAATTCTGATATTCTTTCAGTAATTATTGTACTATTATCCGCTTCTCTTCACTAAGTCCTTCAAGATTCTCCAATATCTACTGAAAAATCCGTGTCTCAGAAAATTCTTCAGGACGAGCGACGATATCCACTGCTGGTTCTCACGTCGTAATAACAGCACCTTTTCCCACAGCCTCTTTGATTTATTCGAACGGGAATAATTTTCCCTTTTTAAATCAATGAGTGCGGCCGCTACAAGGACACCTTTCTGGGAGGCCTTAGGAAAATCTGTTACGGGACATATCTAAATTGCGCAGAAACTTCGGGAATTTCTTGTATAAGACATTCTAAATTTAATGGTATTATAGTCCTCGCCTTCGCCAATACAGAGTACAACTTTGAACGCTGTACACCTGCCGAAAACAAAGAAATTTCCTCTTCTCCTGTATTTATTTCACTCTTCTCAAGATCTACAGTGAAATTAAATTCTCGATGAAAATCCAGGCCGAGAATGCATGGATCGAAGATGTCAGCTACATAGACTTTAAGTTCAAATTTTCTGGAGCCACATTCCATTAATGCATCCAGTTCCCCATACACATCGACTTTTTCACCGGTAAGTTTTCAGAGAAATGCTAGAAGCCGTATAAATAATCTGAATCTTCAGTTTCTTGACCATGTCCGTTCTTATAAGAGTTACATTAGCACCTGCGTTCAACAACATCAAACATGGGACATCACAAATAGATCCTTTTAAGAGAGTCCCTTTTCCTCTCCACCAAGATTGGAGACTTAGTTCTTCAGGGGCTTTGTTCAGAAAAGGTAGCCTTCGCCTCATAAGACGGCCGAAAGTTAGTTTTCCAGGTTGGATGTAATCATTTCGTACTCTCTCTGCACATACCCTTGACTTCCAACAGGTCGGATTTCGTCAAAAAGCATTTCTCTTTTCCATAGCACGATTATTTAGCAACTTTTCGAATCGGTTGAAGATATATTCAAATTTATCGTCTAGTTCCTTACTGGTATATTCCCCTATTTCCATTGATCTTATGTGTCGGGACGACTTTGAAATAGTTTTCGCAGCCTCATACTTCATGCTATATGCCAAAACTGATTTCAAATCCTTTGTATCCATCAATCTTGTTGAATGCTAGTATCCTCGTCTTTGGTATCATCTACGAAGTACTAAGCCGCTAAACTTTCTCGAACATCCAGGGGACACTCGGCGTTTCAGTCGTCTCATAGGGAAAACAGGCTCTTAAGTCGCTCTGCATCGATGGCTAACACCTGAAGACTTTCTCCCGACTTTTGACGTCTTGTTTTCAGTTCAGTTCTGTAAAATTGGGTAAGATGGCTGTCAGTAAATCGGGATTCTAAAGCCTTTTCGATGGTTGTTAGGTCTGTCAACTTATCAGCTGGTATTCCTTGCAGAATCTCCATTGCTGATCCTCGGAGAGAGGCTACAAGTTGACTGGCTTTCACAAAGTCAGTCCCTCTGTTAATAGAACTCACAACGTCGATTAGTTTAGTTTTTTTTATTAATGTCGCACTAGAAGCAACACGAGGGCAATTGGCGACGGACCTCGTAATTTTAAACCATGGTCAAGTGACGAGGACACCAGAGCTGGCATCCCCCTCTCCTAACATCCACACCACACCAACGGGAGGACTTTGGGCCCCGAACAGATTTAACGTGCATCAGCCCCGGCTACACGGCGGGTCTTTGGCAGCCAAGGATTGCACCTGCGACTGAACGACAACCACCGGCCGCTAGTCCATTATCTTGACCACTAGGCTTCCGCGGCCCATTTTCTACAGTACTCACAACGTCGAACTGAGTCTTGAAACTTTGAACTTTGTCCATGGTCAATCGAATGTCAAAAGTTTGACACTCGGCCTGGATTACACGAGTTCCGAGTTTGTAAGGAAATTGTTTGGTTTTATTTCAAGATCACTAGGTCTCTTCTCTCGATGTCGCTGACTTTTACTTGAACTTTGTCCTTCTGAAATTCGTCCTTTACTTCTTCAAGGATTCCTTTCACACCTTGGATTATTTCACTTTTCATTTCCTTACTCCATTCTATTTTTCACATCTTCTTACCTTTCTTCAATGCGTTTCATTATGTTCATCAAGGCTTTCAGTTGGTCGTCCATGGCCTTATTTTGAAGACGAGTAACTGGCATTCACTCCGGTAATGCCACTACTGACACAAGTCTTACGAAAATTTCCTCTCTGTGAGAGCTAAAAATAAGTCCAACTCAGAGGATAATGACAAATGACACTTTATTCGTAAGTCTTGAAGACAACACACAGGTAGCACAGCTTGGACAAAAACAGATACACAACACTTGCACAATTTAGTGACACAGATACAGGAACAAAACACACGTTAAGTACCATCACAGTTAAAACAGCAGCGTTCAGCTCACCTTATTAGTCCTCAACAGCCTCCACAGTAATATTCTGCGCTTTCAGAGCAGGTTCTGACGATTCCCAGAAGATACAACCTGCTTCTTTGCAAATTCACCTGGCACTCTTCCCTCGAAGTGCCGACACCTTTCAGTCAATTTTCCGATCGATCTTCGCAGCAGACTCCGACAGTTTCACTAGATTCAGGCCGAACTTCCAGCACATTCCCTCGGTCTACAAAGCATACTCCTTTGGACACTTGCTCCCTTGACTGTAGCTCTTGGCATATTTATACCTTTTCCGGCCAAGCGTGACGTCACATGGGAATATTCACGAAAAATCTAACTTTTTCCCCTATCGATATCTCGTGTATGTTCCAGCACCTTCGGGTGCTTTCTATTTGTCATCAAGGTGAAGTGGTCATTGCTTATACTCTCATTTGCAAACTGGCGGCATCTCTGCAAATCCATCTTTTCCTTTATAAGAGAAGCGTTGCAGGAAAGCGTCAACTCAGGTTCGTAACAAAATGTACGTATGTGTATATAAATTTGCACATGTATGTGTGTATAAATGTATATAAAATGTAATAATTTCACTTACATTTAATTTTCAAATTATTTCCCATTACTTTAACACTTCGAGTGGAAGTTCATCTTATTTTCTGATACAAATCCTTTTGAGCTTTTAATTTGTGATTATGTGCAACAAATCTGCTCAAAACCGGTTTTCCTCAGTTTCACATTCGTAAGGGGGATATCCCTAGGGTTTTTGTCAGCAGCTAAAATACCTTAAGATCCATAAATCTAATACTCTGTGATCTGAAGAAATTTTTGCATATAAATTCCAAACAGGGAAAATTTCAGTATCTTCCTCTGCAACCAAAGTGAGATGATGCATTTGGAGTGCTCAAATTATGATGCAATTTATCATTATGTACTTGCCTCTCTCTCATGTCAAATTGTTAAATGTACCATTTCAACTGTTTAACACCCCTTTTATTATGCCAAAATTGAATTGCAAATTTAAAAATTTTAGTTTCGTTAATATATATATATACAATTCAAAAATGCTTTTTAACAAAAAGTTGCATTTAAAGTGTTAAATATTAATAGAAAAAATTAAAAAAGCTCCATTTAATTTTAGAGAAGAAAGAAAAATCATGAAAGAGAGTGATAGAGACTGTAATGGTGTTACCTGCAACACACATTCCCAATATTAGAGCAGAACTAAGAATTTCTTACAATTCTAGTTACAGTTGCATTCAATTGAGAGAAGTTACATGAAATTAACTTATTAGAAATAATTATGGAATATGACTTCATATAAATCTGAGCAATGTTGTTATAGAACTTCAAGAAACTTCTAAACTTTCCTTCTGAAACTAAAGAAACAACAAAATCCCATAAAACTAAGTTTTAATGAGTATTACATAATTGCATTATATAGTTTCTTTTCAATACTACACAATTTTTACATAAAATAACCATTACATAAATTTAATGATTATTTTCATATTATACACTGATTGCTATAAATTTATAGTAATGTAATGATTATTTGAAGAATACAATAAAGTCACTGTTTAATCCAACACAAATTAGAAAAAAAGGTTACAGTTCTAAATATTTTGGACATAGAAATATGAAATAACTATAGATACAGAATAGTGAAGAATAGTTAGCTTAATATTTTTTTTAAAAAATGTTTTACATTTTTTAACAATTAAATTTTAACTGCATCAGATGCATGAACCAATGCTACTCCAAGTTACCCAACTTTAGTTATATTTTACACTAAAAACATTATTTGAAATATTATAGATTAAAATATGGTTAAAATTAAAAAAATAAATGGAAAATCTTCCAAGTTTATTTGAACCTTATACATTTTTAAATGAATTATGGGCAAAAAGTAAATTTTTCAAGAAGTATAAATAAACAAGAATATAAAAATGTAATTATATTGACATTCTTTATTATACTTATTTTTGCAAATAACACTAAAAATTGACTATGAGTGAAAGACAAACAAACCAAAATGAAATGCACTACTTGATTTTGATATTGGACAGCTAGTATTATACAGAATATATTATAACACATAATAAAATACCATACTTGAAGCATTACATGATGATGATAACTTAGGATTAACACTCTCAAAGCTCAATGGTGGGAAACATTTAAACTATCACAGTTTTAAAAACAAGTGCATGTTTGAAAATATCCCTTAGTGACTAAGGAATAGTTCAGAGAGCATAAAATGATCTCTTTTTATATCATTTTTTGCAGGCTTTACTGGACTTGGTGGTCTAGTTTTTTCATACAATATGCAACAGGCAGATCGTTCTTTCCATCTTGTACAGCATTTTTCCATCACTGACATTGAACCAAAGCATACACCTTCCCGATAACGATTGGCTAAGAAGAAGAAAAATTGCATTTTAAATAATTTTATGTTTCACAAATATATCGGAAGAGCATAACACAAATTTCAATTTAAAAAAACAATTTTATGATTATTGTTAAATAGCAATGTATGTTCACAAAACTAATATTCAACAAATAATGTCTTACAACACCAGACACACTTCCTCACTTCAATTATTTACTATAATAATATAAATTGCCCATTTAAAAAAAAATAATTCCAAATTTCTAATACTTTGAATGATAGTTGATATTTTTTTTTTAAAAAATTATTAATTACAGAGGATTAATAATTATTCTAAGCTATATTTTATTTAGTTTGTATTAATATGTATTTAAAGTTACACAATACCTATTGGCAACAAGGAAATAATGAAAGTTGAAATTACAAGTTTATATGAAAAGGATGAAACTTAATGAGTAACTTTGCTCTCAAAACTTCTACACCTACTACACAAGAGTTTTGAAGTTTAATTCCATTACTATACCTAATCATAACAAAAAAAAGATGCCTAGTTTAGCTCAGTTCTAAAGCTGAGCTGACATTAAAATTTTACAAACTATACTTGCATATGTATTAATGCAAGTATAGTTAGGTATTAACCAATACTTCAACTATTGCTAGTAACTTTTTATGACAACAAAAATTTACTATGGATACTGAACTCAGTCCAATTTAAATTTTAATACTTTGAAAACATACATGAAGATTCATGATTCAAAAGTGTTATAATTTAGAATGAAAACAGAAGGTAAAATTCACACTCATAAATTTTTATTAAATTTAGTAACTCCTCTATTTATGCAGGTAATTATTTCTATTGAAACAGCAAATAAATAGAAACCATCTAAATGGAAACAAGTAAAATTGTTTAAAATAAAGATCTGTTCCACTTAATATATGTTTAGAGTTTTGATGGTTTATATTTTGTACTAAAAATATAATTTGCTTCATCTCTGATGTGCAGTTTCGGAATTTAAACTTTTGGAGGAAAAGAAAAATTCTATGTAAATGTTAGATCATAAATTACAAGGTAAATTTAAAAACATAGAAAGCATTTAAAAAAATTTGAACTCTTCAAGCAGTTTTTTTAATTTTCTGTAAGCTAACTATCAAATCATTATAATTAAAATATAGTAAATAAATAAATCAGCAGAACCATTCTTAAATATATTTTAAAGGAACTCAATTTGTCAACTTTCCAAAAGGTAACTTCAAAAATATGCTTGTTATACAGAGCTAACATACTTAAAATGATACATATCACAACACATCATTCTGTTCATGAATACAATTATAATATATTTCTCTAAAAATGGTGAACTTTAGCATAATGTAATTATTAATTAAGCATTAAGTAATATGAACTTAAGCATTTTATCAGTAAAGTTGGAATTAAAATGAAAAATAAGAGGTATCAAAAATATTTATTCTTTGGCTTTCACAGAAACATTTTTCTTCCTAGAGAAATTGCTTCCTATCTTTTCAAACAGCCTGACACACAATCACAAAAGTGTAACAATTTAGAATGAAAACAGAAGGCAAAATTAACACTCATAAATTTTTACCATATTCAGTAATTCCTCTATTTATGCAGATAATTATTTCTAATGAAACAGCAAATAAATAGAAACCATCTAAATGGAAAAAAGTAAAATTGTTTAAAATAAAGATCTGTTCCACTTAATACATGTTTAGAGTTCTAAATAAAATACAAATATTTTAACTAGATTCTTTCAAATTGCACAAATTAGCAATATTATTTTTTAAGCTTTTTCATATGTCTGAATAATTTAAAATTTGACTTCTAAACTTACATGGGTTCTTGCTCTCTATTTATTCATTTTATTAAAAGTAACTACAATAAATGCTAATATTTACTTATTACACCACCTGTATCTTACTCAATTGCAAATGTTCACTACAAAACTGCAAAAGATTTTCTTTCATTACGAAATAACCAAGGAACCCTTGAATTCCTACAAAGAAGAATCAATGTATTCATGTTTTCACAATGTATCATAGTAAGATATGGGCTTTGATAACTCAAGTGCATTAAAGTGAATCAACATATATTTAGATATTATTGCATTAATTACAAAGAAGCCTGTTTTCTGAAACATGTATAAATTATTAAGTACATTATGATATAAAAGACAGAATTTAATCTTTTCCATTTAGCAGATTTTCAAAACATTTTGTTTGTTTTAATACAAAATATCTACTATTATTTTTCCTGTTTAAATTTGAATTAAATGCATGACAAAATTTAAACTTATAAAAATACTATGCCAACAAAGCTTCATACATTCATGGTATATATATAATGTCAAAGCATCAAATATTCATGGATATATATATTATATATGATAATGTCAGCCTTTTTTTTACACAGATCAGCAATAAAATCTAGAAATTAAAATACTAGTCCAAAACTTCAAAGGAGAAAATTAACATTAAAGAAGTCTACATCCCATAATAAAAAGTCAAAAGTAAAAATAACCTATAGCATTATTTCATTTTGAGACATAGTTTAATTACTTTCCAATAAAATTGCAACATATTGAATAAGATTCTAATTTGCTCTATTTTTTAAAGTTAATGAGTTATTAATATTTCTTAAAAATTATAAACTAATTCTAAAATTAAACACATTTATTAAACAATACTACTCACAATGATATCAGAAAATATAAAGTAAAGAGAACAGTTTTTTTAAAGATCTCTCCGATATATTACGTAAATAAATATATATAATTTAAGTGCAAGCAATATTTTACAAGACAAAATGAACTGGGAAGGATGTGTACAATTGAAATATTAAAAACAAACCTACTATTGGAAATTATTTGCAAATAATTCTGATAAATATTATCAAAACAAGAACTTTATATAAGCAAAATACCACAATAAGTATGGAAGCAAAATATATGGAAGATAGTGTATTTTAAGGAATCAAAGCGCTTATAGCTGGAATTTTAGTAAAATTTTTAGATACATTTTTTTCACAATTAATTTAATAACAGCTGATAAAAACTCATCCAGACTCACATAGATCTTACTCTAGAGAGTTAAAATTTATTTAGATTATGATAAATTTAAAAAAAAATCATGAATTAAAAAGATTAATATAATTAATCATGAAAATAATAGGAAAAAGTAATGATTTAAAGAATTATAATTATTTTTCTTTTTGATAGTGAATTATCAAATAAATATATAAATAAAAAGCTATTTATAATAAACCTTTTATTGCAATGAATGCAGAGTTGAAAAGTAAATACATAAATCATGACACCAGCACTGTGTTTTTATACTTAACTTTTTTTTAACCTAAACAGATGATGGCATGACAGGAAAATTATTGAGCAAAGCATGGGTTGAAATGTAACATTTCAGTAATTTTACTATACAACTCACAATACATACATGTACAAAAAATAAAACAACTTTAAAGCCTATGAATTACAAAATGACACAAATATTTAAAAAATGCTTAGTTTTTACAGGCATGTACAGCATTTGAAAAAAAATAATAACTATTACAAGTACTCGCTCTCACTTTAACGAAAAATTTCACTTAATTTAAAAAAAAGGGAAATATTGCCAAAATAGATTTTTTAAAAAAACCTACTAAAATATGAGCCCCAATGAAGTTTCACTTCTAGAACAGTGAAGTCCAATAATAAATACAGTTTAATCGTAATGAACTACTTTGTTCTAAAACACTATTTGTCTCGTGATGGTTACCCGAGCGAAATATTAGATAAAAATAAAAAAATTATTTTCAGCCAACATTAAAGAAAGAAAATGCAACACATCAGATGAATAGCATTGCATCTTTTAAAAAAATAAAACTTACAATTTTATCTCCCCCTCCCCCCAAAAAATGCACCTGAGATAATTAATGATAGAGGGGGAAATAATACCTTTTAAACATTTCTGCATGTCAACAGCTTTCGAATAACAAGGATCAGGAGTCATTAGTTCACATAACACAGAAGCCCATGGCACTATACCGCAACTCATGTTTAGACTTCTTAGTACGTACGTGACCAATAAAACGTATATACCAAGAACAAAAAAACAACAATCAAAACAGTGTCTTTAGGAAAATACGATTTCAATTTCAGTGAATAGTCTCAATCGATTTCAAGCTTATTTTACGGCTGCGAATATATGTCACCTTAAAAGTTTTAATATTCGTTAAATATATATCAGCCGATTAGGAGACAGATGCGCCCTGTCAAGTATAATCCGATACCGATCAACGTAGACAAGTTCTTGCATCATTGATAACGTTTGTTTATAATAAGCAGAAGGAAAAAAAAATCACGATTCAGTTCAGAAGATAGCGATTAAAAAACTCATATCGATTAAATCCCAATGACGAAAGAAAATCATTAAGAATATGGATATCCTTGATCACTTCGCAGTTTTCAACGCTGATGGGAAAAATTAGTATCAACGATAATAACTCAAAGGGACAATGATGAAATTGAATTAATCGATTGATTTAGTCAACCTCGTAATTTTAAATTAATTTCTAATTTTTTTTTTTTTTATCATTAACAATATCTGATTTCTTAAATTGAACAACGCCTACATTTCTGTTTTCGTAAAAACTCTGCATGAAAGTTTTAAAGTTATTAAAGCTTATAATGGCTTCCGTAATGGTGATGGGCGTAGCTGAAATGTGAGCCTTCAGAGAGGTTACCAAGAATGACACAACAATCAAATAGTAACGAGTGCCAGTCCGGTGGACTCTTTACTCAGTATCATACTGAAGCCTTGATTTTTTTTTTTTTTAATATTAAAACAAGCATATTAAAAATGTGCTAAGTGCACATATGAATTAAAAAAAAACACATTTAAAAGAAAAGAGAGAGGATAGGAAAGTGAATGAATTATTTACAATGAAGATGAGATTTTTTAATAAATTTATATATATATATATATATAGACTAATCTTGTCGTAAAATAAGATTATAAAATTTTTTACATTTTTTTTTTTAATCACTCAATGACTTCGATAGACTATGTTTAATCTTCAGCAAGAGGAGAATATTATTTATATGATTTTTAAATCTTTTATTATTATTATTATTGTAAAATTACAATAGTAATAAATAAAATAATATTTAAAAAAAATTTTGATGATATGAAATCAGAAGAAAGAAGGGAAAAGTAAAAATGGTTCTTGTTTACCTGGGTGTACAGTAGTGGTCAGCAAACTAGTTCAAGAGAGGAGAGGTAGGGAGGGCGATAGGGTATTAAAGAGCTGATGATAAGCTGCTGAATGAATGATGATGTAGGTCTTGGAGTGAGATGGTTGACTGAGAAAAAGGCTATGGAAGGAGTGATGAAGGAATTAATTAAAAGGGTCTGAGTTGGAATGCAAAGTGTTATGGGGCAATTAGATGGAAATAATTATTGCAAGATTGGTAGGGTAGGTCATGAGTTCCATTATTGTGAGCAAAAATTAGCTATGCCCTTATTAGTGGGTTCCTATGATTTGTTAGTCTATTATAAATCTTATAGAGAGATAGTTGATGCGTATAATAATAACAGGAGGGATATTGAAATCCTTGTGTAAGACTAAATTTCTGACATACCAAGGCGAGTTAGTAATCATGCGGAGGATTTATTTTGAAGGACCTGTATTTTTTTAAATGTGGGTAGGTGCAGCATGCCCCCAAGTAGGGGAAGCATAAAGTAGGATGGGGCGGATTACTTGTTTATAGAGAAAACTTTGTTAGCAAGAGTTAGTACTGAATTTCTGCCAAGTAAAGGTATACTGTTATAGATTTTGGAGCAGCACTTGTCAATTATTGATCGGATTTGAAGTTTGAAGGTGAGTTTGGAGTCCAGGATAACTCCTAAGTAATTCATCTCAGAGTCCCAAGAGATTTGGTCATTAAAGAATTTGAGTTTTTAGAAGGGGGGCGTGATTTTTTCTAAATATGAAAGCCTTAGTTTTATTAGAGTTTGCAGTAATCCTCCAGAGTGTCACCCACTCCTCTATATGTTTTAGATGATTTTATAATTTATCTATTTCGTTGATTGGATTTTTTCCTTGGATGAGGATTGTTGCGTCATCAGCGAATAAACAGAGGCTATTGTAGGGACTCTGAGGGAAGACGTATGTGAACAAATCGGAGAAGTTACATACCCTTGAGATTGACCGGGTTGTATATGGCGTATTGTAGAGACAGTATTATTAAGCTTAACTTGGAATGCTCTATCTTTAAGGTAGTTATTTAAGATAACTATTACGGGAGGGGGAATTTAATTTGATTAGTTTGAAGATCAATCCGTCGTGCCAGAGGCGGTCGAAAGCTTTCTGCATGTCGAAGAAGATATCTCTAGAGACTTGTTTGGAATTAAATCCTTCAGTAATGGTATTCACAACCCGTAGTAGTTGATGGATAGTGCTGTGGCTAGTACGGAAGCCGAATCGTGAATCTGGAAGAATAATATTAGAGGAAACATGAGTCAGTATTCTGGTTAACAAGATTATTTCAAAGTTTTTTTAAAAAGAATTTAGTTGGCTGATAGGTCGATAGTTGGATGGAATGGAATGGTTTTGGCCAGATTTGGGGTATAGATGTCGCATGTTTCCAGTAGTAAGTAGTTATAACAGTCGCGTGTTTCCATTTTTGTGTAAAATGTGCAAACATGAGACATTTATTAAAAAATTTTGTGAGATGAGTAAGTGAGTTGGGGGGGGGGGGTAAAGAATTTAAAGGCTTCATGGGGAATCTTTACTTAGAGGATTTTTCGAAACGTGCTTTTCCCTTTAAGTTGAATATGTACATGATTTCTCAGATATATTTTCACTTATGTACTGTTTTTAAAAATATTTATATATAAAATATTTTACTCATCATGTAGAAAATAATTCGCAAGGTATAGCGAACCTGATCTTTTAATGATAAGTATTGTATATTTTCTTTGAAACAGTTATACAACTTCGTTGTTTTGGAAATTTAATTTATCTTCTTTTTTTCATATAAAAAGCTATTTCTTAAAACTTAGGTATTACTTAGAGTGCCATCCAATGGGATGTGGTATGGGCTGATACAAATTATGATTTATCGCCAAACTAGGCGGTATTTCTTAGCGAAAAATTTGGGTGGGCGATACTAAAGGCTAGCCTAATATACTCTTTTTCCCCCCACAATATTCTTTCTCGTCGAATCTGCAACAGTTTTGTCTTTTGCTCTCCCACTTGATTTTCAATACGACTTTCATCTTTTTTTTTTCATTTTGGGTACAGGTTTCATTCCGCAAATTTTCTATTTGATTTAACAGATTAGAATTTACATTTTTCTTCCCTTTTTCTATCTTCTGAATCAAAGGAGCTAATTCTTCACTTTTCCGTTGTGCTTCTATGAACTCATTAACATTAATTTTAATTAAATTTATTGCATCCTTGTCTTCTCTAAATGAAGGTAAAAGGTTTACAGCTAACATTCTTATATTGTCTGTAATTTCAATTTTATCAACTTCCTAAGCGTTACATTTAGGAAGTTTTCGCAATTAAAAAAGGGTTTGAATTATGTGCTTCAATTGTATCATAGTTCTCGCAGACGCGCAATGTGCTAGCTTTCCTTCTTTCTTGTATTCTTGAGTTTAGCATTTCTCGTGCAAATTTTTCTTCGTAATTGATGCTATTTATAATAAGATTTTTCAAGATGTATAATTTTTAAATCGTCAGTTACTCTTTCACCTAATTTTTCTGCTTTATATCTTAACTCTGCTTTTCGACCTTTTGCTAAAAAAGCCATGTTTAGATAAAATAGGTTTTACACCCAAATATTTGATAAAAGCCCACAGATAAAATAAATTCAATTTGAATATAATTTTTCTTAAGAAAATAATAGTAAAAGTATTAGAAAGTGGTAATCACTAAAATATAATTTCTAGCTATTGTTTGTATATACTTCAATGTTAACTATTAATAACAAAACACCAATACGTATTTGATAAAATAATAATTTTCATATAACGCACCATTTGTAGAAATAAAAATACTTTCATTAAATGATGGAAAAGATTTCCGCCATTAAAAAATGCAGCAAGTTTTCATCAACAGAACGGTATTGTAATAACATGTAACAGAACAAAAAATTGTAATAACATGAATCAGATTCAAAATTAAAACATTCTACTGCTCATTTAAAATAATTCAAGGTCAAACATGACCCAATATACAACTTCCGACGAAAAAAAAAAGAGGGGGGGGGTCTTTCTCATTAAATATAATTTTATCGCTTTTATATCTAAACATTTCCACAATAACTAAAGTGATTCTTCACACACACATACAGGAGGGTGAAAAATATAAACTACATAGTATTGTATAATGTTAATCACATCAAATAACAAAAAAATATAAACAAACGAAGCTCACACTATCACAGGAAGTGATATAAATTACCAGAAATAGGTAAATTCTAAAGCGTATAGGATATGCAGCAAAAATAATCATACAACTACTAAGGAGAATCGCACAAGTTTAAAAACCATCAGGTGGAAAATTCACAGTTTATAATATACTAGTAGAACAAATTTAAATTTAATTTTAGAACACAAACTAATCTTAACGCATAGGATATGCACTTCAAATAACACAAAAAAATCATCAAAATATAAATATTTTAAAATACAAAAATTCACATGTAGTGTAAATAATTGACCAGACAGAGAAGGAAATCGTACCTAAAATATATTTTTGAAGGATTGTCAGCACTCAAAATATCTACTGCACTTCACAGCAAGGGCTTCTTATAACTTATGCAGAACGGTGCTTCTTTTTCTTTGATACTAGACGGCACGTCTTGTTATTTCTCGTATGGTAGGATACCAGTTATTACTTTTTAACTATGGTGGGACGGCACTCAAGAACACTAATCTGGATAATCCTCAGTTTTTTTTTTCTTTATGCTTTTCGATGGTGGCGATTGTCACTATAAAATCAGGACGATTCAATGGTACATAATGAGAGTACTATTCCATCACTTCATATTGCATGGATAGCATATACAACGCAGAATTATCGTCAAGATGGCTCATTTCAGCCAAAGGTCGGCTTAACTTTAGGCGGTTTCAATCTTAATGCATCGACAACCACTAGCCAAATTAATTACTTTTAGAGTAATTATTTTTCATCTCGTCGGGGCCTCCAAATAAGACTGTACCGTATTGGGAAAGAAAACAGTCAGGCTAGAGATAAATGTATTAAATTTTATTTTTACTACCCAAAATACGCCATGCTACATTCAACAGTCTCTCTTCTCCCTCGTACACTTTCGCTCAGTATTCATTGCGTGCGCATCTCAGTCTCCGAGTCTGATTGGATGACTTACATAAGTCTGCAGGCAGGAGAATCATGAGAGAGTAGGGATTTTTCAATAGGGGAAAAAGGGATTTGGATATGAATCCGAGCTCAACATTGAAACGGATAAGAAGAATTCGAGATCGCACCGTACAATTGGCAGTAGTAATGCTAATGTTAAACATCAAAGGAAAGGAATAACAATTTTTGATGCAATAAGACTTCCATCAGTTTTTAAAGAAGTTTAAGCAAATCACAATTTTCTAATTACTTGCTTTTTCAATAACTGAGTTTTTAAATTGTATCATTAGTTTATGAAATTTATAATAGTTTTCATTTTTATTAATTAAAAAACATTTTTTTAACTATTCCTAAAGTTGGATTGCTGCTTAATTTTTTGAAATGATTGTTTTAATTACTATATGAAATTGGCGAGGGGAAAAAAGAGATGCTTAATAATAATAATAATAATAATAATAATAATAATAATAAAAGAAATTCATGTGAATTCATTAAAAAAAAAAGAATATGTATTATAATTTCATTGTTTTTATAAGAGAAAATGGTTTTAAAATAATTAATTAAAAAGCACTCCATAAAAGTTATAGCTATAAGTTGTTTACTGCTTAAAAGATGAATTCACATTTATAATTCAAACATTTCATATCCTTTCCCTTTTTTTTACATTGCAGTCAGGTTGCATACGAAATTTAACTTTCCTGCATTTATATTTTTCTTATAAAGGAAATATGTTTTGTGCAAGTACGTCTATATGTTGTGCACTAATGATTATAATATAACTGTCAACAATTCATTCTAGTTAGTGCAAAAAAGTTAGAAATATTCATCTTGTTAAAAAATATGAAAGAGATAAATACTGCTGGAGAGTAGGTACTGCAAGATAATATATATATATTTCTGCAGAAAATTTACTTTTCATACATACATTTTTTTCAATGAGTGGGAAATTAGGATAAATTGTACATTTTACATGTTCTTGGTTTTCTGAGAAATTTTGTAATGATATAAAATTAGTTTAAAATATTTGTTTCCCAATAAAAAAAAATTAAGGGAATTTATTTTTTGAAGGGTTTCTTTTAAATTTTATGAGGTAAATTATTAGTTTTCAAATGAACAAACAAATTAAAGACAACAAATTTACAAGACATTTTTTTTCTTCTAAAAAGCTATGAAAAGTAACTGGTGAGAACCTAAGAAACCTATTCAGTTTTAAAATGTAAATTGTAGTTTGTAACCAATGTATTTCCTCTCCCCTCAATCCTGCAACGCCCTCTACAATAACTGCGTCACGCATTCAGTTTTAGCATATGAACTCAAGGTGTTCGGAGCACTAAAACAATTATGCGCATTAACGGGGAAATCCCTCGGCGCATACTCGGCTCAATATCTCTTTGTTTTCTACTATGTATGTAAATCATAAATGTGTTGTCCTTGTAATAAAATAATTGTTTAGTGATCTGGGCCCTTTTCTTCTGTAACTACGAAAAGTAGTTATAAGGGCGCCCAACGCGAAATATTATTTTAGTAATTATGATATTTGTGCACTCCTGTGTTTATGCCCGTAGCCAACGGTACTGCTATATTGAAGTAGTTTGTGCAGTCCTGCAAACCCTTGGTTGTAATTGCTGGTGAGATCTGGAGTTATATTAACAGAGCAGCAGTTGCTCTTATTGAATTTTGGATACAGTGCAGCCCGCACTTGGTGTCTTCAGTTGCAGCCAGCACATCCATTGATAAGTATACTCTTTCCTAACTGAACATGTTTTAGATTCTTAATTTTAAAACGAATCTGTTGGTCATCCTGACCATGGTATAATTTTATTGTCTATGGAAAAGTAAAATTTCTCGTCTGAACAAAACGAGAAACTTAGGTCATCCTGACCATTGTAGAATTTTAATCCAATGTTTCCAGTCTCTATGGTAGTAAAATGCTTATATTTTAAGTGTAAATGGAATTATATTTCAATATATTTTTTTTATGAATAATAATACAGACATTGTATAATTATCTTAAGATATATCTTTTCTAGCTTGTATAAGAATATTGCAAGAATTTAGAAATTTAGAGTGTTTGGATTTAATATTTTATTCATTTTGAAATCGCGTATGTAGAATTGTGTATATTTGTATAAATGTTTTAAAAATTTTGTATTCCAAAGTGTAAAACTGATTTCAAATGTTAATTTCGTAACGGAAGTAAATATGATTCATGTATGTAAGAATGCAACTGCGAATTTCGCTTCGCGCATGTGACCTTGAACTCAAATTATTTCAGCCTGTCAGCGTAAAGTTGATTTCTTTTTATATATGTGTACTAGCTGATACCCGCCCGCTTCGCTGGGCAGACGATAATATTATATTTTGGAACCTATACGTAAAATATCAAGAAAATTTTTCAATTTAATTATAATCTGAATTTAAAAATTTTAGAAATTGATTGTCTGTAATAATGGTTATCCACGACTTTCAAAAATATGAAAAAAGTATTTAAGTGTTAATAGTTTATCAATGAAAATGTAATTTAGTCCGTAAATCTGTCGTTGAACAGAATTCTGCATCACCGATGAGGTACTGTGCAGTGCGATGTGTTCCCATTATTCTACATGGCGGGTCTCCAATAGGCCAAAACCATGTAAAAATTGCCAACATAAAAATAAAAATACATTTTTTATATATTTTTTTATTTTTTAAACCTGTTGAAACAATTTTTTTTTTGTGTATTACATTTCTATTGTCTTTATTTTGAATGCATGGCAATTTTCGAGAGTGAGTACATTTTTATTTTTTATTATATCAATTTATTTATCTTAATTATTACATTCATTATTATTTTATCTTATTGTAATTTTAGAAATAGTTAAATATTAGAAAATATGAAATAATATGCCTACATTTCTAAAACATCTCTGTAGACAACATTCATCGTTCGTTTTTTTGGTTGACGGTTGATTAGATTTTCACGTGAACTAACTTTTGATCATGCCATGTAAAACTGACTATGTGAATAACAGACACTTTGTAAATCTACCCCAGCTAATTTTAAACTCTGCCCTTGTGCTTTATTGATAGTCATCGCAAAGCAAAGTCTAACTGGAAACTGCAAACGCTTAAATTCAAAATGATAATCTGATGGAATTAATGGTATTCTTGGAATGAATATATTTTCACCCTCATACTTTCCTGTAAAAAGAATCGCTTCTATAACGTTTTTTTTTTTAGAGTTTTCGCTTTGAGTCTGGTGCTGTTACATAATTTAGGAGGATTTAAATTACGCAACAACATTATTGACGTACCAATCTTTAGGTAGCCTAGTGGGAAAGGTTTCGGATTCGTGGCCGGCGGTTTTCGTTCAGTCGCGGGTTCGATCCTTGGCCGCCAAAGACCCGCCGTGTAGCCGAGGCTGATGCTCGTTAAATCTGTTGGGGTCCAAAGTCCTCCCGTGGTATGGATGTTAGGAGAGGGGGGTGCCAGCTCAGTTGTCGTCCTCGTCACTTGACCGTGGTTCAAAATAATTATAGAAAGAAAATGTTCTGAAAGGTGATCCTTATGGTTAAGAAGACTATTCAAAGGTTCAGGATAGGATCTAATAGCAGGAATTTGGACTTGATCACCTCTGCAGCACATTTCTGGAGGTTCTTCTATCAATTTTAAAGCATGGCACTACAAACAGGACAAACTTTTTCCGATACTGGCAATTTTATCATTTGAATAGTCAATATCTGTTATATATATTTAAAACCAAAGCTTTAGAAGTCCAAGGCACTAATTTAACTTTTGATCTTTTTTCATTGCATTTAATTACAGCTGCCTGATTCACGTGGGGGGTTATTAGAAAAGTATTTTCGTACTGCTGGTCTATGTACTTCAGGATGGCTTTTAGTATATTTTGAAGCAGCTTCTCTATGTATTTCAAGATGACTTTGAGTATACTTTCAGCAGCGTGTCTTACTTGTTCATATCTAATTGAATTTGTGAATATTTTCCTCTTTTTTTTTACCTTTATTTAATTGAAGATATATTATATCATTAATAATCGATTCACTTGAACTTGATAAATTAGTGTTAGATATTGATTGAGTCTTTGAAAGTAGCATAGATACATTTTCTTGAGGCTGAAACACTAAAGATGACACATTTTCTTCATTTTGTTTCACATTATCATCACCAAGATTAACTTTACTTCTATTTGTTAATCCAACTATTTCAATATAAACATCAAAATGTCCATGATTATAGTTTCCCGTAAAACGTAATCTTTTATTCCCTCTGGATTGTTTCACCAACAGAAGCTATAAGGCAGACGCCTTGATACACTTCTAACTGATAGGGAAATAGCTCTGCCACCGCCATAATTTCGCAAACAGATCCATACGTGTTTGGTTTACATCTTTCGGTAAAATATAAATCGTTAGTATTATAAGGGGCGCCAGATAGCATTTGAGTGTAGCATTTAAACCGATCCCAGTTGTCAAACACGTGAGAAACAATAATATTTCTCATTTTATACGCCATCGATATGTCACCGAACACCAGCAAAGACAGAGACGAAAATAAACATGCTCCGTCGCCAAGAATTTTAAAAACTTTGAAAGGAGTAGGTATTCCATCTATCCAAATATATTCAACATCCATTATAAAAAACTATAACTGAAAAGTAAATATGAAAAATCAATTTGTATTAACCTACAATGAAATACATTTCAAGTTAAAAAATATAATTATTTTTTTAAAATCAAATTATTTAACAAAAAATACTTACAAAAAGATAAAGTATAATAAAAATTTTTAGCAAAAAGTCACCCATATTGCGTTATCCTTTTTACAAAGGGTTTTACAAAGGGATAACTCTTACGCTAGCAGCATATCTAAAACTGCATTTGAATAGACAGAATTGCTCTTAAAAAATCATATCATTAAAAATAATTCTGTATTCTGAAAACAGTAAAATATCCAGCCATTTAAAAAAAACAAAAACGTTTATTTCCTAGAAACCAAAAACTAAAAATTGCCAGAATACAAAAACTAAAAATTGCCAGAATACAAAAACAAAACTTTTGCATAATGTTTACATTAGGTTACAGTTAATGCGTACATCAAAATAAATATTTTGACAGCTACTTATTTTTTTTTTTTTTTATCAATGACATGAATAACATACCATTATTATTCATTTGCTAAAAGCCAACTTCAATATCTTCGTAAGATTGCATTTAGATTTACAAATGTAATTTATCAATCATTATTAATAATAAAATACTTTTCTCATGAATTTAAAACTTATGTCTAGGTTCCACAACAATAAAAAATTATTACTGAGCAAAGCGGGCGGAAGTTAGCTGGGGTTACCATAGTATAGCTTTTTAAAATTCACAATGCAAGGTCATTGAAATGCTTTGACTTGGCGGTGGAAGATATTGTGGTGGCGGTGGATTTGGTGATAAATCCATCCTCCATCAGCGCATGAATATTAAATTATTTGGTATTTTCCATTTCGCACGCTCAAATCTCGCCAATTAAACTTAATTGGTAGCAATACACAGTATACATATAAAAAAAATATATTCCGTTTGGCGTCGGTCATGTCATTTTTAGCGATAAAGTTGCCAAAAATGACATAAGCAATGGATAAAAAAAAGATTAATGGATGAAAATTACATTTTGGATTAGAATTCCGTAAAATCCGTTCTTAGTGAGCGTCTACATCGCAAAATGAGTAACTGTACCAAATTTCAAGTCAATCGGTTGTATAGTTTTAGAGATATCGTGATGAGTCAGTCAGTGGTATTTCGCTTATATATATATAGATTAGGAGAAAATGCTTAGGTTGTAATTTATGTGTTTCTTTTCATTGAATACTGTTTTAAGTAACTGATGAAATTTATTAGGAATATTTAACATTCTGTGGTTTTCCAAAAAGACAGATTTATAGTCTATTTCTTATTCATTTGTTGAAAAGAAGTTGATTTTAAGTAAATAATGGATGGTTTATGTTATTAATCTAAAAACATATTTATGCCTATTTCAGAGTATCTTATTTAAATTATTCTAGCCTGAGTTTATTAGATTATTATTCAATTTTTTTTTAAGAAAAGATATTGAATTGAGTCTAATTTGAAAAGTAATGAATAATAATAAAAGTAAAAGGTATAAGTTTTCCCGCCACAGGAACGGTTCTGAAAATTACCGGAAATGAAGTAGACACAATTTTATTTCAGAATGTTCGTTGTATATTCTTTTTAGTCTAAAATATAAATTCTGGTGAAGAGAAGATTCTTGATACTTTTATGTACTCAATGTTTAATTAAATATTTTCATTTATTCTTTGAAGTGCATTTGGAAAAAGTTTTTTTCCTTCTCTTACTTAATTTGATAGTTAGGTAATTAATAAAACAAACAAAGAATTTTTCATATTTTATTTTGTTGTTTTTTCCTGAAGCATATTATTCCACATATTCGTTATAGATCTGCAATTTATGTATATTGTATATTTTTTTTGTTTTATTAGTGTTTTTAGTATGACATATAATGTAATTTTCCGCCAGGTTATAATTGTTAGTATATTAATTTAATGTACATTGAATTTTTCGTGTATAAATTTTTATTTTACTACAGAATATTTCAGCATAGTGTATTAATTATAGTATTGGCATAATAATTAGGTATTAGAAACTTTTTGAACTTTAAAACTTTTCACAAAAACAATTAAAATGTCTTACCTCGCAGGAGTTAAGAAAGAGGACTTACGATCTCTTTGTGAAGATCTCGGACTAACTATTACCTCTAAAATGTCTGTGTTAAACCTAACAAACTTAATAATTAATGACACTAATTATGATGAAGAGTTCACCCGTGAACATTTAAAAGGTATTATTCAGCATCGTAAAAGTGATTATGAACAGAAACTTAGAGAGATCGAAAGCGAGAGGGCATTCGAACTCGAAAAGTTACGACTGTCACAGCCACAACAATCAGCTACTACTCATGGGTTGGGTGTGGAGAAACCTACTCTTGACGTTCAAAAGTTACTCCCTAAATTCAAAGCACAAGATGATGACATTGGTCTCTTCTTGACTTTATTTGAACGTCAACTTTATTTCCTTAAAGTTCTCAAAGAAAATTTTGTCACTTATCTCATAAGTGCACTACCAAGCGATATCGCAAAATTGATCGCCAGAGAACCAGACACATTGTCTCAAGATTATGACCATATTAAAAGTATGTTACTAAAACGCTTTAAACTCAGTGCAGAGAAATTCATGTTATTATTTTCTCAACATAGCCAACAGTACCTGGGAAGACTTTTACTTCGAAGTTCGAACATATCTAGAAGGATGGTTAACTGAACTGCAGATTGAGACTTTCGAAAAACTTAAGGATCTGATCATCACAGATCAAATTAAAAAGAAATGGCCTCCAGATTACAGAAACCATTTCATCGATACATGGTCTGAAATCATTTCACCATGTGATCTAGTTGACAAACTGGATAGCTTTGACAACATGAAGGTGGGATTGCAGAAGAAGTCTCAACTTCTGGGAAATCGAAATAAAATTTGGGTTAAGTCAGCCTCATCGACTGCAGAACATGAAAACACCGTTTCATCCAGAAACCAGCAATTCTCTAGGAAGCCTTTTCCGAGAATAAATAATAGAGGTTATGCTACAAAGCAGCAGGAAGATCGCCCTCCTGTAAAGTGTTATGGTTGTGGAACTTCTGGTTTCATCCGAGCAAAGTGTCCCAATTGCACAGCAGAGCCTAAGACTGAATCGTCCCGATTCGAATTTTTGTAAGCAAGTTCCTGTCTTGTTACTACAGCTTCGGTATCAATCGTATACCTGCGTATAAATGGAATTTTTGGAAAGGTTTGTGCGGATACTGGATCCAGTCACTCTATTGCTGGTGAAACTTTGTATACATTGCTGAAGGATAAAGGTGCTAAGTTCCGGAATGGAACAATGTGTATCTCACTTGCTGATGGACAGCGCTCGACAGAAGATGTCCTCATCACTACAGTGACCCTTGAAATTGAAGGACGGAAGTTCGACCAAGAGCTTATCGCATTACCCAATGCAAAAAGAAACAGAACTCTGCTAGGTATTGACTTTCTAAAGAAATCAGGAATCATGTTGGATTTAAGGAATCAACAATGTTTTTTTGCTGACATGCCTCAGAAGCAGTTTGCCTTTGGTGAACATGCCAATGACCAACATCCAGTTGACAACTTAGATGTCAATTTATGTACTCTTCGTGAAGAAGAAGGTCGATGTTTAAATACTACGCAGAAAGAAAAACTAGTTGCAGTCTTAAAGAAGTATGCATCTGTTTTTGAACCAGGGGGAGAGCCTTCTCCCTACATTGAACACCGAATCAATACAGGAGATAGTCCACCTGTCTCCGTACCTCCTTATAGAATGTCACCTGTGAAAAAAGAACTCCTAAAGAAAGAACTTGATACACTATTAGAAGGAAACATTATAGAAGAATGTGAATCACCATATGCAGCACCTGTTGTGCTCGTTCCCAAACCAGATGCAAAAATGCGTCTATGTATCGATTACAGAAAACTTAATGCAACGACAGTTTCTGATTCTTATCCTCTACCTCGAATGGACGATTTGCTTCATGCGGCGAAGCATACACCTTTCATGACTACAATTGATTTAAAATCGGGTTACCACAAAATAAGTGTTTGTTCTTCAGACAGTGACAAAACAGCATTTGTCTGCCCATTTGGAACTTTTCATTTCCGGCGAATGCCATTTGGACTGAAAACGGCTCCTGCCACATTTCAAAGATTAGTTGACAAATTTCGCAGTGGTCTTAAAGACATGCACGTATTATCATACTTAGATGACATAATTATCTTATCAGAAACATTTGAAAAACATCTTGATGACCTCAAAACAGTCTTTGAAAGACTTTTGTTGTTTAAACTGCAAGCAAATCGCAGTAAATGCAACTTTGCTTGTGAAAAAGTAAAGTACCTCGGACACTATATCGCTAGTTCCGGAGTCCAAGTAGATCCTGACAAAACAACTGCTATCAGAGATATACTTCCTCCGAAAAATGTTAAACAAGTGCAATCCTTCTTGCAAAGTTGTTCTTGGTATAGAAGATTCATCTCTAATTTCTCTGAGAAATCAAGACCATTGAGCAATCTCACTAAAAAGAATGCTCATTGGAAATGGGGAGAAGAAGAGCAGAAAGCTTTTGACACGCTCAAACAGTGTCTGATAACTGCTCCTATTCTCAGACAAGTGGATGATACAAAACTCTTTGTCATACGAACTGATGCATCTAATTACGCAATCGGAGCAGTCCTGCTCCAGGGCTCAGGTGAAGAAGAACACACCATTGAATATGCAAGCCGTTTGCTTACTTCAGCGGAGCGAAATTATTCAACCACTGAACGAGAAGCACTCGCCGTAGTTTGGGCCCTCAATAAATTCAGAGGTTATGTTGAAGGATCTGAAGTCACAATTGCTTCAGATCATCAACCACTGAAATGGTTAATGGGTTTGAAATCGCCTTCTGGACGGTTAGCCCGTTGGGCTTTGCAACTTCAAAGTTTCAACTTTAAGATTGAGTACATTCCTGGAAAAGCAAATGTGTTAGCTGACATGTTATCACGCCCTAGTTGTACTCACAAGAAGCCAAATTGTGAAATTTGCACGATAACTATCGATATCCCAGCTCGATCCTCGAAAGACATACGAAGTGAACAGATGAAAGATGATGAATTGAAGAAAATCATCGACACTTTTGAATCACCAGAAAAAGGAACTGATTAATCCAACTGGACTGATCGTGGCTATCTTATGAATCGTGGGGTGCTGTACAGATACTCTCCAGATTCTGAGAGTGAAGACGCTCAATTAGTTGTTCCTATACAGGAACGAGAACATATTCTTAAAGATCACCATGATGCTCCAACAGCTGGTCATTATAGCGCTGAAGGAACGTTCAACAGAATATCGAAAAGATATTATTGGACTGGCATGCGGAAATTCATCACAGATTACGTTAAAAACTGTCCTGAATGTAATAAATTCAAAGCTAGCAACCAGAAACCTGCTGGTCTTCTGCAAACTTCAGTTTCATCCCAACGTTTTGAAACACTAGCTATTGATCTTTTTGGCCCCCTGCCGGAAAGTAAAGATGGTAAAAAGTGGATCTTTATAGTCGAAGATTACACCACAAAATGGGTGGAACTTTTTGCCCTGCCATCTGCAACTGCCAAAGAGTGTGCTACAACACTCCTTGAAGAAGTCCTTCTAAGATACGGAATCCCTTTTCGTATCATAAGTGATAATGGTACACAGTTTGTGTCAGCTGTAATGCAACAGCTTTGTTACCTTCTAAACATCAAACAATCTTTGATTCCTGTCTACCATCCACAAGCAAACCCCGTGGAACGAAAGAACAGAGACCTAAAGCCTCGTCTTGCCATCCTGGTTTACGACAAGCAAAACTCTTGGTCAGAAAAGTTGCCATAAATTAGATTTGCCTTGAATACAGCCAAATGCCAGACCACTGGTCATACTGCAGCTTTTCTGCATTTTGGAAGAGAACTGCGGACGACCGACGATGTCACGCATGATCTTCGTGCTGTCATCGAAAACAATAATTTTGTTGCAGAAATTACTCCATACTTCAAGAAATTTTCCCAATTCTTAGCTGAAGCTAAAGATGTTGCTGAACAACAACAAGATAAAAGAAAGCATTATGCTGACAAGAGAAGACGTGAAGCAACTTTGTTTCATCCAGGTGATAAAGTCTATGTCACCTCACACCCCATGAGTAGTGCTGAAAAAGGAAAAACTTCCAAGTTCCTCCCACGCAGATGGACCTTATGTGATTATGTCTCGAAGGTCTCCAACTACATATGAAATTTCTAGCTTGGAAAATCCAACTACACCTCTTGGAGTGTATCACACTTCTGCCTTGAAAGCGTTTGAGCAAGGACGCTCCAATGCCCCAATTCTGCCACTAAGAAAGAGAGGTAGACCTAGGAAAACTGTGACTTCTGGTTCCTTGTCGGGACGACTGTGGAACCAGAGGGGGAGGATGTAACCAATGTATTTCCTCTCCCCTCAATCCTGCAACGCCCTCTACAATAACTGCGTTACGCATTCAGTTTTAGCATATGAACTCAAGGTGTTCGGAGCACTAAAACAATTATGCGCATTAACGGGGAAATCCCTCGGCGCATACTCGGCTCAATATCTCTTTGTTTTCTACTATGTATGTAAATCATAAATGTGTTGTCCTTGTAATAAAATAATTGTTTAGTGATCTGGGCCCTTTTCTTCTGTAACTACGAAAAGTAGTTATAAGTTTCTTTTTCCAATACTAATCCAAGATATTTTTTTGAAGATGCAACAAATATTTCTCCATGATGAATATTTAATGTAAACAGTGTATACCAATATTAACATGTTTGCTAATTGCAACTATTTAACCAAAGGATAGAAAGAATATTCATAATGTTGGTTCGAATCCCACAGTGTAATTGGCTCTACATTAAAATGAGATATTTTAAAGAAATCAAATTATCAGTGCTTGCTTGGAAAGTCTGACAACCTGAGATTACAGTATCTGATAATACAATGCAACTTTTGATTGTAAAAATAATAATAATAAATGAAACTGAATAATTTGTAATTAATATTTTGTATAACTTCCCCACAGCCATTTTTATAAATCAAGTTTTAGACAAGGGTAAATATAATCTAGACTTTTTATTTCTTAATTACTTATTTCACATTCAATTTTGTATTTATTTTTAAGGTTATGGTAACTTGAAAGGCTTTCATGAATAGTTCATAAAAATGTATTATATATATATATAAATGTTTGTTCCAATCAATTAACTACAGTTAATTGCGTAATGTAATTGTATAATTAAAAATCCCATGTACAAAAGAAATTTTTTTTTTATTTCAAACAAAACTTCAATATATGTACACAAATAGAATTAACATTTCCTCATCCACAATATCAGCACAATTATATGAATACAATGTACTACAAAAATTCACTAACAAACATTCTCTAAAAGACTAATATTATAAATCATCTAGCCTTATAGAAAACACCAGCTAGTATTTGAATTAAACAAAATCTTTATAACAAAAGTAACTAACATCAAATAAAAATGAATTCTAAGAGTATCATGAAAAAATATCAAGTATGTACATAATCTATGTTTAGACTTTGAAATTTCGAAAAGATTAGCATAATGATAAATTTTTTCATATATATATATATATATAATTTACATTCAAATCCAGATATTAAAAAACATTACATTCAAAATAATAGTTATCGTACAAAAAAGTACAATTTCGCATATTTATACTTATTTAACTATCATTTCAACTTTCTGTATATGGTATGAAGTTGGCAAGTTACATAATTGTTGATTTTGTAAATATACCTAAGCATATGAAAAATTGTACTACGAACTTTTTTAACATGTAAAATATAAATATATTTTCACATTTGTCAGTTCTTTGCCAAATACTGACATATATTACACTAGTATTATTTATTTGTGAATATAAATGTGTCATCTTTCAGCATTCTATATTCTCTTCATTTATATATTTTCTATAATAATTTTTAAAAGTGTATTGCAATTAATGAAACCAAGATAAGTGTAAACGTTCGATGGATATTGGACCTCTTAGGTCTTTAATCTCCTGTTGAAAACCTGTTAAAACGAGTTTCTTCGGCCTGTTACTTGCCCAAGAAATTACAAAATTAAGTTCATTTTAAAATGACATTTCCTCTTAACAAAAAGTAACACATGTACATAAAAAGTGATTATTAATTGCAACATATTAAAATAAAGATCATTATCCATCCAAGCTTAACCAAGAATCATATTTAAAAATTTTGGTATAACAGAAATGAGTTCACTCAGGAATTAAATGTTTCACACGTTTAACTGAAAGATCAAGGTTAATACAATTCATGGCACTATAAAAAAAAGGTATTGTTCATTAAAATTAAAAATGGGATTTAGACAGTCTTTCACACATGAGAAAATTAATGACCCTTTATAAGGATTTAAATGAATGTAAGGTCAAAATGTAAATTAAAGGAAATTAACTAATGTATTTCTGAGAAAAATATACATTGAGATAAGTTAGTTGATTCTATTTTTTATTACTCTAAAAAACTGGAAATTATAAGTAATTTTCTCCATCGAGATACTTCTATAAAAATAATGTAATATTTCAGATGTAGAAAAAAATTATAGTTGCACTTCTAAAAATAAAGAAAACATTAAATAACTTCTAAAAGCAATGCATGTCAAATGTTATAAAAAGAAAACATTGTATAAATTGAGTTTAAAACTTATACTAACAAGTTTATTCAGAATTATTTTTATTCACAATTGTTTTCATTCGACTTAATTCCTATTTTTATGTATTTCAGAAATATAGAAAGCTACATTAACTTAAATTTTTGAGAGATTATTTACCTTACTCCTAATTTCACTATAGAAATATGGTAGACCTCTTATAACTTAACATATTCATATAATTTAAGTCAAAAATTGCTAAACACAGACTTGTAGCTAATTATGATCATGTAGTTTGAGACAAATAAAAAGAACTCAAAAATACAATAGAAATTTTTTATCCAAAGTTTTTTTTGTTGCCGACAGAACCATATGAAGAATATTTAAAATATTTGAATTACAATTGTATTTAAGTTAGAAGAAAACACAAAAGAGTTTAAATTAAATATTCTTTTCTATAAAATAGAGCAATATACATCAAAACGTGTACTTAAACTATTTTACAAAAACTGAAATTTTTTATGAATTATTTAAGACTGCTTTTAGTTATACCATCAGAAATTTCTAATAATATTTAAGCTTCTCTACCATATCAAGGTATCAGCCACAGATGAGTGAATACAGTTTACATATTACAGAGAAGTGAATACATACAGAGAAAAAGATTCCGTGTTGTCCGTGATCAAAACTTTTGGCGAAATGCTAATATATTCCTTTATCGCCACAAATGCAAGACAATGCTTTAGAATCTTGCCGATTGCTTAAAATAAATGCTGCAGGAAACCCCTCTCTCTTGTCATCTAAAACTAAAACTTTTGCCAAATCAAATCCATACGCATTAATTCCATGTGTGAAGTCCAAGCAGATGGTGTCACTTCCATAAGAGTTTAGCATGTCTCTTTGTGAACTGTTCATTATTACAAGCAGAAAATCTTCAGCTTTCAAACCAGGATACAAATTTTCATTATAAATGTTTTGGTCCTTAAACAGAATTATTGGACAATCTTCTTTGCCTTGTAAACTATGGACCTACTTGCCTACACTTACGACATCATTAGTATCAATGATACTTTCAGGGCATATGTTGTACTCAGCTTTTAAATTTAACAGATCTTTCCAAATTACCAAATGGATCCTTTCTAATTTATCAATAAATACCTCATCCAAGATGTTTTTCAATTGGAATTTTCTTCTCTAGTTTTCTTGCTAATTCATCTTTATCTTCTCTTGTTATTTGCATTCTTCCCAAATTTTTTCCATGTCCTAAATGAGTTCTTATAAATTCCACATATACTTGGTTTTCAATGTCTTCACATACTTTCATCTTTGATGGGCAGTTTCAATAAATCTTGTTACTGCCAGCCATTTTAATATTTCTCTTCTTATCACCCTTCGCATTATAAAAACCATTGCGATGACAATAAAAGTATGTTGTTTTTCTTTTCATGTTGTTAGACTGACTTCCAGTATTCTTTACGTACAAGGCAGTTGTTTGTTTTTCAACATCCTCTTTCTATATCTAGAAAAGCTTCATAAGAGTCAAATTTCTTAAGTTTCCTTTTCTACAGCAATATTATGTGCCGATTCAACATGGTCCAACAAAGCCTTCATGGAAACTAATTCTTCACTGCATAAATTACATTTAATCCGTCTACATATATTTACCTTATTTTCTACATTGTGTATTAGTCTTGCATGTCGTCGTAAGTTTGAAGCTGTCGAAAAGGACTTATAGCACACGAAACAAGTATTATCCATAATAAAATTATGCAATACAGAGTAACTGAAAACAAAATACAAACACTAAATAATGTATACATAGAAAATGAGTTTTAATAATACCAAATACTCATGAAGTAACAGAACTTCCCTTTTCCATAATATTCTGCAAGCACCTATCGAATTAAATATATTTTAAATTGATTAACGAGGTCTATGACTAGAAATATTAAAATGTAGAAATTTATTAATTTTCACAACATATACAAAAAAACATATATAAAAAAAATATGCATATACATATATATATATATAAAAAAATCAGAAAGGAAGAATATAATTTGTAAAAACACTCCCGAGTATTTTAGAAATTACATGATTTTATACTCATTCAATGTTAGAAGAATCGTATATAAAAAATCTAACTTAATCGGAAATTGAAGAGAAAATTAGTTATTCAACTTTTAAAAAATGATAGAGGAAAATTTTGTGAACAGTTATATCTTAGTATTATTACAATATTTATGTAAAACAATTATTCAGTAATGATAGAGTTAATCACTTGCCGCTAGCCGAAAATAAAAATTGGTGCTTATCAACCGGCGGGGAAACGTAACGAGACTGTAAGAACTGCGTACTATATTTTTTTCCTTTTTCTCTCAGGGAAATTTTTCCTGTCCCTCGCGATGTAAGCGCCAACAGGCGATTTCGTGTTTTTTTTAAAATTATGATTCTCTTCTCCCCAGACGCTTTAGATTTACTTCGACAGGGACGAAATAAACTAGATTGTAAGGTGAGGTTCGCTACAGAGTCATTGTGCGTTCATCCCAAACAATAAATTTGCGTTTCTGCAATACTTTCTCATACCGGATGCTTCGGAAATGTTGAACAAGGGAGTTTCAATGAGTTGCATGTTCAATGGCAATTTCAAAGGGGAATGAGCAGTTCTCCCACCTGGTAGAAATATTGCAGCAATTCTGGACGACGCAAGAGCTAAAGCTATGTTATTTTGAGATCGAATTACTGAAAGAATCAATCTAATTAGGAATGTTTTACCAGTTCCTCCAAACGTATCTAAGAGGAAGATTTCTTTAACTCTGTTATTGACCCTTTTCATTATTTGATCGTAAGTACTCTTTTGCTCAAGCGTTAGCTTAGTTATATTTGATTGCACGTACGACAAAAGAACACCCGTGTTGTAATTTTGTTCACGACGCAATTATACATGGAACGAAGCAACATGAGATTGATTCGGTGTTGCCAATTCCATTAGACTGAGAACTTTGTTCGCAATTTCTAATAACAAATTTTCAGTCATTATCAACATTTCGTTGCAGATTTCTGTTATGAAATCCATGTTCATATTTGAATTTTCCTTGTTTATACCACGGAAAATATCTTCAACTACATACGGTTTATGTTTCCCCCGTAAGTACTTCCTCTCCGCTCGTACGGCTGCTTAAGTTTGATTTTCTGTGAGCTATAATTTTGATGAACTGTAGCAGATCGATTGCAGTGAAAGAGAAGAAAGTTAAAATGAAAATATATAAAACTGTAAAGCATTAATAAAGATAAAACGTGAAGTGAAAAACATAGAAAAAACAACAACAGATACTAACAAAAAATTTCAATTCATACACAGATCAATCTACGCAGCTCAATTCTAAAGCAATATTTCAATCCATTCGAATAAATCCCACTTGATTAAATTCAACTTAAAATTCTTCAAAACCAAGAAAATCTCCATAAGTTCCGAGCACCTCCTCTAGCCGATGGAAGCCACTCCTGTCGGCCAATCAGAATGCACGCTTTCGAAATTTAAACTTAAATTAGGTACTTAGTAATTTTACTCCGCCGCCTCACTTCAGCAGTCCTCACCTGCTGAATTCTTACGTTGTTTATACCTCGATCCCTAATTTTGATAGCAACTTAACTAATAAAGGAAAAATCTTAAATATTGAAAATTTTTAATTCATTTTACGATGAGAGGGTAAATTTTTAATTTTAAAAACAGGCCCCTCCTAACTTATGACTATTGCCCTTATTTCCTAAACTACATGTGCTAGATTGAACAATAATATCGGTCACCACCTCTCCATAACCTCCACTGCAATGGATCCACTGCCTATGATCCTATCCTATTCATTATGTTTAATTGTCAAATTCGTTTGGTTTGGTTTTATTAACGTTGTACTAGAAGCAACACGAGGGCTATTGGCCTCGCAATTATGAACTTCGGTCAAGTGGCGAGGACGACACCTGAGTTAGCACCCCTCTCTCCTAACTTCCACACCATGCCAGACCCGTGTGGTGACCGGGGATGACAGAATAGTCTCACTGTAGCTCATGCATGTCGTAAAAGGCGACTAAAATGGGTACCCAGCGTCTGGGGGTATAGCCGGGCACCCTGTCCCTGGGGATTATATCAGGGGACCTCAGGGACTTGCCTTCTTCAGGTAAGTACGGGCATCATGACCCCGAGGCACCTTAGAGATCTTTTTCTTTCCCATGGGGTTTACTGTCTTTAGTAAACACGGGTGACGCACTCCCGAGATACCCTAGCGATCCTTCTCTATTTTCAACCCTCCTTCTTGTCAACCATTTTTACCTTTTTATTTTTTAAACTTCACGTCTAGACCACAGTTTAATCTTGTTTGGCGCAGCATAGTCATATCTGGCTCTTGCGCCAATAAACTTTACATTCACTCACTCACTCACTCCACACCATGCCAACGGGATGACTTTGGGCCCCGACAGATTTAACGTACATCAACCCGGCTCCTTGGTGTGTCTTTACCCCGTTCACTACCAACGTATCACAATAGATACGCTCCGAAATGCGTTCTGCAGACCAGCGTATCAATAGTGATACGCTTAAAGAGAACGTTTTATATGATTTTTTTTAATATTACTAGATGGTGCTACATTACCGCGAAATCTATATAGATAGGTTATTTGGAATGTTGACATTGGTTATATGGGCTTGGATTTCACTTCTGGATAACAGGAGGAGGGGTGGGGTGGGGGTTATTGTTAAAAGCACATATTACGGCGCGGTTCTTTAAATATAATGGCATGATTTAAAGCGTGCACTTGCTTTCAGTTTACTTTTTTCTTTCTTCTTGCTTCTTAGAAGTTCGAAGGATAATTTATGGCCCTTTTTGGGGGTTAGGGATTTAGTAGCAGATGCTCTCAGCTGTTCATTTCATTCAGTCGGTTTTTATTTGTAGCGACAGTCATGACGAAAAGAAAGTATTTATCTGATACTGATATTTGCTAAATAATGAATGAATCTGACAGTAATGTTAGCGAAAATAATCAAAATCTGTACATAGACATTAAAGTAAAAAAAAAAGGGGAAAAAAAGGACTTAGATTTTGTCCTTTGCTCAAAATCTTGCGTGAAGCGTCAGAATATGTTTGTAAGACATATGACGTTGGACTACGCATTGATTTTTTTTTATAAATATACCATACAGCAAAATAAGATTTATATTTTATATCTGTATATTCCATGTAATGGTACATCATTACACAATGAAATTTCTGTAACATATGTAAATATATTTTGTATTTTCTTAAAAGTATGATTTTTTATGTAATTTTATGTATAAAACATTCAATTTTTGATCAAATCCTTTTTTCTTTTGTATATGTTAAGTTTAATGCATTTTGAATAAGATATGTAAATACCAAAATATTTTAATGAATAGCTGATTTTAGAGGATTTTTTTTCACGAATTAGGCTTAGTATCTAAAATCATCTGGGCACAGTGTGACACTCCGCGGTAAGAAGCCGCGGGCCCAGAGAAGCACTTCTTTTTTCTCCCTCCGGTAGCGAAAGGGTTAATGATGTCAGGGTTCGAGCCCTTCGTTCCCAGAATTCCTCCGGAATTCGACGGAATCCTCCAACCGCGAGTCCATTGCCGTGACCACTAGGCTACCGTGGCCGTGTTGAATAGTCAACGATACACAAATTAAAAACTATTAAAAGGAAATCAAAGCCATATGATTTCATCTCCTTCCAAAAATCAATTTTTGGGAATAAATAAAATAATTCCAGCAAACAATCACAATATATCATCACTTAATTTTTCTAAACTTCTGAAACTGTAATGTTTGTAAGAAATCCTTAAACTTCTTTAATCTTCAAGTATACCCTAAATTTTAATTCATTGCTTGTCTTAATTTTCTCACTTGTGTACTTTAATTTGAATTCTCCCAAGAACAGTTCAACACGATTATCTGAAAATGGACTCCATACCTCAAACAATTTAATTTTTTACTCTTGGGCAAGTGTAGATTCAATGTTCAGCTCATCAATAAATGTTTCACATCCTGATCGGGAATAAAAACCTGAAAGGGTTAGGAACCCCGAGAAAATGTTTTCCGCTGTAACAAATCACTCTGAAGAGAATCTGATGATATAGTTTGAATTCAAATTAAAATCAATCGACCCAGCTCAATTCTACCGCTAATTGCACTGACAAATAATAAAAACAGTTTGAAAAAACGAAAAGAAAAGCAATGAAAAAAGAATTAAATAGCCTATACTCATGAAATTAACGCTATGACAAACCACACAGATTATGGTAAACGACAAATTCTAACACAATGTCACACGATATAATGAAATCGAAATGAAAAGGAATCGAAATCGATGAAAATTCAATTTAACAACGTAATCGGAAATATTGAAATGGAATCGTAAAATTGGAAATTCGGAAATCGTAAATTGGAAACATCAAAAAATGGAATAAAAAAATTGGAAATTTAGAATTGTTAAGTGGAAAGATCGAAAAATGGAATCGTAATATAAATAGTGTAGCGCGTGTTGCTATTACGTCCAACAGATGGAGCTGTGTGTTTGTGAAAAAAAGCGCGAAATAATTAAATCAAAATGAAAGTAAATCAAAATCTATATAAATCAAATTAAACAATGCAATCGGAAATATTGAAATGGAATCGTAAAATTGGAAATTTGGAAATCGTAAATGGAAAGTAAATTGGAAACATTGAAATGTACAGGCCTGTTTTTTTATGGAGAGCCAGCAATTAATTGAGACTGTATTTCTTTCTGTGTGTGTTAAACCTGAATGGAGAAAAATATGGGATGCTTTCAGGAACGGGCTAAACCGGAAAGTGTTGCATTTGGGTGCTTTTCTTATAGCCGTCGATTAAGGCTTCTGTCGACACGCCACCACGAATTTCCTTTCCTAGTGTTAATCCTATGGAGTTGCTTACTTTAAGTCTCATATCTAGAACATTTATTTTAACTGCATAATATAAAGTGCATTTTAAAGAGCATTAAAAAAAGGAAGGCTTATGTGGAGTTACTTTTTTTTCTGATTTTTGTAAGTATTTTTAAATTTTTATTAAAGATCTGAAAACTTGCATATGGTGCACTAAATTCATCATAAAAATACTTGAATAATCGGACAAAAAAAAGTAATTCCACAGAATCCTCCCTTTTTATGCTCTTTCAGATGCATCTTTTAAAATTTTTTAAAATTTATTTCTCTGCTTGTAATTTGTCGAGTCAGCAAAGTAAACAAGGAAAGAGGGGGAAATAAAATTAAAAGTCCCGCCTCAGTGCTCAAGGATACATGGTAAAGACACGTTGGAAAAAACAGATTTACGATCCTTTGGGGAAGTCGGCAGATATTTCTGGGAATTTGAAGTTAGTGATCCGATTACGTAATATTCTTGAAAGTTTGTCTAGCTTGCTATACAGATATCTATGTGACATTTCATAGTGCTCAAAAAGTAAACTTCATATATGATTTCTTAAAAAAAAAAGAGTAATCCTTCGTTTTTATGCTATTTTTACTATTTAAAAAACTACACTATATAAATTACTTTATCAATTATTAAAATGATCAATAGATATTTTATATACGTCGTGAATATATCAGTTTATATATTGTAAATCTGTTGTGTGTAACATTGAGAATAGGACTAGCACACACATTGTTAAATATATTACTATTTTCGTATATTAGTGTATGTAATATACTTCATACATTAAATGTATTGCCATTTTCATACATTAGCAACACATGCGTGTTGTATAACTTACGAAGAGAGAGAGAAGGGAAATGGGCTTTCTTTTAAAAATTATGCATTATAACTAAAGGAAAATTGTTCAAATTTTAATGATAAAATTGAATATACATCTACATATATTATTTGCGGGACCATTTATTACTATTTTTTCAAAACTCAATTTGTAGGAATCATATTAAAATATATCGAAATTTATGATTAAATGAAGAATATAGAGAAAAAAATTGTTGCGTGCAAGAAATTTTCTGGTTCTTAGATATGTGAACAATTATATATAGATATTACATTTTTCAAGAACGGAAACATTATGTTACTGCTTTGAAATACTGTGTGGAGTAGTCGAATGGTTATGTCCGCTATTTTGTGGCTAGCGATTTTTCAGTCGAGCCGAGTGTTCGAGCCCTATTTTCCTGGAACCGCCACCATGTTTCAAATTTAAAAGCAATAAATAGCTCCTATGTTTCTTCTGATTGTGACGCTAATAAACATTCAATCCTTACAAATTTTGTTTTCAGAATTCGACCTCGAATTAGCTTTCCTTCTCCCTTTATTCTAATAACTAATGCAGAATGAAAATTATTCAGTAGATTTTGTACGAATAAAGCTTTGCCAATAAATAGTAGCCACCCAAGGGGATATTGTTTTCTATACCCTATAAATGTTGTACCTGACAACTTTTCAAAAATTTTAGCTGGTTTTTGCGTATATTTTTTTTGTCTGCCTTCACCAGTAACGAACTTAATTTTTAAAAATACGTCATAATACATTTCTCCTGAATTTTTTTTTGAATTGAAATAAAATATATGCAATATATATGTGATACCTGTTTTCAGCATTAATGAACACAATTTTCAAAAATATATCGTTAAAAATTTTCCCCATTTTTTTTTTTTTTTTTTGGATTGAAGTGAAACAAATATAAAAATTAAGTATTTTACTTACCTATCTATTTAAATCATATGCAAACTGGAATCAAGACATTTCAATTACTTTTAATAAGCATTTCAATAATATTTATTTAATAATTTTCATTTAATAGGCATAGGAATCAAGGCATTTCAAGGCAATAAATAATTTTATTCAGAATTTTAAGCTGTGAGGCACTTTTTTTTTTCCCCTCAAGAATTTCAAACTACGTCCTTTTAATTTGGCTTCTTTCTTAGAATGTCTTATGGTCAACTGATTTTAATGTTGATTTACTATTATTAGCCACCCAAGGGGCTATTGTTTTAGGTGGATCCATCTTTGGTGGCTAAATCTGTTGTTTGCAAAACTTTGCTAAGAACTTCTTAACTTTTATTGAACTGTTTTTTCGGCCCCCTAACATAAAAAAGGGACGTTTCATGAAGATAGGAAAACGAGATTTCGCCAAAAAATATTTACGAAGGAAAAGTTGTATTTTTATTAAAATGGTAGAGATGCTTATTGATATTTAAACTTTCTCATCTCTTCTTTTCCAGTAACTGATTTTTTTCAGTCTCAATGCCAAAATATAAATAAATAACTTAGATTCTTTAGAAACAATCCTAGCACGAAACAAGTACTTGTATTTATTGAGTGATTTTAATTAACTTCGTGTCAATTTTATATCTAAAATGTTATCCCTTTCTTGTAATTAAAAATAGAGTATCCATGAGTGTAAAAAATTTCCCCAATTACATTACTTTATAATTTTTTTTCTCATTCATTATAATTCAAGGTTGATTTCATTACTTTTTGAATATAGATGTAGATTAAGGTTATATGAAATATCTTAGAATATTGCTTTCACATAATGTTCATAAAATTAGCTATCATATTTTATGTCTTATTTTTTTCTATTAAATAATTCTATATTTTAAGAAAAATATGATTTATTAAAACTTAGATTTTGTTATTTATTTGTTTGCGTTAATGACGTATTAGAGTAACATAATGAACTTTTTAGTAAATGACTTCAGGAAAATCAACCAATGTTTGATGAAGGGAGCAACACCTGAAACTGACTTTCATTGTCCCATTTCTATAGTTTCTTTGTCTTTAATTTGGAAATAAAATATAAATTTTGTATCTTTCAATACAAATATTTTATATGCATACTATTTATACTTTTATTGTTACATTCTGTGTTTTATAAGTTTCTATTGTGAGATTTGATGCATACGTGGGATGTTAATGATAACGCAATGTGATTACCTGTATCAAACTAAAATTATCATTACCTTAAATTTTTGTATACCTTTGCTATAGACCAGAGGTCTTTAACCTGGGTTCCGCGGAATCTAGGCTTCCTTGGAACATTGACAAGGGTTCCGTAAGTGATCACTATTTTCTTAATCAAAGCTCCAAAATTTTAGTAAAATTTTAATTTTTATTCAAGTTGGAATTTTTAAATGTAGTTTGCTTGTAAAAAAATAAGTATAAATAAATATTTTTTGGACAAAACAAAATCTTAAATTTCATAAAGTCACGTGCTTTAAATATATATTGAGCGAGACACAGTAGGTTACATATTAGTCTCCATTCCTTGGCTTAGTGAATATATCTCAAATTGATATATTGACCAGCACTCAATTGAAGCTAAAATTTAATCAAGTTTGTTATTATGCATTTTGGATTGACATTAGAAAAGAATATCCTAAAATTGCCAAAAGAACTGTGAAACATCAAATATTTGTATCAGCCTATGTATGCTAAAACGTTTTCTCTTTGTACGCTGCAACAAAAACGAAATGCAGAAACAGATTGGTTGCTGAACAGGACATTAGGTTGCAGATTTCATCAATTATTCCAGGCGTTAAAATACTTTGAAATAATAAACAACTACAGCCAAGGCATTAAAAAATTTCTTTTTCATGAATTTGTTTTAATTTAAAATATTGTCGCTTTTATTTATTGATAGAATACTTTTTAAAAAAACAAAAAACGCCATTAGCTACTTTTCCATTCATTATCTTATTAAGAAGTCTGTGTTGTGATAAAAAGAAATGCAGTAAAAATTTTGTTAATTTGAGTTAAACAAAGCTTTGATATCTTATTTTTTCTGCACTTTGACCAAGAGGCTCCTTTAAGAAAACGGTAAGCTCAAAGAGTTACCAAAGTGCAAAAGGTTGAATACCCCTATTATAGATAATTGTTTCACTAGAAACGAAAATTGAGTTAAGATAATGATTTTAAAACTTTTGTTTTCAGTATGAGGGTAATCGAAGTAAAATCTTTTAAAAAAAGTAAATGAAAAGTGTGTATATATATATATATATATAGAGAGAGAGAGAGAGGGAGAGAGAGAGAGAGAGAAATATAAGAAATAAATATATATTACAATCTGTGTCTTTTTGTTATAAAAATCAAACTCCTAATAAAGGCAAGTGCCTTGATATAAATTTTCTTTCCTAATGGAACAATTAGAGTTGGGTGCAAAATTATCAAAAAAACTCTAATAATTATTTCAATTAATACAACCTCATACTGGCATACATTACAAGAATTTGTTCTGACCAGGTCAGCTTTTTAGTCACCCAAAGGGAATTTATTTTATTTGAATCAATTTTGGCGAACCAGATTACTTTTAGCGTAGATCACTTTTCAATTTTTAAACGCTTGTTTCAAATTTAACTATATTTAGCTTAAATATATTCAATTTAATAATTTAATGTTTCTTTTAATTTTTATACCGAAAAAGCTTACTATTTTCCATTTCTCGATATTTCATTGTTTTCTTTAATTCTTATATTTAATTGAGTTATTTAATAATAATTACAAAAAAAAGCGCACCTCGGGTGAATAAATCTGTCCTATGCAAAACTTTGCGTAGAACTTTTTATTATATAAAAATTTATTTTTATAAAATTAATCAGTGTGCGCAACATTTGGAATATTTCCTGTTCAGAATACGATGAAGATATTTCTCTAGCATTTTCGATCTCTTATAAATCAAGTTATACGATTTTTAAAAACATGAAATAGTAGAAACTGATTTTTTGAAATTAGAAGGTGTGAAAAAGGAGTAAAAAAAAATATATCGAACGTGAAGAATGACTATTTTTGAAGCAATGAAAAAGCCAGTTTCTTCCTAGTTTGGGATAGCTTTCAAATACTTGGACAATACGGAAGTGCAATTTAATCTCACGAGGGAAAGAAATCCATTGAGTTGCTTTATGAGGGCGAGGAGTAACCATAAGCTAGATTCCTTACCCCCCTCCCTACTGGGGACGTAAAAGAACGACACAGATCAAATTATTCTCATTTTCTCGAGTTTTGAAAGGGGGAAAGATAGGGAAAGAATCGTGGGCTGATTATGGATGGGGAGACAGTCGCAACACTTGCTTCTTTCAGCCTGTCTAGAGGAAATATTTATTACCTTGTGACATCATTGTCAAACTTCATGATAGCTGTCAAAACATAAATATAAGAAAATGGAAAAAAAAAATTGGAGCAAATTTGAAAAAATTAAAAGCATCTTAGAAGTACCCAATTTGAAATCAAGCGAAATAAGGAAAATTAAGAAAAATAAATCTTTTAATTTCTCTTTTTTAGCGAACTATTTACTTCTGCTCCATCTGACCAGTATTGTATGAGTACTTCGTCCGCGCTCTAAGTAACGCCCCCTCCCCTCTCCCGGTAGAGGGAGCTTTCATCGACTCTTACTTTCGGAATCACTCGAAGGGAGTCTTAAGTGTTCGAGCCATCTTCCTATTGGTAAAGAGGTGAATTAAAAGGTAATTTTAAAGGAGATGACAGCTTTTGGGGCCATAACTGGAAGAGTTCTGCTTCCTGTTTGAATTTGTTGTTCTGCGTGATTCCTGATAGTTTGATTTTGATGGCTGTTGACTATATTGTAAAATTTTTTAGAAAGTTTTCTGATTGTTTGAGGTATGGAATCTATTTTCAGGTCATCGTGTAGAACTGTTCTTGGGATGAGTAATTGAGTCTTATAGATAATTCTTGGAGCTCTGTTCCGATGGATTTGCAGGAGATTGAATTGAAATTGTAAAATATTTAGTACAGTATATGATACTTTCACATCTAACACATGGCGCTGTTTTTTTTTTTTTTTTTTTTTTTTAAAAAAACCGTGTTTTTACGTGTCACAGGTGTGATATCTATATGATAAGTATATGAAAATACACGTAGTGTAATCAAATGCAACGTTGTGTCTAAATTTCCAAACAATCAGTGAATAACTTTCAGAGATTACAGATGAAACATGCGAAGGTGAATTTGCGAAGAAGCAGCGAGTATCTTCTAGTAATTGTTGGAGTCTGCCCTGGAAGAGCAGAGTATTACTGCAGAAATTGTACGTAGTGAGAACTAATAAACTGGGGAGCTGAACGTTGCTGATATAACTGCGACTTTCAGTAAAAGCGCTGCTCCTGTATCTGTGTCTCTAATCTGTATAAGATTTGTTTATACAGATGAGAGTTGAATCATTGAGACTACCAACAATGGTACAACAGAAGTGTCGGAAGAAAATTCTACTGAAGAAACTAAAGTAGAAAAAAAAATTCAGTTGCTTTGGAAGAGAAAATAGAAGATAAAGAGCCAGAAGAGAAAGAAAATGAGGAAGCTGATCCCAAAGAAACGAGTGAAGCTGATAATGCCAAGGTGGAGATTGATGAAGCCAAAGAGCAAGGACAACTGAAACATCAAATCTAAAATGAGAAAGGAATGGTAGGAGTAGAGGACAAAATTCAAAAGAAGATCGAAGTTGTGGAGGATCCAAGGATTCAAAGAGATCTCGAGAACTGGCCATTCAAAGCCGTCAATCATGCAAAATACATTGAAGACTCTCCTAGACGAGCCTCTAAAGATATTGGGAAGATGGCTGGGCTGGAAGTTTTGAGAATCATCAATGTCGAACTTGTTGAACATGCTTTGAATGATACTGGGACTTTCAAGAGCAGCGTCCATGATGTGGTATTGGACGGATGTTCTACTCTAGTTTCCGAGATCCAGAAGAAGTTTCATGACTTCTTCGACAGAAAAGAAATGTGTGTATCCTTTACTCCGGATGAAGCAGTTGCAATAGTAAACTCTGATGAGGGATTCAAGAATGTACTTCCTGTTGCGTCGTACTCACTTGGAGTTGAAACTGATGGTGGAATAATGGCCAAGGTCAACGAGAGAATTACAAAAATTCCTTGCTAGATCTCTGAGGTATTCACCACATGCTCAGATAGCCAGCTTGCTGTAGATTCCAAGTGTATAACGTGAGCGCTTGGACTGAGGATATATTCTTCAAGCGAAAGCAACTACCGTTGATATCCTCTTTGAACGACCGAGGGGTGCACCTTCCTCGCAGCAAGAGGTAGAGGTATGAAGGGCTTACTTGGGCTTGCCAGATAAAGAATTAAATTAGCCAACGAGCGAATGAACTGGAAGCAGCGGAGTAAGCCAGCCAGCGAACGGATGAACTGGAAGAGAAGGAGAAAACTGGTCAGCGAACAAATGACAGATCTAGCTAGCCAGCAAAGGATGGATCTGAAAGCGCCGGAGATGCCTGATTTCGAGGTTATAGCACAACTGGGAGAAACGAGAGGATATCGCCTTCAGAGTTCAGAAGTCGCCCAGAGCCAAGTCATTTCACCGACATCGGATGCCTTCATACCGGAAAACTAATCATAGTTGAATATAATGGTATTGGAGAGCTTCAGTCTTTGAAGATGGGGAGCAATGTTACGAACAGGAGACCGCTCTTCCCTGCATGGCTATCTTATGAAGGAAAAGAGACATTACGGAAACATCCTCAGTCAATCAAAGGAAAGTTAAGCAATTACCCCTTAACCTTGGCAACGGATTTGGAGACTGTTTTTGTGACTTGGTGAGAAACTTGATGACTTTAACGACAAATGTAAAGTACCTGAATGTGCTGGAACCTAGGTAAAATTTCGATCGGGAAGAAAGTTACGGACTTTTCGGGAATTTTCCCATGTGACGTCATACCCGTTCGGAAGAGGCATATATACGCCAGGAGCCCCAGTTTATGGAAGGGGACTGTTAGTCCGTAAATGAGCCTGTCTTTGGAATCTCTGTTGTAGAGATAGATCGGGAAATCGACTGGAAGCTGTTGGTACTTGGAACTGAAGCACGCCGGGTGAATTTGCGGAGAAGCAGCATGTATCTTCTGGGAATTGTCGGAGCCTATCCTTGAAGTGCAGAGTATTACTGCGGAAGTTGTCCGTAGTGAGAATTAGTAAGCTGGCGAGCTGAACGTTGCTGATACAAATGTGACTTTCAGTAAAAGTGCTGCTCTTGTATCTGTGTCACTAATCTGTACAAGTCCTGCGTTTGCTGTTGACATAAAAATGTGCCTTTTGAGGATATTCTACGGCCAGTAGTCATCGACTTCTACTTGGGCAAAAAAAAGTCAGAGCAAAAGATAAGCAACAATAAGTACTAGTAACTAGCACTTCTTGGTTGCAGCTGATCTTATACAGAAAAAATGGGCTGTTTCATACGATGTGTCTAATTATCGAGCACTACTAACGCCATAATTATTCGCCAGTGACTGCCCGACAACGACCGTTGCTAGATCTGAAACGACTTGAGCACTATTAGGCTTTCGCACTCTGCCCGTTGAACGCATAACGACCCAGTTTCTTCAAATCGAGATACCATGTCTCTCACACCTTGTAGAGACATTGGTCGCTGGTGCAACATCTTTCATCCTCAAAATGCACAAAAAGCTGCTACAGCATTTCCCTGGCTTTCCGAAAATAGTTTCACGATTAATGTACGCTCTAGTAAATTTATAACCATCATAATTGAAAGAATACTGCTCGTTTAATCTCCTCCTCTTTATACTCAGAACTCACGCTCAATCCATCTACTTATGCAAAACAGATTATTTTCTTCTTCACTTGCAGTATCACAATTATCTTACTTTGTTATATGTGTACTTCTCAAAATGTAAAAATAACAAATATTAATGAATATGTTAAAATAACCCGCAGTTATTTATTGCATGTGTTTTCAAGCATTTTGTCTGTAATGCGCCCTGTAGCGGATTTTTTTGTGTGTGGAATCTTTCAGCGCATCCTTTGAATTGTCTACCAACAAATTTGCGAATCAATCCGCCTTTTAATTTTACACACACACACATATATATATATGGGATTCCATAAAAGGAAAATTCCTGTTTTAGAAGCTAGCTAACCATGTTAATTATATTAACTGATTAATTTATTAACACCTTAATTTATTTTCTTTTAACCATGTATATTGATACCAATTTTGCCTTGATACGATGAAAATTACAAAAGTTATTTTACAGGTGTCTCCTTTATCTATTTTTTGTTGAGTAAGTAGTAGGTTCTCTTTTAAGATTTGAATAGTTGATTTTTCTTTTCTTTTGTTTTGTTGTGAAGGGAATTTGGGGGGGGGGGGGGGGCCCCCAGAGACTTTCTCGATTATACATTTCCCCCCTTTTATCTTTTTTTTGTACGGAATGATTGCAACTGATTTGGGTTGTCAAGAAAAAATTTCTTTTTTTAGTTTGATTTATGGATTGAGTTTTTTCAGTGGTTTCTGAGTTAGATTTAGAAAGTCTTATTAATAATTAAAGAGGGTGATATTGTGAGTCGCTATTTTTTTTCTTCCAATATGCATTTTAATTTTTTTAATAATTATTTCATTGTTAAAAAGAGCAGTTAGTTTATTGTGGTGATTTCAATGCCTTTCTGAGGCTCTTGCTGACAATTTGAATTAGATATTTTGTTGCTATGTGATTGCTAGCCGATAAGTATATTGCATTTTGTTTGTTGTTGATCTGAGGTAGCTCGAAGAATGATGGATAATGTTGTTCCCTAACAAAGCTGTGTTTGGAGATTCCTTCACCCATGATTGTGAATACGTTGAAGTATTAAGTTTGTTGTTTACATACAAATCTACATTTGAAGTTGTTGCTGAAGACATTAAGAATTTTTCTTAATGTAATTGAAGACATTAAGAAAAATATTTCTGGGTCTTTTTTATGTTCCCTGAACGAAGTCGAGAGTTTCAGATGACTTCCCTCGATTGACTCTTATTGTTGTTTGTGTTCGACGTTTAGCCTGTAGTTTTATTACTTCGTTCACTTGTAGCATTTGACGGATGTCTCAGCATTTTTTGGCTCATTATGGGAAACCATTGGAATCATTGAGTATACCGGAAATTAAGCTTTGATTGTTGTGGAACCAGATTCATCTGCAAACTAATTTTACTTAGGATGACAAGAAAATGTAGATGATATTTCCGAGGTTGAGAAGAGGAGTGATAGGGTCTGAAGAAAATATTTTTGTAACTGCTCAGAATTATGTCGCTCGCGAGTGAACCTCTATGTAAAATGTCTTGCGGTTTTTGTTTACCGTGAACTTCCATCGTCTATTCAAGAATCTTCTCGAAACTTGACAACTTTTTGATGTCCTACATATAGAGCTTTTCGCATTTCAACTGGTAATTTCATATAAACTGTCTCATACCCACCAAAAGAATGGGACGACTCTGAACTACGTAGACAGTTGCACAAGTATAAGAGTGTTGCACACATCAGTTTTGTGTTAATGGCTGCAACGTATTTCATCGAATGCTTCTGTATTAAAGAAGTATTGTTACATGTTAATATATTTTAGAGTCGTTTCCTGAAGAATATTTTAACACAATCACAAGAAAATCTGCCTTAGCGCAACAAGAGAAGGTAGGCTTTTACCATTATAATTTTATTTATCTTAATGAGGATATTATATGAAGTATTGGACATTATGGCATCCCGAACAGGGACGCGGTTTGTAAAAGAACTTGTTAATTCAAATTCTAGAAGCATTCATAGAATGCTTCCTTATATTATGATGGAACATAAGAATATAAATAATTGATTTACAGTTATAGAAGAGATAGAAAATAATGTTTGCTAATAATCAATTATACAAATGATCTATTTAAATTAAGAACACACCATTGCGTTCGGATTTTCCGAAAGCAGCTAATAGATTAGAAGAAAACAAAGCAAATTGATACTGAGGAAATCGAAATTAGTTTCTTGCTTTTGAACGATAAATATAGGAATCTGCAAGTTATAGATAATGAGCTAACTTCTCTCTCTCTCTTATTTTCCAAAGGTATTGGAATAGAACAAAACGCGTTTGACGATAAGTATAAAAAAATAATATCTTGCAGAAATATATACATTATTTTGAAAACGAAAATTAAAATAAACTATATCGATATCTCATGCATTGTAAACTGTAAAAAAAAATCCTAAATTACGAAAGGTAGAACTAGGGAAATATGATTGTTCATACAGTCAAACATTAGTTGGTGACCACGGTAGCCTAGTAGTCATGGCTTCGGATTTGGGGCCGGCGGTTTTCGTTCAGTCGCGGGTTCGATTCTTGGCTGCTAAAAACCCGCCGTGTAGCTGGGTTGATGCACGTTAAATCTGTCTGGAACCATGTCCCCCCGTTGCTGTGGTGTGGAAGTTAAGAGAGGGGGTTCCAGCTCAGGTGTTGTCTTCGCCATTTGATCAAGGTTCAAAATTACGAGGTCCGTGACCAATAGCCCTCATGTTGCTTCTAGTGCGATGCTAATAAAAACTAAACTAAGCATTAGTTGAGATTTTTATTGTCGTGTTTGAATATAATGAACTATTTGATGTGTTATATTGAATATTTTATGTAATTGCACAAAGGTTTTTTTTTTTTTTTTTTTTTATCCAAGTTAACTAATTAAAATGAATCGTCAGTTATTGAATGTATGTAAAATAGTATTACAAATACAATGACTGAATGTTTAAACATATCGATGGGTGAGGTATGTTAAATTAAGCAATCACCGAGCCACACATATGTGCAATGTATATTCTGAGCCACATATTCTGTAAGAACTTTACTGTTTCATTCCAAGTGTTATGTTGTGAATAGCGATTGGTTACCGACGTGTTTGTGAGTGAAATGGGAAATGTAAACCTAGACGAGCATGGACTCAATCAGCAAGTGTCTTAAGAATTAGTTAAAGTCCATAGTCCTCTTAGTATTTGGGCTGGGAAAGTGAGAACTTAAGTGACTAAACATATGGAATTTATTATAGTGATTAAGAACATAACAATTAGTAGCATCCTAAACGAGCTCTTCTGTGCGCTAAAGTAAGGGGATGCGAAGAGCAGATCTTCTTGAAAACAAACCACTCTCATGTAGCCTTCTAGAAGCAGTAATAATTGAGAAATCTTTGACTATGCAAATTTCAGACGGATAAGGCTTTTAAACTGTCTCCATTAGCTGTACATCCCGCTGAAAGTTACAGTAAAATCTATAGCCATCTGCACTTGAAACTGCTCTTCCTTAAGTTTCCAGACGATTTGCAACTTCATTCCACCATCCAAACATTGGTGGTTAACCACTTGAAATATTTGGTTTTGAATATAACTAAATGTTGCACAAAACACAACAAAAGTCGTCCAGGTCTGCGAACGAACGAATCATACAGATTAGCACCCACGTTACAAAGCCTTTTCCTCCAAATAACCTGCCTGTACACATATGCAATTTGCATGTTTCTTTGGAAGCATTAGTTTTACATTCTGTTCAATGCTTTTCGAGAAATTCGATTATATATATATATACCTCCTTTCGAATAAAGGTGATGTAGTTGTCTTGATATAATATCTAAAATTGACTGTCAGTTCTACTGACCATAAAAAGTTATTTATTTACATTGTTAGTATCTTATTATTTCACGGAGCGTATATTACACGGAAGCTAACACAAAATTCTAAGCTAAGCCTACATCACAAACAGCGCGCCAAAATACGCTTATTACTCGGCAAGTAGCATTTAAAAAAAAAAAGAGACCGTTGGTGAGCGTTTATAAAATTCAGAAAAAGAGGATTTTCCCAAGTTTTTGCTATTTCAGAATTAATGGGTTCAAGGAGTTAACAGGTAAACGAGATTTATGTGACTCTAAAATGAAAGTTAAAATAGGTTTATATGTGAAAAGAGTTGTTTTAAAAAAGTTTGGAAAGAAGATTTAATTGAATTCATCACACACACATATATATATAATCGCAAAAATTGTAACATTATGAAAGACTCATCAAAACTGAATGACATTTATTCCACAAACGATTTGTATTAAGACAAACAAACAGACGATTAAATTTCCAGAGAAAAAAACAATATTAGAAATTAACAATTATTATTTGCTAAATCCACTATCCACTACAACAAGTGCTTATATAGGACAGGATATCTAATAAAGCACATTTTGAGCTTGTACTTCTGGAAGAGAGCCCTCAGGGGCTTACCTACTTCAGGTAAGTACGGGCTTCACGAACCCGAGGGACCTGAGTGATCTTTTCCTTTCCTATGGGGTTTACTGTCTTTGGTAAACACGGGTGACGTGCCCCCGGGATGCCCTAGTGATTCTTCTCTTATTTTCGACCTTCCTTCTTGCCAAATTGGCATCTATTTTCCCTTTCTTCCTCTCAGGGGGCTCATCTTCGGGTGAGTACGGGAGGCCACGTACCCGAGATACCCGAGTGGAAGAAAACACCTGAAAAGAAAGGAAGACAAAAAAAATCTATGTTTGGTTAAATATTTATTTGCAGATATCCAGTGTAGTTCTTTTTATTTCTATTTGGGGTTGATTTTACGGTTATTTTGTGTTCGTTACTTTTTGTTCTTTACTTTTTGTATTTACTTTAATATTTATTCTGTTGGGGATTTTAAAATAAAAAATTTCATTTATTAATATCAACTTCTTGATCTGACCCGCATGTTTGCCGTGTGCGGCGACCCGTGCCGGGGGAAAGTGAAATCTGGGGATCCTGTTGTGTTCCCTTTGGCCCATGCTTCTCCGTAGACGGGTGGCAGGAGTGAGCCCGCTCCTGTCAATCGGCTGGTGACCGCTTCTGAGGGGTTCTTCTCGAACCCCAACCACGTTGCTTTAGGATTAGTATTGCAGTTAGGGGTGCCTCGGGTGAACCGACGGATCCACACCCCGAAGCTGTAATACTATACTCCAGTGCCACCTCTGGGGTAAGTGCCGTGCCTGGCAATTGCCAGATGATTGGCGGGCTGCCTCCCCTTGTTGGACTCCTATGATGTGGAGACGTACTGGAACCTAAAAAAAAACCCAATGTATCCAAAAACTCCTTTGTGCTCTGATGGAGGCCTTAATCTATCAACCACATCTACCTCCATGGAGGTAGCAACAAATGTTCTGTCGAAAACTGTTGATAATTCCAGTAATTTACTTTTTTTTTTATAATAAAAAGAGATAATAATGAAACATTTGCAGACATATTGCCCTTTTTGATTCAGAAAGGGATTCAAGGTATGGTAGGAAAGGTGAAGGAAATTAAAAAACTAAGATCTGGTGATCTTTTGATTGAGGTCAATACTGCCAAACAAGCAGAACTTGTTTTGGCTATGAAGAGCTTAGGCCCATACCCAGTCATCACTTCTCCACATAACAACCTCAATTCTCTCGTGGCGTCATTTCTTCGGCTGATTTGGCTAATGTGTCGTAACAGGAGATCTTAGAAAATTTGCAGGACTAACTAGTTTATGGTGTTCGGAGGATAACGATTAGGCGAGATGGTAAGGTGCTTAATACTAAGCACCTCATCTTGACCTTTTCGACTCCTACCCTGCCACAGACTATTCAGGCCGCATTTCTAAGACTCTCCGTCCGACCATACATTCCGAACCCTCTACGGTGCTTTGTCAGCGTTTTGGACATTCAAAGAAAGCATGCAGGGGTCAATTGACTTGCGCTCGCTGTACTGCAACCGGACACGAAAGTGCTTCCTGTACCGCTGCAGAGAGGTGCGTCAATTGTGAGGGTAACCACCCTGCATATTCTCGCTCTTGCCCTAAATGGGCAGAGGACAAAGAAATTACCACAATCAAAACACTTCAAAATGTACCGTACCCTGAGGCTCGCCGTATAGTCGCTTCCCGTACACAGGTACTCGGGAAAAGTTACTCTACCGCTACACAAGTAAAGAAAGTTTCGAAATCAACTCAATTTCCTGAACCAGTTCCTACCATACAATCTACTTCATCGACATCAACTCCAAAAAAAGCTTAATATTTCAAAGAACCCTTCCTCTGCTAAGGCTCAGCAGACCAAGCCTTTGGGTAGGTCCAATGCCTTGCAAAGACAAAAATTAAAAACTGCTGCGAAGAACAGCGTTCCTCGCAAAAAAAAACTGGAGTCATTGACTATATTGAAAGGGATGCAGTGGATCTCCACCCGTCACCTGAAGAATATGATACCATGAGGGTCCTAGAACCCGGACCCTCTACTTCAAGTGCGAACTTTTAATGGCCTTTGTTTCCTGGAACTGCCACGGTTTACGACCCAAACTAGAGGATCTCAAAAAGATATAAATATAAATATTTAAGATATAAATAGAGCTCTGTCCTAAATGTCACTACCTCTATCGTGGTCGCTGCTGATGCAGCGATACCAAATTCAAAGCAGAAGATGAGTAAACCATGGGGGAACAAGGATTTCCAAACATCCTACCGGGAACAAAGGAAATTGTGGGGTATCTTCAGATGATATCCCACAACAAAGAACCTCATAGCCTTTAAAAGGGCAAGGGCGATTGCACGCAGAGTAAGGCGTCATAGTCAGAGAGAATCTTGGATCGGGTATGTCTCTTCCATCACATAGTCTACGACAAGTCAACCGTTATGGAGAAAGGTAAAAGCTGCAAACTCCCTGTATCGGGAATTTTCCATCCCGATACAGGAAACTGCAAATGCTGTACATTCTTCACCTGTCGAAGTGGCCAATGTCATTGACCACTCACTTGCTAGTGTGTCAAGCTCCGATTCTTATAGAGCTACATTTTTAGCGACTAAGAATCGTATTGAGCAGACACTTATCAACTTCAGGTGTCGGCAAACACTCCCTTATAACTGTGACTTTGACATGTGGGAATTGAGAAAGGCTCTGTTCTTGGCTCACAATACCAGTCCAAGCTCTGATGGAATAACATACGATATGCTTCGCCACTTGAGCGAGGATTCACTTGTCAGTCTCCTTTACCTATTCAACCGAATATGGAGGGAGCATGTGTTTACTAGCCAGTGGCAGGAAGCAATCGTTATTCCTATCCTGAAGCCTGGTAAGGATCCAAAGAACCCTCTCCACTATAGACCTATCGCTCTGACGAGTTGCCTGTGTAAGACCCTGGAACGTATGGTCAATGTCTGTCTCATTTATCAATTGGAAAATAATCGATGCATTCCTCCGTTTCAGAGTGGCTTCCGTAAAGGAAGATCCACAGTAGATAACATCCTTTTACTCGAAAGTCAGATTCGTTCTGCTTTCGTACGGAGGAATCATTTGGTTTCTATTTTCTTTGATATCGAAAAGGCATATGACCGAACTTGGCGCTATGCGATTCTACGCACTTTATACTCCTATGGTCTCAGAGGCAATTTGCCTCTTTTTATTCAGATGTTTTTATCTTTAAGAACTTTTAAAGTACGTGTAGGTAATGTTTTATCATCTTCTTTTACGCAATTTGAAGGAGTTCCTTAGGGAAGTATTTTAAGTCCGACTCTTTTCATTTGTCATCTGTCTCCTATTCTTTCTACACTTCAGCCTTCTATTCACGTATTATTGTATGTCGACGATCTGCAGATTTCCTGCGAAGGATCGTCAATGCGTATCATTGAGCGACGACTTCAGACCGCAGTCAATAACCTGGTTACATGGTGTGACGCGAATGGGCATAGTATTTCTGCCAGCAAGAGTAGTTGCGTGCATTTTTGTAGGAAACGGAGTCTCCATCCCGATCCTGACATTCGCATCCGTGGTACATCTATTCCCGTAGTTCCTGACGTCCGCTTCCTCGGAGCAATTTTCGACCGCAAACTCACTTTCCTTCCGCACATTTTACATCTGCGGAAGAAGTGTGAGAAATCCCTCAATATCTTGAAGGTGTTGTCCAACACCTCTTGGGGAACGGATCGAATATCTTTACTCCGAGTGTATCAGTCGGTGATTCTGTCTCGGATCGACTACGGATGTATCGTCTACAGATCTGCTTGCAAAACTACCTTGCGGAAGCTTGACACAGTCCACCATAATGCTCTGAGAATCTGCTGTGGTGCGTTTCGAACGTCACCTGTGCAGAGTCTCTATGTCCTTTGTAACCAGCTGCCTTTGGCTTCGCGGCGCTTGAAACTGTCGCTCTATTCTCATTTCAAAATCTCATCTCTTTCATCTCACCCACTACATAACATTAATATCAGCCCGTCTTTAAAGAGATTGTATAATACTCGGCCTTCTTTCATCCGTCCTTTTCCCGAGAGGATAAAGGAATTCATCGAGGAACTCGGCCTACATGACTTGGATGTTCAGCAACAAATTTTATTAAATTTCCAGCTTGGAATATGCCAAGATTTATGTATCATAGCCTCTTTGCTTCATACAGCAAGAGCACCACATGTCCCATTGTTTTCCAGAGTATCTTTGCCTTCCATCGCTGTCAGTATGCGGATTTTATTCCTATTTATACGGACGGATCGAAAGCAACTGGATATGTCGGCTGTGGTGTCGTTTCAAATGACATCAGGCACAGTTACCGGCTCGACTCTTCCTGCAGAGTCTACTCTGCCGAAGCGGTTGCCATTTACTGTGCCCTCAGATTAGTCGAAAAATCAAGTTCCCGTAAGTTCCCGTGTTTAACTACCACTTGATTTCTTTTTGCTTGCTACTAAAGTTTGGGAAATTTTATCCTAAACTTTTTCAACTGTTATTTCTGTCTTTTGAAGTTGGTTATGAGAATATAAAGCTGTAATTTTAAATGGAAAATGGCTCCTCGGAAAGAGACTAGTATTGATGTAAGAAAATTTATATTAAGGTTATTTAAGAAGGGGAAATCTTATCGTGAAATAGCTGAAATTGTCGGTAGAAGTCACTCATGTGTCCAGAAAATCATTGGGAAATTTAAACGCGATGGATTAATTCAAAATAAGAGTGGAAGAGGAAGGAAAAGTATTCTGAGTGATGTAGCTAAAAGGAAAATTTTAAAAGATATCAAGATTAATCCTAAACTGAGTGCAGTCAAACTAGCTACAGAAACTTCTCGAATAATCTGCAGAAGTGTAACTCAACAATAACAAGATAGTTAGACAACTCAGCTGTTCATGTAGCCTCAACATTTTTTTAGAATAAGTCCTGTAGGATCGGTGGAACATTGGAGCAAAAATAAAAACGTGTTATCGAAATTCAAGACCTGCTGTCATTGAAATGTATAATAAAAATATGGGTGTAGATCTCCCGGATTCATTATTAGGTTTGTATAGACGTAAGCTACGACATAAATGGTGATACTTCCGAATTTTTCTCCATATGCTAAATGTTTGCGTCTTAAATTTTTGGATCTTATGGAAATTAGATCCTAAAAATGAATCCATGGACTTATAAGAATTTAAATCATTCATTGCGAATTCCTTTATTAATAAAGGTAGTTTGACTCAGAGCAAAAAGAAAAGCAGACCAAGTACTTTGCGGGATCCACCAACAAAGAAACGCTTAAAAGTGCAAGATCCTAATGAATTGAGAAGAGATGGTGGGGAGCATTATCAGGCTAACACTGAGGAGAAATATGATGCCAAGTGCCACTTATCCGGCTGTCCCAGGAAAACTAGATACATATATGCTCGAGTTCTGAGTTCTTACAGGCTTTTCACATAGAATAATTTTTCTAATATATCTGTAATTTCATTGTATTAAATAAAAATTGCTAAAATATCCTTTAGAACATTAAAATAAACATAAAAATTAGCTTAAATTTATCACCTGTCTGTTTCTTTTCATTTTTCTGAATAAGCATGTTTGCAACCTTTTAAACTTACAAGCCTGATATGAGGATCCTCAAAATTCCCATAATGGGATCAAGCGTAACAAATAATTTTTTTCTACAGAATTTAAAACAATAATTTAAAAATATTTATTCATAAAATAATATTTTTTCTTTGCTTTTTTTTCAAAATTCGTGAGTGAGAGGGTTAAGTTTTAAGTGATTTTTCTTGATGTGGGGAGGATTAGTCCCGGTTGGGATCCGAGCCTCAATCTGTGCCGAGGTCTCTATTTGCAGAACATTAATATGTTATTCAGCTGGAATTTTCGCTTTGACTGCTTGGGCAAATGAGACGTTTTCTCTGACTAGATTTCTTTTAGAGTTTATGTTATTTTGTCTGGAACCCTTTGGCAGTTTTTGTTATTTGGGACATCCACCCCATGAGGTAGCGTGTCCATGAGGTTCCTATTTTATGCAGAATGGGTTGTCAATACGTTCTTTTACATCACAATCTCTTCTAAGGTACGTGTGACAACATTTTAAACAACGTGATGCCATATGGTAGTTATCTAAGCTGTGATGAAAAAAGTAACACGAGTACACTGGGTTACTCCATTACCACGATAAGTTTCGATTCTAACAGTCATAAAGCATAGTCATCTCCAATTTACATATTTTGAGAGAGGTATATATACAGAGACTCCCAAAATTGATTATACACCTTAATTTTTCGACATTAAAAGTATAAAAAGTAATACTGAATATTTATGTGAAATTAATATATATCTAAGTGATAAAATACATTTTAAGGAATGTACTAGACTTGCAAACAAATATGAAAACCGTTTAGTAAATTAATTATATCATTTTTAAGCAGAAACTACAACATATTGTCACAGAATTGAGTATACACCTGGAATAACTTTTAAATGAAAATATAAAACGACAAACTAATAATTGGTTGCACACTTTTCGAATTAATGACGGCTTCCAAACGGCATGGCATCGATTTAACCAGATTTTATTTTGCTTCATTTGTGATTTAAATTCTTCTCTTGATTGATTATTTTAAACAGTTTTTAAATGGTCTTTACTCGTGATATGGTGCTTTTTGATAGATTTTTCCAACTGTGCCCAGAAATTTTCAATAATGTAGAGATCAGGTGATTGCGATGGAGTGTGCAACTGCGTTCTACAGTTGTACAACAGCCACAATTGAACAATGTTAGCTGTATGCTTTGGATCATTATCGTGTTGAAAAATGAAACTGTGGATCTTAAACTCAAATTTTCAGTCTTTTGCTTTAAATTATTTTTCGGAATGTTCAAGTACTGAATTTTGTCCATAATCCTATCAATAAATACTAAACTTCCCATACCATTAGCTGACATACAGCCCATACGAGAACAGAGCCACCACCATACTTCCTACGTGACATCATATAAGCGTCGAGTGTTTCGATACGATCCAAAATAACATCTAAGAGCTTCTTGGACAATCTAAACTTTCGTACTGGTGTAAACACCTAAACTAAATTCCTTACCTTGCAGACGATTGGTCGATGCCTATGATCATAATGACGTTTATTTTCAACTTGGGCTTCCAGAATGGAGAGTTTTGCCAATTGCCTAGCCCCCTCAGCTTTGATGATTAGATGTTGTACGTAATTATCATGTGTTTCAGAATTATTCGGGAGGATTACGTCGAGAGGAGTTTGGATATCTCTTCCATAAATAAGAAAAAATGGACTGAATCCCGTCGTATCTGGTTTTGCTGAATTATAAGCGAAGGTCACATAGAGTAGAATATTGTCCCAATTTATTTGTTCGATATCTACGTACATGGACAGCATGTCCGGTTAAATCCTTCTATCAAACTTTGGTCTGTGGATAATAAGCAGTCTTCAGAAAATGCGAAGTCTGACACAACTGATTAATGTCTTTCACAATATTTGATGAGAACGAAAGTCCTCGATCACTTATAATTTCTTTGGGAGCATCATGTTTCAGTATGATTTCTTTAACAGTGAAGTAGTGATTTTGATGGCCTAAGTAGGTGGTAATGCTTTTGAAACTGTGAATTTCGTCAAGTAATCTGTACACACACAATATCCACATATTTCAGTTTCGTATAATGGGAAAGTATCCCAGAAGGTCAATTCTGATTTTTGCAAATGATACGTCAGATGGCTTTATCGTGTGAAGTTGACATGCTGGGAGTTGAGGATGAGATTTCCGTCTTTGACATTCTCTGCAGTGGGACACATATTAAAGAATGCTGCCATAAAGTTCTGGCCAATAGTATTTTCTTCTTATGTTATTTAGTCATACGTCTTAGCAAACACGAGATGACCAACAGTTGGTGCAAAACGGAAAATCTTTAGAATATCATGTCGAAGTTATTTTGAAACGACCAAGAGCCATTGATGTCCCATAGGATCATAGTTTCTTTAAAATAATACATCGTCTCTCATGTTTTAGCTTCGATGTTAGTTACTTTTTTTAGCATTCTAATTATAAATTTCAACTTGTTATTTCTGAATTGATATTTTCTGTAATCAGTAATTGGCGTTAGAAATGGAATTTCTTCATTGCCTTCGATTTCTGTTTTGGGGAGAGGTTTTCTTGACAGGCATCGGCATCGGAATGTTTGCGGCCGCTCTTAAAGACGATGGTTATGAAACGTCAGGATCCATCTAGCAAGTCTTTCAGAGGGATCCTTTAAACTAGCGAGCCAATACAAAGAGTGGTATTCTGTTACGACTGTAAGATTTTTTCCAAATATGTAAGACCAAAATTTGTTGATTGCCCATATAACAGCAAGGCACTCTTTATCGGTTGTTGAGTAATTTTTTTTGGCTGTTTAAGACTTTGAATGCATAGGCTATTGATCTTTCTCTTCCATCCTGGACTTGAAATAATACTGCACCTATGCCATATCCCCTAGTGTCTGAATGGATTTTTCCTTTGGCGTTTGGAAAGTAATGTCCTAAAACAAGGTGAGCAATTTCTTCAGTGTTGGAAAAGATTCTTCCTGCGAACTGTTCCATGAAAACTTTGGATTCTTCTTCATTTAGAGGTTTCGTAATATCAGTAAAATTTCTGATAAATTGCTGATAATACGAGCACAAACCAAGAAAGCTAAGTACATCTGAAATATTTCCCAAATAGGAAATCCTGTTACAGCTGTTAACTTTTCAGGATCTTTATACAGTGGCTCAAACAATTGAGGATACACCTTACTTTCACTTGATAAATCCAACTTTTAATGAAAATAACACATTAACTAGAATAGAAGACGTATTTTTACTTTTACACGTAATAAAAGGGTTAATTTACAGTAAAAATAACGAAAATCAACAAAAAAATATCTAAAATTAAAAGTTTCACAAATATTTGAAGTAAACATAGGCAGATCTTTACCTCAAAAAATTAAGGATACACCAATGAAATTTTTTTGATATATTACATGCATAGACAGTATCAGTATTTTGTTGCATGTCCTTTGGCTTTTTTATAATGTCCTCCAAACGTCTTGGTACCGATTCGACCAATTTTTTAGTGGTATCTGGAGATATTTTATCCCATTCTTCTTGTAACACTTGCTTTAAATGGGCTTTGTTTCTAATCTGGTGTTTTTGGACCGCTGTTTCTAGTGTGGCCCTCAAATTTTCTATGACATTGATGTCAAGGGACTGTGGCGGTGTGTGCAATTGCTGTTTACAATGAAAAAGACACCACATTTTGACATTACGTGCCGTGTGTTTGGGGTCGTTGTCGTGCTGAAATATAAAATTTCCATCTAAACCCAATTTTTGTGCACTTTCTTTAAGATTGTTGCGGAGTATGTCTATATAAAGCTTATGATCCATTATACCATCTATAAAAACTAAATTTCCTACCCCATTTGCAGCCATACAACCCTAAACCATGACGGAGCCACCACCATGTTTAACTGTAGGACGTAAATTTTTTGGATCCAAAGCGGTGTTCGGCTTTCTCCAAACGGTGTGACGACCATCGCTTCCAAAAATGTTGAATTTACTTTCATCACTAAATATAACTTTCTTCCAAAAGTTTTCTGTCTTCAACTGATGAGTTTTTGCAAACTCCAAACACTTTTTCTGATTTTGTAAGCTTATGAAAGGTTTCTTTCTAGCTACTCGACTGCTATATCCAGCATGTCTAATCACATTTCTCACAGTTTCAGCACTTACACTTCTGCAGATTATTCGAGAAGTTTCTGTAGCTAGTTTGACTGCACTCAGTTTAGGATTAATCTTGATATCTTTTAAAATTTTCCTTTTAGCTTCATCACTCATAATACTTTTCCTTCCTCTTCCACTCTTATTTTGAATTAATCCATCGCGTTTAAATTTCCCAATGATTTTCTGGACACATGAGTGACTTCTACCGACAATTTCAGCTATTTCACGATAAGATTTTCCCTTCTTAAATAACCTTAATATAAATTTTCTTACATCAATACTAGTCTCTTTCCAAGGAGCCATTTTCCATTTAAAATTACAGCTTTATATTCTCATAACCAACTTCAAAAGACAGAAATAACAGTTGAAAAAGTTTAGGATAAAGTTTCCCAAACTTAGATTATTAGTAGCAAGCAAAAAGAAATGAAGTGGTAGTTAAACAAAAATTTCATTTGTGTATCCTCAATTTTTTGAGGTAAAAATCTGCTTATGTTTATTTGAAATGCCTCTAAAAAGTTTTATTTTAGAATTTTGTCATTGATTTTTTTTTTTATTTTTACTGTTAATTAAACCTTTTGTTATGTCTAAGAATAAAAATTCGTTTGCACTTCTGGTTAAGGAGTTATTTTGATTGAAAGTTGGATTTATCAAGTAAAAGTAAGGTGTATCCTAAATTGTTTGTGCCACTGTAGATTCCATGTTCATCGACTAGATGGCCCATTATCGTCTGTTTCTTTCTTCCAAATGAGCATTTGTTATAATTTGGATACATTTCAGAATTTTCCTCAAACGTATTTGTTCTTGAAAATTCAGCGTACATACAATGATGTCATATAGGTTGCATAGACACGCATTCCACTTGTGACCCTCATCCATTCAAATGTAGCCAGGGCATTACATAACCTAAATGGCAAACCTTAAGTTCATAAAGACCACCAGGAAACACAAAAGTCGTCTTTTCCCTGTCTCTTTCATTAATTTCTAACTGCCAAAAGCTTGATTTTAAATTCATCATGGAAAAATTCTTGCCCCAGTTAAGCAGTCTAAAGCCTCATCAATGCTTGGTAACAGATAAACGTCTTTTTTAGTTATTTTATTCAGTCTTCTATAATCGACACAAAAGCACCATTCGCCATTTTTCTTCTTTATGAGTACAACAGGAGATGACCACGGACTTTCAGATGGTTGTATGACTTCTTCCTTTGTCATTCGTTGCACTTCGTCTTCTATCACACGTCTATTACTGACCGAGATGCGACAAGGTCTTTGCTTGATTGAAACACTATCGCCTGTATTGATCCTATGTTTTATTGTAGTGCACCCGGATTTCTAAATAGCTGGTAGGTCAGTAACGGGGCACTAGAGAGATGTTAGTTGAAGTTGTAAACTTTGGCTCTGTGTTATCAGACATCGTTGGGTCAGTTATCTTTTTGAAGCGTCTACTTGAATTTGTTAATTGAACAAATTCAGGCGGGAGACCTTGAAGGTAAAGACTTCAATGTAGCTGCTGTGGCTGCGATAGCCTAGTCGTCAAGGCTTCGGATTCCTGACCGGCGGTTTTCGTTCAGTCGTGGTTCGATCCTAGGTCGCTAAAGGCCCGCCGTGTAGCCGGGGCTGATGCACATTAAATCTGCTAGGGTCTCAAGATCCTCTCGTTGAAGTGGTGGGGAAGTTAGGAGAGGGGGAGGTGCTGGCTCAGGTATCGTCCTCGTCACTTGATCGAGGTTCAAAATTACGAGGCCGTCGTCAATAAACCTCGTGTTGCTTCTAGTTCAACGTTAATAAAAACTAAACTAAAATTAAACTAAATATATGTAGCTGCTCCGTATTTTTCGGATTCCCCGCGCCTCCACCTAAAATGTAGCATAGAACGGAAGTCAAATACAGACTACGAAATTTAATCTCAACTCCAGAATTATCAATTTGATATTAAGAACTTTATTATCCAAGAACTGATATTAGTATTAAAATATTTACTCATGAATTAACTATAAATGGGATAATAGGATGCAGGACAGCAGGAAGATGAAAATCTATCACCAACTTACAGCTTTGAGAGAAGTATATATAAACAAAAAAGAGAAGTACTTCGCTTCAGTTAAAGCTTCCCTCCGCAAGCTCTTCAGAACAAATGTAGCTCGCAGATGGATTTCATATGTCAATCATATATATGCTTAAGCGATTTTATAACATGCAGACATCGTTAATAGGATGCGGCGAGTGAATAAATCATATATAGGATTATGGCGCAAGAGCCAATTTTAGCTCTTGCACCATTAACAGGAAACGAGTATCGCTACAATATACACTCTATAACAAAACAAAAAAAACAAAAAAAAAAAAAAAACGACGCACCAAGAAGGACTTATCCGATGAAGAGAAAAATAGGCGGAAAGGAAAATTAAGTACAGAATAGGAAATAATTAAAATTTAAGAAAATTGAATGATTTATTTCAGAGTTACATGGTTACAAAGTAACGTTCTCAATAAGGTGTTGATCCACCTCTAGCCTCGATGCAAGCTGCCACACTACGTGGCATAGAGTGATAAAGCTCCCTGATGGTCACCTGCGGTATTTCTTACAAAATTTGCTCCAATTGTTGGGCTAGGTCATCAACATTCCTTGGTAGATGCAGTCTCCTTCCCATCATATCTCAGACATGCTCGATTGGAAAGAGATCTGGCTGGCCAAGGGAGTGTTTGACAAGCTAAAAGAGAGTTCATAGCAACACGTGGTCTGGCATTTTCTTGCTGAAAAATAAGGGCAGGGTAGTGCAAAAGGAACGGTAGCAAAACAGGTCTCAGAATGTCGTCGATGTACCACTGCGCTGTAAGTGTGCCTCTAATAACGACCAAAACAGTCCGGCTATCAAGGAAAATGGTACCCCAGACCCTAACTCCCGACTAATGGCTTATGTGGCATGTAATAGTGAAAGCAGGATTGGCACCCTGCCTTGGGCGTTTCCACACATGTCTTCCATGAAAGTCAGGACACCGTTGGAAGCGGGATTTGTTGCTAAACACTATACATCCCCAGTCAGCATCATTCCTACCTGATCAAGTGAAGCACCACTGTAAGCTGGCTCGACAGTGTGCAGGCGTGAGTGGCAGGTGGCGTAGCGATCGGTATGAGCGTATATTTCACACTATCAACCGTCTGTGAATGGTCATGGTGGGCACTCGTGTGCGGGTCACAGTCAATAACAAGCAGATAGATATGGTTGAAAGGTACATAAGTAAAAATATTTGGTTTTATTAACGTCGCACTAGAAGCTACACGAGGGCTATTGGCGATGGACCTCGCAATTCTGAACCTCGTCAAGTGACGAAGACGGCATCTGAGCTGGCACTTCCCTCTCCATACTTCCACACCACGCCAACGGGAGGACTTTGGGGGCCCAACATATTTAACGTGCTTCAGCCTCGGCTACATGGCGGGTCTTTTGTGGCATCAAGGCTCGAACCCACGACTCAACGAAACTGCCGGCAGGTGAGCCCGATGCCTTGACCACTAGGCTACCTCAGCCTCGAGTAAGAATATCATCTCAGTAGAAATTGCGGGTAGTGAGAGGGAGTTACTCGTCGTATTTGTCTAATTCCCACCAGGATCGAACCATGCCCAATTCATTATTGAGTTGGGGCAGATAGAGGAGAACTTTGACAGCAAGGGTTTCTAATCGGAGGTGACATCAACACCCGTAACCAACTATGGGGTTCGAAGCTCGCTTCGGATCCCTGTAACAATAAAGGAGACGATTTCGTTGACTTCTTAATCAGAAATGTATTAACAATTTGGAAATATCCGAACTCTTCACCAACGTTCGAGATTGTGAGCGATTGAAGTTGAATAGATGTGATGTTAGCAAACAGACTCTAGATGACACAAAGCCCTCTTCAGCAGTTATCGCAATTACCTTGACTTCAGTATTGGGACTACCAAGAGTGCTAAAAGATTTCCTCGTTACCACCTTAATGAAAATCGCATAGCAAAAGTAGATACAGAGTTCGACAGTCCCTTAACACTCGAGAACAGATAGGGAAATTATCAATGACTTTGATAAGAGAACCACAAGATCGATTCAAAAAGCTTGCGATAAACACTTGCACAGAAAAGACTCGGATAAGTGCAGAGTCCCATAGTGGGATACTGAACTTAACATCCAAAGAAAAAAGGTAAGAGTCATGCGGCGAAGATACCAGTATTAAACTGACCATTCTGAGAGAGAAGCACGCAGATGCATATACAAAAGGGAAGTCGCAATCCACAAAAAGATACTTCTGACCAAAAAGAGGATAGGTTTTGTGAAACGGTTTCAAGCCAGGGAGTATGGCAGTCACCGTACTGGATTATATCAAATAAACGAATTTTAATGCTGGGCAAGATATGCGCGATGCCATTAAAATCATAGTCGTAGGGTTATTTCCAAGGAGTGACCCAGAGAGTGAAACTCCCGTCCGACTACAAAAGAGGGAAAATAGTCCAACTGTACCTCAGTGACCCTCATGGCTTAGACCTCACCGAGACTTAAGTCAAGCTAGTAATAAGATCACTTGCCAAAGGAAAGACACCAGGAATCAACAGCATCAATCTAGAAATAGTTGATGCAGTCCATAAAGAGTCTCCATGGCTCCTTATATTCCTGTTTAACAAGTGCCTGCGCATAGGTCACTTTCCAACTTGTTGGAAAAAAATGGCAACTGATTCTTTTCAGTAAACCCAACAAAGACCCAAAGGCCTACTACCCAATCTGCTTACTCTCCTCAATGAGCAAAGTACTTGACAAACTGGTGTCGCAAAGGATTTTCTTTCATCTCGCTCAGCGATCGATGAACAATCCCAGACAGTTTGGCTTCAGACCATTGAAGTCAAGTGTGAGCATGCTCACTACGTCTTGAGAATAGAGATCCACAAACATCTCAGAGCGAATCAGTGCATCAGTATCGTCTCATTAGATGAAATCGAAGCCTTTGATAGTGCCTGGTTCGTGGCGGTGATGTTTTACCTAGTAAAAGCAAAATGCCCCTGGAACCTGTTCCAATTGGTACAGAGTTACTTGAGCAACTAATGTACGCAAAGTCTTGTTGTTACTTGAGCAAGTTACAAATTAATGTACGCAAGTCAAGCAGCAAGTAGGGAATAATCCGCGAATGTAGGGTGCCCACAGGCCTCCCGTAGCGGTCCTCTTTTCTGGAATATTATCGCTGACTCTCTCTTGAATATCCCACGAAGGAATGGATGCTGCATTCGAGCGTACGCTGATAACCTCACCCTGTTAGTTTGGGGAGAGAACTAGGAGACCTTAGAAGAAAGAGGAAATATTGCATTAGACAAAATTCGGCAGTGGAGGGGGGTATCCACAAATTTACATTCAGCAACAGCAAAACCGTTTGCATGCCGATAAAGTACCTGCGAAAGCTGAAGTTTGTCAGTGCACCACTATGACAGAGACGAAATTCAAGTAGTCCAGTCAATTAAGTACTTTAGAATAAAATGGGATAACGCTATGGTATTTCACAAGCACTTTAAGGAAGTTAGAGTCAAAATAGACATGTTGGCTCATAGACTATCCCTTACAGCATGCAAACCCTACGGTAGGCACCTAGAACTTCTTCGTAGAACTTTCCTGGAGTCATCGTAAGGTTTGCAGTGTGTGGACATGGTGCTTGAGGCCACCAACTTAAGCTAAAGGCCTTCTTGAACTACTAAAAATATAGTGCAAAGGAGGCTTCTGGTGGCAGTCAGTCAGATCTATAAAACTACTTCCCCAGTAGCTCTTCAAGTAATTTCAGAAGTCATTCTCTTAGATATTGTTGTAAATGTAGAATACTCGAAGTTCCTTATTCTAAATACCAAGGAACACCCCATTCTTGGGATCGATGAAGGAGGGAGCGTAAAATTTGAAACTCCCTTCAATATATGGAGTCTTTACCCGTCTAAAATACTTCAAGTAGACCATAATCTGCTAGTGCCAGATGGTTCAGGCATAGGTGGCAAAATAGGAGTCGCATTCGTGGTCTTCCTATTCGGTAGCAAGACAAAGGAAATGCTCTTCAGGTTGGGGGACCATAATATGGTCTTCCAGGCGGAGGCACTAGCTCTCTTGAAAGTCATCTAGTGATGTTTCAAACTTTTGACGACACCGAAAGTTAATATCTGTACGAACTCCCGGTCGATTCTGGTTTCCTTGCAGAATACAGACAATAAACACCAACTGATCCTGAGTATCAAGACGGCTCTCCAGAAAGTCGTAGCAGAGAGAAAAGTCGGCCTACACGGTGTAAAGGCCCACGGGGAAATGAACAGACGGATGAAGCGGCGATAAGAACAGTTCAACTACTGCAAGTAACAGCACCACTACTAACTTCCAAAAGGATGAGGTGGTTGCGCAAAGACTCTGGACTGGGGAAATGGCACCTGAGATGACAAAATAGCACCAAAGGCAGGCTGTCGCATCAAATCCTGCCCAAACCGGAACTCCATCTCCGGGTTTAATATAAAAGGGTGGTCCAGCTGGTGAAGGGCCATCGCAGATTCCTAGAGTATATCAAAAGGTTCGAAATCGTGGATAGAGGCATTTGCGAGTGTGAAGATGACGGTGATATCATCCACTATCTCAGTAGTTGTCCTAAGACAAGGAGACTGGCCTAGAAACTAGACCTAGCACAAGGTATGGCCTCGCTACTTCAGTCAAATAACATAACTATCCAGCGGGATATGATGGAGAGAATAGACGAGATAATTTCGATCATCTCGTCAAAAGTCTTTACCCGAAAGTGTCAGTGATCTTCGTATTCTGTAAGACAATAATCGGAGAAAGTTTTGATCGCGTGCATCGTGGCAATGGGATACCTTAAGGGGGAACTATCCTCAAGTGTTAAAATTAGAGGTAGCTAGGTCCGACGCCAATTCCCCGACCTGATTTGCCAGTTCCCCAGCTCGTTGGTAATCAGATGGTGTCAAGCCCGGAAAGTGGGGTATCTCTTTTTGAAGCATTTGACTAATAGTACGGATGCACCTAAAGCCCGCAGCATCAAGGTGCTTCGCCACTAGGTGTATGTGCGTCCCCGGAAGCTTGGTGGAGCAAGTTAGTTTTGATCGAGCGTTTTCTTACTTTAAACTCGTAGGGCACTTTGTGCGGAGCGGGGGGGGGGGGGAGCTGCTCGAATTATGTCCTATGTGTTAGCAGAGAGGGAGAGATGAATAATAAATTTTCAGTACATAGGTAATTTGGAATGCAATGCTACGGAGAGGATTCTTAAAAAATAAAATTATGTGAACTTCCGAATTTATCCCTTTATCAATTATTGCATGTTTTATTTTGAGTTTTATCGCGAAAAAGGCATTTACAAGCCTTAAAATACTTGTCATATACCAACAAAATGTCTCGAGTTTTTAACGAAATTTGTGTTTAATAATAACGGAATGAAGGAAACTAGGTTATAATTGGTTTAAATCACATTTCTACACTAGTAAGGGATCAACAAGCAATGTTTAAAATAGCATTCTCCCCCCCTTTTATACTTGAATAAAAAAAAAATATCTGGATACTAGCTTTCACTTCAAAAAGGAAGGGGGGGGGGAAATGCAATACTTAAATTACAAATTTAAAATCATGAATATTTTGTGTATATACAAAATATTCATGAAAATTTCCATAAATATGAGAATCAATAGAAAATATAAAGCTACACACAATTCTATATTTTTTTTAAAAAAAAAAAGGAAGTGCAGAACACTACATTGGCATTGAAAAAAAAAGGAGTGTGTTATACATTGTGCTTTATTCTAATTACAATACTGATTTTTTATTTCAAAACAAAAGATGCACAATTCCTTAATTGCGTTCTATTTTTACTGTTAGTTGTTATATTCATGTTTAAAAGGGTTATCAAAATTTAACTGTGCTTAACTAGTCAGGTTTTAGAAAAGTTTCAAAAAAGAGATACATATTTTCTAGCTTATTTCTTTACAATAACGCTTCAAGATTATTCTCTCCTTTCTTTTCTTGCTCCCATTGACAACATAAGAGGGATGTATTTCTAGACATAGCGCCAGTAGAAAGCATTGAAATGCTTATATGCTAAGCAGAAGAGTTAATAATTGGGCTTTTTGAAAGAAGCGGGAATGGGTTAGTTGTTTATTTCTTTGGGGTGAATTGTTGGATTCCAGAAGGAATCCAAAGTGATGTTCTCTAGATTTTTGTAAATTTATCCGTGTTCGCTTCAGCAAGTCATTTTATGCAAGATAATGGGAAATCTGACAGAAAAGACTGTCTTTTTTTTTTCTTCCCACAAAAGGCTTCATGATATCCAGAGCAATGGCACAAGATATTTGATTTCAGCATTATTAGATAACCAAAGAATGATAATCTCTTTTGTCTGTGTAAGAACCACAATATGACTTTATATAAGACGAATATAACCAACTTTCAATGCACTTATATCAATCACTAATGCACATTTCAAAAACGCTCTCTTTCAGGAAGCTGCCTATATGTTCGAAATGAATGATTTCCTTCCGTGTGGGGTAATGTCAGTCGCCTATTCGTGGTGCCCTCTGTTCTCGCTAAATGACTAACTTCCTGTCGCCATGAAACTTGTAGAAAGTTATTTGGATCTTCTTTAGCTATTAGCAAGAAATACTCTCTCGATTCTGATTTGAAATGTACTGCTTTAGCTACTATTCATGAATGTTTCCCGGTTGATTCCTGGCTTCAGGTCTACACTAATGGTTCAGATGAAGGGGCTATTAAAAATGCTGGAGCTTACTGTATGGATTTTACATTGTCTTTTGCCGTTGGGAAATACTTTGACAACTTCGATGGTGAAATAGCCGCCATCACCCATCACTTTAGCCTTGGATAAAAAAAGAGCAGAGTAAAAAGAAAAATATTGTCTTTTTCGTTGATTCCAAGACGGCATTTACTCTTTTAACAACTTTCCATCACTGCAATTGTGAACTGCACGGAAAAAATAGTATTGTGTGGGAACTGCATGGAAAAAATAGAAAAACTATTGAATATTAAGAACGACATTGTCCTGCAGTGGATTCCAAGCCATTGCAGGATATATAGAAATGAGCAGGCAGATATGTTGGCCAAAGATGGATCTCAAAGGATGCAACTAAATCCTCCTCTGCGCCATATAAAAAATATATATATCCTCTTCTCTCAAATCTAACCGTCTCAGCATATACAGCGAAAAGGCCTCTGGGATAAAATGGAAATCCCTATTGAATATGTCATCAAGAATTTTCTGTTTCTTACTTAGAGCAGTTGGAGTGGCCTGCTTTAAACTTGCTACGAGCAATGACTATTTACAGATCCACCAGTATGGAATTGGACTCACGAGCACAGATATTTGTCCTCTTTGGCGTGATCATGACTGGAGAGCACCTCAGCTTGTGCCCTGCCGTCCTCAGTGTTTTTAACTCCTTTTACTCATCATCTATGAGTGTGACTGACAACGTTTTTGCTGACTGCTTGTATCATTCTTCACTATATTGGGCTGCTCGTCGACTCATGATTGAAAGGTCGGAGACGGGCATAGGATTTAAAAAAAAAAATCCTTCCGTAACACAATTGTGAATAAATTAACTGAGATTTTGCTGATATTCAATAAATTTAAAGTATTTACAGTTTGTAAATATGGTAAAGTAATCAAAACAAAATTTAAAAACCTTGTATGAATAAAATAAACATATGTATTCTATAATATACTATTTTAAATTTACATTACAAAAAACAGAAATGTGTATTTTTTTTTTCGAAAAATGTAAAACCTGCAATATTAAATTATCCATATAAGAATATTTGTCAATTTGGAAATGAAATAACACTTCCCCTTTCTCCATGATGTGGTTACTTCAGAAAACTAAAACAAGGAGGGGGGCACCTAAGTACGAATCATATTTATCTAACATTTGATGACAGTACTTGCTACGGTCTTGCCCAGAGTTACCATTTGGTTGAGAAAATTTAATCTTAACAATTTCCACTCCACATGAAATTTAAAAGTCACATTTTAGAGGGGAAGGAATTTTTTTTTTTTTAACAATGGCAAAAATGCTCTCATCAACTTTGGTTGATCGCTTTTAATTCTAGGTTTTAGCTATAGTAAAATTTACAATAATTAGTAGCATGTTTTAAAGAAAATGAACAAAACCAAGCTAAAAAACATAGTTCAAATTTTTTTATTTACATTTATTTCATGATTATTCAGTTATCAACAGATATTATCAAGAATGCTTAAATATTAAAGAAGTAAAACGAAGTACTAATGAATTTATTTTAAAGTCAATTTTAGAAAAAATACTCAAAATATAAATAAATAAATGTATTTTGCATGAATAATATGATGAGAGGTATTAATGCATTTAAGCCAATGAACTTCAAATCAGAATGAAGTGCTGCGACATAGATTAATTATTTATATCTGCATCTCAATATACCATATGCTTAAAAAATTCATGGAATTTTCTTTTTTTAAGGTTTGGTAGTTTATTCCAAAGTAAGCAATTTTCATTTGACAATGTACATCTATGAATAAAGCATTTGTGATGTAAATTTATAATTTGTAAGAATTTCAGTTTATGAAAAACTTTTTTCTTAGAAAAAAATCTGAAAGCCCTTCTGTTGAAGACTCACTGATTTGGATCAGAACAAAACAAAGATTTTTCTAACCACTGCAACAACTAAATACGAATCAAAACTTTTTTATTCTTATAACATCTTCAATTAAACTGAGAATTAATCCAATTTTCTTTGAAATGTTTTCGTTAAAGATAAAGAAAACGTAACTATGCACTATTAATAACTTGTAAAATAATATGCATCAGTACATTCAATATAACCATTTATTTAAAAGGTTATTTTCAAAAATTAGCATTTTACAATTGTAGTTTGTAACTTTTTTTAGCATCAGGTGACCTTGTTAAATTATTTTATTATAAATGGGGAGAAGGGTTTTAATTGATACTATTGCTCAACATTGGTTCATAATAACTAAAAGACCAATGGTTGAGATCCCGAAAAAGAATTTATGTCAAAGTTGTCATAACAAAATTGCCTTGAAGCCCAACTATTCTACAACAACAACACTACTGTCTATGTCATGCTCTGTTATTATAGGCATAAGAGAATAGCTATTTCACATTTTATCAATCCAGCTTTCACAAAGTTACAATTACAGAGCATCAATTAATAAAATTTTTGATTTTTTGTCTTCCATGAACAAAAGTGTTGAAAAATAAAATAAAAATAAAAAAACTTCAAAAATTCACATTTATTCATAAATTTTAAAAATATATTTTCCATCATCTGTTACAATTTATTTCAAAATTTTAATACCATACTCTTAAAAATAGCACTTGTGCTCAAAATATTAAAACATTCTGGGAAAAAAATAGATATTAATTAAATAAGTTTGCATTGTACAGATCTTTCTCTGCTTCTAATGAGATTTTCTTACAGGTAAGTCAAATAGTTCTAATTTCAAACAACATATTTTCAACTTCAACCATTCTTTAATACATAATCATACAGTAACTGAAAGAGTGTCATTTTTTTTCTCTAAAAGCATTTGATTGATTTCCTAATCATTGCATTAGTCAACTATAGAGCAGTTTATACAGATAAGTTTATATAACTAAGTCAAACAATATAGCTAACTTTAAATAAAATTTGTTAAGAAAAACTCTTAAATTACATAAATAAGTGCATACTGATTAATAAAATAATCTTTTCATTATCTTTAAATAAACATCATTGAAAAACATCAGTATAATTATGTATTTTATTTGTTATATGAGCAATCCTACATTATGTCAAATTATATCTTTTAATATTTCATTAAATGTTTTATAATTAATTGAAAAATATGTAAATATAAATAAAATAGATTCATAATATGAAATAAATATAAAATGCAAAAATTAATTCTTTATCTCTTTAATATTCATATAAATAACTTAAATTTTTATTCCAATATATACATTATTACATACATACCAAAGAAAATAAATTCTGACACTCAGTTATCTTTGACTTCGGGTACTGAGAAATACATCTAAAAATTCAGTTCTTTGTTTCAGTGTAGAAAAATTTAAATACAATAGAACATTGGATTCAAATTCTATAATTAACCATGATCCACATTTATATAAAATATGCAATTCTTCATTTTCAGGAAGTGAGCTGCCTACTCTAGTTTCCGGTTCAAAACATGCATTATTCTGTAATTCACTTTCAGATTCTAAATCTATGTCTTTCAAATGGATTTGTTTAATATTTGTATGAACATTGACCAAAGCACAAACTTGAAATTGAGGTTTTATTGTTATATCTAATTCAACAATCTGAGGATAATAAAGTCTTTCTTCAACCAGAACAACATGTGAAGGCGTAACAAAAATATAATGCAGGACCTCTTGTTGACATTTATGAAAAGCTTTGGACACACATACACGTTGGCTAAAGATAATTTGCTTTTCCACAGATGTCTTACTGAGTGATAAACCAGAATCTACCATTTCAATATCAAATATATTATTAGCAAATGGATTTAACTTATAAACTGGTTCAATATTATACAAACGAAAACATTCTGCACTAAATAAACATGTTGCATCTTTATCCATAGTTAAAATAGTCATGCTTTCAAATCTACCATTTATTTTTAACTTAAGCTCAATATAAGCATTGCATGGTCCAATATTAAGAGATAAAATATCTTGTGGTAAAATAGATCTTGAATATAATAACTCTGGGTTAAATTTAGATACACAACTCACTTCTTCTTGGGATTCACAAGTGAATTTTTTTAATTTCAGAAACACTATTTCCGTTGGTAACAGTACCAAACAAACAGGAGTTTCATATACAGATGATTCATTATGTTGAAGTGCAATGATCCACAATACCTTTGCCTCAGAAATAATTTTAGTCGAAACCTTATCCAAGTTATTTAAAACTCCTTTTTGCAGAGATGGGCTAAGAAATTTCTGTTTGAAAACATCATTACCAGAATCTAAAAACAACAAACATTCCGGATATATCATTTCCAAACTAATGGTAGAAGTTTTAATCAATTCAGGAGTAAGTTTCTCAAGATTTTTATCAAATGAAAAAACATTTTGAAGGTGTGTATCACTTACAGCAGCATCACTTCTGTTGTAGTTATCTGGGTTCATATGAGATGCAATCTGAAAAGAAAATGCAAATATATGTAACTGTATATAAAAATATTTACATTAAAAATAACTTCACACTAACTGACTATATCTTCAAGTATGACGAATTCTTTATCTTTTTTTTTTTTTTTTTGTAACAAAAAGCTTTTTAATTTTTAAAAAAAAAAAAAAAAAATAAAAAAAAAAAAAAACTGTTCATCCCTTTTCAATCCGTTGTCACCGATAATGCAACATTTAAGATATGAACTTAAAATCTATGTTGTTATGCTCTCATATTATTAGAATGGGTGAGAAAAATCTAGTAAAGAATATTTTTGTTGCAAAGCCCTATACTAAACAGAAAAAAAAAAAAAAAAGAGACCAAAACTATGGTGGCTTGATACTGTTGAATGGATTTTAAGGTGATTAGAGAGAGGAACTGATAGACTAAGGCAAAAGGCAGGTTATATCTCAGAGAAATCTTCAAAAAAGGCCTTGGCTCACCCTAGACTGTTCAGTAAAACTTGTAAATTTGGTGATAGTTGCCTCAGGAACCCCCACATGCATATGGGTGATTGTTTCCAAAAATATCTCGCTATGACAAAATACAAAACATAAAATTCTCATTTTGTTGCAGATTTATGAACTTGTTTTATCTACATTAACTAGAGAATAAATATTTTGTTTTATTGCAACAACTATGTATTTTTTTAATATTATATTTATACACACTTATAACTAATACAGTACTGGATTTGTTAATGTACTATATGAATCACTAGGACTGGAGTGCAAAGGGTGTTAAATGTGTTAAAATACAAGCTTCCCATTTTACTAAAAAAAATAACCAGTTCTTCCTACACATATTGGTGTATTACATCTTACTTCACAGAGAATTTTGTGTTCAAGTACAGTGCACTTGAATATCTACTTAGAGTGATGCTTCACACAATGGCATACCTAGAAATTAATTGTAGGGATGCATATCATCATTGCCACGAAAAAAGACATTTCTTAAAAATAAAAATATCACTTAGTAAAAATTAAATAATGCACTACACCAATCTTATTTTTCCTATTTAAAATTGTACAAGGATTGATAATTTTTATCAAGCTATAAAAATTATAAAAACGAAGATCATTTAAGAAAAATAATAAAGATATAAGAACAAAAAAAAAATCATACTTACTAGAATCATTGAAATCTAACATTTAAAAATTCGATAAAATTCATTTAATGATTGAATAAACAGTCACAATTTAAAAATTGGTTTAAAAGATATGAGTATAATGAAATGAAATTTTTTTGATACATATTAGTTTTTACATAGTTATATTTATTCCCCATTTTTCTTTTTGCAAAATATTTATGACTTCTTCACTTTCAGATATATAATAAACAGATTCCACTTAAATGCATTTCGGATATGTCGTTTCTCAAGTAGCTTTTTATATATTTCAAAGTTGAAAATGATCTTTGTGCAGTACATCTTGTAACAGACAAGGTGACTTAAATTTTAAATTTATGAATATTCAGAAAAATATATCTATGTTGCACTCTTGTGAAGTTTCTATTGTAATTAATCTAGTTTGTTGTGCCAGTTAATTAGTTTTCTATATAGCTCATATCTTATAGTTAAAATGCTAATACTACAGCCAGACAAATCTGAAGAATAAGTTACTTACAGTATTTCTAATTTATTTTCATGGTAAAAATTTATTACAAATTAAATGAAATGGAAAAATGAGGCATTTTTAAAATTTTCACAAAACTCACTAATGTTGTAAAAAGGAAGAAAATAGGAGACTGAACAATTTTTTCTGATTGATTCATTGCAAAATATAAGTCTAGTTATGGTATATTTCAGATGGAAAATCATTTTAATTATAAAATAGATGCAGTAAAACAAGCACATAAGAAACATCATAATTCACATGGCAATTAAATTTTATACAGTATTTTGCCAGACACTACTCAAGAGATAATTTTGTAGAATACATTGTGATCCTATGAAGTTGAGTAATTACGAAATATTCAACAGAAAATATTTGATGCTTTTCTTGTAGGGACTACAACAGTGATAAGTACTGTTTTATTGCAAAAAGATAATTTTTTTATAGAAATATAATTTAAGTATGAAAGTAAAATAAACCATGTACAAATATCATTGAATAAGCATGAGAGAAAGAAAGAAAAACATTTATTTTTATAACATTTATTCTCACTCACATGAAAGAGATAGTTCCAATTTATAAACACAAATTAATACATCATTTAATTAAATTCAGGTAACAAAAATATTAATCAAAAAATGAGAATGTTGTAAGAGTAAATAAAATTTTCATGATAATTAAAAAATCACCAGAAAATCTAAATTAAGGAAGACATGTTTGAAGTCAAAATTACCTTGCTAGATGGACAATGCATTTCATTCAGCAATCGTAACCAATCATTCCCCCCAATTCTTCTCAGAGTTTCTACCTGATGACGAAACTTAGATACATCATGTAAATTACTCATTGTTTTCTTAGTTAGGCATTCTAAAAGGAATATGAACTCAAATTACCAATCTTTTAAATGATTAAGATGTATAAATATCTTCAAATAAATAAATGAAATTTTTGAAAAAAAAAAAAGATAGATTTAACTACAAATATGCTCACTGCTTTTTTAACAAGTAATCAAACAGAATATAATTTCTCATCACCACTAACATATTTTCTATTTAATATCCATTCACATACACTCAGCAAATTGTTATGGATCATTTCCATGAAAAAGAAAGCAATGACTACTTTCTAAAAATATATTAAAACAGATAATGTTAAGAAGATAAAATCTGCTTAATTTTATATAAAATATCCACCCTCACAGGCAATTTGATTTCAAATAAATCAAAAGTTTCAGGTGTGTGTTGTAACACATGGATCAATAAGTTCCGAGACTAACCCAGAGATGGCGCTCGTAGTAAACCAGTAACCAGGTCTTTCTAGAGTACTAACCTTTGCTTGAAACGTGTCAAAATTTTAAGTCGATCGGACCAGAAACAGCTGAGTTATCGAGGTTGGAGTAAAGTCGTTTTGTAGTTTGTTTAAAAAATGGAAAAAACCGAGTTTCGTGTTCTGATAAAACATTGTTTTTTAATGGGTAAAAACACCGTGCAAGCGAAACAATGGATTGAAAAATGTTACCCGGACTCTTGTCCATCAAAAGCAACGATTTGTCGGTGGTTTGCCGAGTTTAAACGTGGTCGTACCGACACAAATGACGCTGAACGCTCGGGTAGACCTGTGGAAGCCGTTACACCGGAAAATGTGAGTGAAGTGACAAAAATTATAATGAAAGATCGTAAAGTGAAGCTCCGTGAGATTGCTGAGATGACACAGATATCATATGGAAGTGTATTTACTGAAAAAGGTTTTTTGAAGTGAAGTGAAAAAGGTTTTTTCCAAGTGGGTGCCGCGATTGCTTTTGATGGAACAAAAACAGCAACGAGTCGATGATTCAGAAAGCTGTTTATCGCTATTTACTCGCAACAAAAAAGATTTCTTGCGGGAAAAAAAAAAAAAAAAATTCAAATTATCTGCCAAAATGAAACTAAAACACTCCTTGTTAATTTATATTATTTTTTAAATTAATTTACCTGTATTGAGCTCTGTATTATGTTCCTGAAATTCCTCTGCAGGTAAACAGGTAGCTTTGACAGGAAAATTAAATTTAGTACTCTCTCTCTGTAAATAATGAAATATGTTTTAATTCCAATAGCAATAATTGTAGATACAAAAATATCCCCTAACATATTATGTAACTATTAGACAACTAATTCTTTCAACAAAATTTACAACTCTGTAACTACTTTGGAAAGAATTAAAGTAACTATTCTAATTAAATTAAAAAAATTAATTATGCTTTTAGAGATTCAAACTTTTTTGTAAGATGAATCCAACTTTTGATTAGGAACGAAACAGTTTTCAATAAATTTCTGAGGTATGTTTTGCTCCTTGTTACAGAAAATTAATTTCAAACTTATCATTAAACAACAAATTTAACTGTTAAAGTGAAACCTGATGTATGTTTTACAAAGATCAAAATTCCTAATTAAATGAAGAAAAATACTGATGCATAAGAATGATAAAAATGTTACGTAGCATTAATCAATTTACTTTACAAATGATATTATAAAATAATATATTCAAAATTTTGGAAATGTTTTTGAGGTATCGAAATAAAAAGAGCTTCTATACTACCTCTCCCTGTCCATTATGTTTTTCAGTTAACACTGGTTCATCTCGAGCAACTTTCAAAGCTTGTAACACAGATACAGTGTCAATTTCTTTTTCTGTTGCTTTCACACCATCTAGAGTAATCTAAAGTAAGTATTACAATAAATTATACATACTTTCGAAAAAAGCAAATAAAAAAAGAAAACTGAGAAACCTTTTCATAAATTTTTCTCTCAATATTATAATACTCAAATATATCTGTAATCTATGAAATATATAATTTGAAACAATTATGGAATGAAAATTAAAATTTCCCTCCCATTTCAATGTTTCACCAACTAATGAGAAATCGTAGTAAAAAATTCAGATGAATATTAAAGAAACAAAACTTACTATAAGTAAATGGAAATTTGTTAATGGTAGAAGTAACAAATTCAGATAATTTCAACATTCCAATGGAAGATAAATTGAGAGTGATTTATATCAATGAGTGCATTATATGTGTGCATGTCTAATAATGCGATTTAAAATGAAAATCAACATAATTACATTTTTAATTTTATACAAAGTAATTAAACAATATTTTTAAAACATCGATACAAATGTTTTATACTTTCTTCGTTTAGATGAAATAAGCACTATTTTAACAAAGCATGGATATTTTTATGATTAACATTGGAATTAATAAACTTATAATTGATCAAAACTCTCAATGGCAAATGCAATGTTCCCATAATTAAACTGATCAAAAGTTTGGAATGTCAATTTTCATAAATTTTAATTAAAAAAAAAAACATTTTTCTAAATAAAAGTTATCCAACAAATACATAACATTAAAATGAAGGATAAAACATTAATCGCCAACGTTTTAGTCCCAATCTAAAATGAGTGAGCTCTAATTTAATAACGTTTTTTAATCGCATTCCTTTAATTATTTGGTTTATATTAATATTATAATAAAGCAATATAACTGGGTTTTTCTTACATACAAGTAAAAATTTATTTACTTTATACATCATATTTTAAATGTTTTTTTGAATTCAAAACATTTATCCATCATTTCAAACACAAAGTGATTTCATAAAATTTTTAATTGCTTAGATTAATTTATTAATGATTTTTTAAATTTTACTGTTGTGTGTGAGAATAAAATACAACACACACATTTGCCTTTTCAAATTCTTTGGCTACAAGTAAATATAGAACTTATATGCTTTTTAGGGATATACAAAATTAAGAATATCTTTAAGATTTTAGTTTTTTTAGTTTAGTTTTTATTAACGCCGCACTAGAAGCAACACAAGGGCTATTGGTGACAGCCCTTGTAATTTTGAACCTCGGTTAAGTGACGAGGTTGACACCTGAGCTGGCACCCCCTCTCCTAACTTCTACACCAAGCCTTTACTTATCCTACGCCAGATCTAGGCATATCCACCATTTGTCTGTTACGGACAGTCCAGTACAGTTCAGAATTGCAGCATTTACAGCTACTATGTCAATAAGTCCATGACAGCAATTCAAATGATCACTGTTCATGTCAAAATCATTCAAGCAGAGTGGGCTTATCGGAGAGTACGCCAGTCAAAATCTATGAAGATGTTTCCTACGGGAATCATGTCCAGTTACTATCCTGAAATTAGCTACACCCACCTGCCTGGGCAAATCATATGGTATGGGATTATTCAACAAGGCATCCCAAGTCTTCCTTCTAGTTAAATTGATAATAGTTTCATGATATGTGGCTTTAAACTTGGCTGTAATAATTCTTTTAATACTATGGTAATTGGCTGGGGGATCTGGTTGAGGAAGATTAGATTTGCTCTTAGGAAGCAAATCAACAAATTCATTCCCTGCCATACCACAATGACTTGGTATTGATTGTAGGGTAATACTGCTTCCACTTTCTTGGATTTCATAGAGTCTATCAAAAGTTGGCATTCAAGAGCAGAACTATTTTTGAAGGTAATAACAGAAGAAATAGCCTGATAGTGACATGTGAATCAGTAAAAATCACAATGTTCTGTTCCTCTCCCTCTGCAATCTCAGTTAATGCCATGTGAACAGCATCCACTTCACCATCAAAATTTGTACAATGCTTACCAATGGCTCTGCTGAGGCTAAAGTATCTGGAGTAAACACCAACACCAGAATTTGGATGAGCCCCAGTAACAGAACCAACAATGTACACATGCAGCCAGTGCCGTTCTGGGAATCTTTTGCCAATAGTGGCTAAAGTCACAATTTTCAACTCTGTCTCTATATAGTTCTTTTTACTAACAGGCAAAACCAAATCCAAATTATATCCAGCCAAGTTTAGATGTCTATAGAAATTTGTTGTTACTAATAAGGGTTGTCTCTTTGTAGGGATTTCAAAAATGGTAGACAGACCTTTTGTCACAAGTAAAAAGGTAGGTTGTGATTTTAATCTATGGACTGCCAGGATATAAGTCGTCCAGAAGTCATTTTGTCTCTTTAGCCTTTCCACCAACTTGAGAGAACCAATTTTTCTATGATGGGAAAGAGGATCAATTTCAGTCTGCATTTGCATGGCCAGAACTGGGGTACAGAATGCTCTTTGATAATTCTAAAGGCATTATTTTGAGTGATTTCTATGCTGTCCTGTACTGCCTCAAAGATCCTGAGTTGTATCCCATTTAACACCGTAAGTCTCTCAAGAAGTCCATTTCTTGCACTGCCAATACCCTTTAATTTACAGGCCTGTTTATTCCAACTCAATCTAGTGTCCATAACAATTCTCAAGTAAGTAGCTTCTTGGGTTCTCTGGAGTTTATCTCCATCATATATCAGCTCAATGTCCTTGGGGTTAGTACTTTCTGTACTCCTAAGATGTGAATTCATGATAGGCTTTACAACATTATTTATCATAATGCTGAACAAGACTGGGCTCAAAACTGAGCCTTGAGGAAGCCCCTGTCTAGTCTCCCTGAAGGCGGAGACAGCTGTTCCCTTTTTAGTTCTTATAAAACGCTGGACCAGAAAAGATTTAATCCAATGGTACATGTTCCCACAGACACCAATGTCAATTAATTTCCTGAGTCATCTCCTTCTCCAGACTCTATTGAAAGCTGTCTGGAAATCGACCAGTACAACAACCTTGCTCTGTTTAAGATGGAAACCATCCTTGATCTTTTGATAAGTCTAGCAACTTGTTCTACAGTGTTTCTGTTTTTTGAAATCAGCTTGTCTGTCAGATAAATAATTAAATTTCTCTAAATAATAATTTAGTCTGTTCACTAACAAATGCTCAGTCAGTTTAAACAGAATGTTAGAGTAATTGGATGAAAACTGGTTAAAACTCAAGGGTCCTTACAAGTTTTAAGAATTGGTATTATTTCACCCTTACATCATTCACTATGGATACCTGAAGTCCAAGCGAGATTTATAAATCTAAGTACAATGCATTTAGATTTGTCTATGAGATGAACTAGGAATTCTGGCAAAATGCCATCTGATCCAATGATTCCACATTTTAGTTCCCCATCCGAGAAGGGTGAATTAAAAATCTCATTGAGTTCTTGATTTAGATACATAGGAGAGCAATTTAGTACATTTCTCTTAATCTTGGAAGAAGGATGGTAATTTCACACATCTGCATAGTATTTATTAAAGGCCCTAGCTATTTCCTTATTAGAGGTAAGCAGTTTATTTGCAAATTATTCAGCTCCTTTCTTTTCACTCTTAGATTATTGAGCCTAGACAAGAAATGGTGTGCCCTCAGAGCTAGTCAATACAAGCCTTAGAGCAACTCCTTCCACACCAAGCCAACGTTAGGATTTTGAGCCACGACAGATTTAAAATGCATCAGCCCCGGCTACACGACGGGTATTTTAGTGGCATCACGGCTCGAACCTACGACTTGAAGAAAATCACTGGCTGTGAGTCAGCTACCATGACCACTAGGATACCGCAGCCCCTCTGCAAGATTGAATGCTAAGAATGATAAGTAATTAAAAATGTAGTTAATAAAAAAAGTGAATAATCAATATTTTTAATCAAATCTTACTGACATTTTAAAGAATAATATTCTTCTAGCAGCACAATGACTACATAATTAATAACTATGATTTAATAGTTTTAAATGCATTAAATCAAAGTATCTTTTAATTTTTCTAAGATTGAATTATATGCAATCACCAAATCGTCATAACATTAAGCAGTTAGCAAAAAATATTATTTCTCTACTCATTCAAAGGCATTTGAATTTTTTTACAATTTTATTAACTTGAAATTTGTATTAATTTCTCATTTTTTAAAATTTTTCACCACAATAATTATTAAATGCAGAATAATTTAGCATACACACAATTACAATAAACAGAATGCAATACAAATTCCCAAATATATTTAACAAAGCAGGAAACATATTCACCTTTAAAAAAATACTTACTTCAGGAGCTAGAGATCCAAGCTTCAATAGTAACTGAGGCCTGTAATCCACAGTAAAAGTCACAGGATTATTTTGAAGATTCAAAATTTCAAGACAAGGAAGTTTGCTCAAATTTGCAGCTTCAGCCATAGAGGAGATCAAATTATTTTCTAAATGAAGTTCAGAAACAGAAAATAGCTTTGACAAACCTGTAAAAACCATTGTTAGTAAGAAATTGATGAATAACCGTTGCAACTAATATAAGTATTAAAAAAAAAGAATTTGCATTTCATGGGAGATGAATGTTATCTAATGATATTTTCAACACGAAACAAAATTACAAAAATAATAAATTCCTACACAGTTGATAATACTGATATAAATCGCTTCCATAAGGAAATAAGACATTTGGTAATCATGACTTGAAAGAAGTTATATACCATTGTTCCTCAACAGATTTTGATCAAGTACATATGTTCAAAGAATTTTATATTTAATTTGATGAGAATATTTCTTCTGAATCTACTTTAAAATTCGGTAGTATATATTACGATTATCAAAGCATAATAAAAACTCCCATCAAATAATTAAAAAAATTACCCATTTTCAGAAACATATGATACATTGCTGCAGAAGAAAACAAAATAACAGTAAATCTAGGTATTAAACTACATTGATTCCAGTGCATTATCCCCTTGGTTAAACTTAAAATTCACTCGTATAATTGAACGACAGAAAAAATGCATTTGCTTACACGAATCCTCTCGATAAAAATTGACAATTTAAAACTTTTAGTACCTCTGGCTGACTATTGATATAAACATATGTTATCAAAAAAAATTTAAGATAATATAATTTTTTTTATAAATTAATTTCTCTGCATTTTAATTCATAATTCTTAATAAAATTTAAAGTAACTCCACCCACCAGAAATAAGTTTCTGAATACTCCTTTAAAATACCTTAATTATCCCTCAAACAATGAAAGTTTTTTAAAAAACTCAAAACTCCATTCAGGAAACATGAATCCCACCATCTAGCATTCACCATATATAGATCATTGAGTCAATAATAATAAGTAAAAATCACAATCATTTGAAGAGAAAATTTCATATTCACATTTGCTTTGTACAAAGAATATACGAGCATAGTTTTAAAAGTAAAATATAAAATAAAAGTTATAAAAAATAGAGAATATTATTAAACATATTATAAAGTAAACATAAAAGAATACCATGCAAACATTTTATTCTATTTGATGAAAGATTCAAGGAATGAATATTTCCAAGGCGAGTGTGTAGATGTTCTAAATCTTGAATTTTATTGTGAGACAGCACCAAAGTAGATAGCTTTGAAAGAGTTTCCATATTTTCAACTACTTCTATTTCATTATGACTCAAATCAATTTTTTCAACAGATGATAAAAGTTTCTAAAAAAAAAAAAGCAAAATTAAGAATAAAATAAACATTAAATTTTATTAAAACGAGCTTTTCAATGGGTCAAAAAAAAGTTTCCCCAGTACAAATTAAACTATCAGCAATTTAATACATTTTCAAACTAAAAAAGGATTTTTTAACAGAAATACTTGTACTATACTGTAATACTATTCAGAATTTAAAATTTTTCATCCAACTTAAAATAAATAAACTTAGTTAAAATCTAATTACTTAAATTTCTACTGCAACTAATAAATTGACAGAACTAAATTAATTTCTAATATAAAACTTCTGTAAAATTTTAAGCTAACAGAATACATAAAAATTAAAACACGATTTAGGAAATGATATTCATGTTATCCTTTATATTCAATAATACTATCATTTTTTTTTTATTCAAGTAAACTGCTAGTATATAAATTCAAAATTTATCAAAATTTTGAAATCACATCCTGGACTGTTTCCATTCCTTTTTTCCAACAATTAATCAGTTTTTGTAATAATACATTCAATATTGAATACACTAATGCCATTCCAATGCCGAAATTCCGAATCAATCTCTAAAAATAACAAACATTTCTAATGAAACTGCACAGGGAAATAAGGTTACTCGTAATTCACTATTTTTCGCGTCAACTTTTAATTAATTTACAAAAGATTGTCTCCTAACCATGATAATTACTGTTTCTATCTATAACAGACGATACCTAATAATTAAAATAATACCAGAAATGCTTTTAATATTGTTATTATGCGTCACTACAATGCTAAGTAAAATTTAATATCGCCTCTCCGTTATGACAATGCTACATGTATACAATTAAATTTAAATACAGCACTGTCTTTCTCTTTCTATTATAGTCTTCAGTAAATTGTTAAGCTTTTCTACACTAAAACACAAAAATAGAAGCCCACACAAAAAAAATATGCCGATTAGAATGAAATTTTGCCTGCAAAAACGCTCCGTTTTGACTAAATATGTAAATATTTAAAATTTAAGTGCGCAATGAATGAATAACTGAAGCTCCAGCATATCGGAACTAAGTGTCTAGCAAGTGTTAATATCTAAGTGTTAATAGTGTTATATTCTTAATCTAATATTCTAAATGTTGGTTGCAAGTCGACTGCGGATATTTACCTCGACTGTTAAAATACCTTCTCAACGGATTAGTGATCCTTACAAGCAAATGTCAGAGCTTGAAAAAGGTTGCACCATTAGTTTGAGAGGTTGGAGAGGCAAATCAGAGAATTGCTTGACATTTGGGTTGAAGTGATGGAGTGATTGATGTTTGCAAGAGTGGGTGTACAACGACAGGTTTCTGCGTCGGAACGAAAGCAGTCGACTTAGGGCCTCAACAGAACGGGAAGACAGAGTGATTATCAAATCCGTAGTCATAGAACCGTATTCGTAACTATCAAACATCGAAAATATGATTCTCACACAAGTTATCAATAGGATTTTAAATTCCACGTTGGAATAGACAGTTACGCTGCTTACTCCTTCATGCATATTATGCACTACGGGGTCCGATTAAAATGGTGCTGGGCTCGATCAACTAGGAACTGCGACGACACTGGAAGAATAGACTTCAGCGACGAATCCCATTTTCAAGTGCTTCACGAAGATCAGTGCACACGTGCCTGAAAACGTCAGGGGCGACATACGGATCTTCGCCTAAATATGGCACTCCACATCCGCTTGCAATAGGGCGTTAAAGCTTGGAGTGCATTTCCTTTTATAGCAATATATTTTACTAGTCAATCTTGGCACACTTACAGCACAATGGTGCGTAAACAAAATTCCACAACCTATTGTATTGCCATTCCATTTATGCAACCCACAATTTACATCACAGCAAGATAATGTCAGGCTGTGTGCCCTATCTCACACTGCCTGTCTTGGTATGAATTGATTTTCCATTTGCCAAAAGCTTCCTTGATCACCTAAGGTTACTTGATCTCTCTCCATAGAACATAACTGGGACGTGATGGAAAGGCAACTATCTCAGAATATAGACCAATTTAGCATGACACACACACAGTTGGTGACAATCTGAAAAGAAATCCTGCAGGATATCACCCAGGTACTCTTTATACCCTGAAAGGGTGACAAGTTGCATCAAGGCTGCAGGTGGACCTACACCTTATTAAATTCCTTACTTTGTAATGATAAAAGTTTGGAAAAAACATTCATTTGCTCTGAAGTTATAATTGTGTCTTTTTCTATGTATTCTTATCCCACCTAGCCATTTATGGACAACTCCTTCATAGTATAATGAATTTTGTCTCGAATTGTATTAAACCTGTCCTTCATATCTCCTACACACTTGAGAAATGTTAAGTTTTTACAAAAGATATTATGACGAAAATCGAAATTAGTAACAGTGTAAACACACTAAAACAAAAGCAATTGCAGCAGTATATCTTCATGTAAGCGAGACCTGAATATCCACGATAATTTAGAACCAGATGAGGTTATTTTCAACATTGAGAAAATTCATACACTAAGAATTCTTTCCTAATACTTATATACTAAGTTACAATCCATACAATTTCGAAATACACAGGAATTAAAGGAATTGGTATGTACATACACGAGTATTTGAGCAAAGTATTAGTTAAATTGCTTTGCGAAATATTTAATAAGTTGGAGAGCCCAAATACAAGTTGGTTGGTTGTATAAGTTTCTGCACCGAATCTTTTTGGAACATATTCTGCCGAACACAATATATTAAATTTTCCGCAAAATTTAGGTACATTAAAAAAGAAATTTTTAGTAAAATTAAATATACGGAGTAAATCCTATGTCACTAAAAACATTTGGTTGGGGACCAAATCAATTAAAGAAATATTAAAGGATTTAAAATGTTTAGAACGAACAGAGTTAAAAGCAGAACATCCAATTAAAATGGGATTCCATTGAGAAATTATGTGTTTTGTATGATGCATTTTATTAACTATCTCCAAAATTTCATAGATCCTACCAGAGGTCATGACGTATGATTTCTTAGTATAGAACGGTGAGAGAGAATGTACAGGATACAGATTTGGCAACATTGTCAAGTCTCTTGAATCTAATTAGGAAGGTGTCCATCAAAAACCTTTCTCTGTATTTGCAGATTTTAAATTGCAAATTGTTTTTAAAGTCTGAATGATCAAAGAATTTGATGAATAAGTTGGGTGATTCAGATTGCAAAACACTCAAGAAATCCGTGAATAAAATAAATTTTCATGTCGATCTGACAAGTTGTCCAAAGCTTTAAAAATTGCATAAATTTCCTCAGTAAAAACAGTGCAAGAGGAATGAAGTTGAAAAGAATTATTTGAATTATGAATTAAAAAAGAGGCACTGGCATGATTTAATAACAAACATCAGAATAAATAAAGATAAAATTAATGTATTGCTTTGTAAAATCGTGAAAAATTTGTATGCATATATTTTGTGTCTTAAAATTAAAACTCCTCGTCTGCTTTCATGACAAATGTTAGATAATCCATAGCCCTTTGTTAATATATGGACTCTTCTATAAAATGTTGAAAAAAGATAAAGATTGTACTAAAGTATCCTGGGGGGTGCATCACCCGTATTTACCAAAGACAGTAAACCTCATGTGAGAGAAAAAGATTACAAGGGTCCCTCGGGTTTGTGAAAAGGTAAGCCCCTGAGGGTTCCCCAGTACAGAAAAAAATTTTCCTCACAGGGGCTCATCTTTGGGTATGTGCATCTAGTATTTTATGTATTTATATATTATAATAAAGTTTACAATAGACAAAATCAAAGAAAAATAATGTTAAGTATATGGTTTGAAAAAAATAAAATTTTGAACTTATCATTTTCATTTCCTCTTCAACATGTTAGCAATTGCATACTTTACTTAAATTATTTAATTGCATAATTTAAAATTGCATACTTTATAATTTAAAATTGCATACTTTTAAATTTTTAAGAAAAATTAAATTATTTTAAAGCAATAATTACTGGAGGTAAAAAATATATTAAATAGTTGTAGAATTAAACTAGTTACAATAACAAAAAGAATTTCTTTTTTTAATTATCCAATTTTGGGGATGAGAACTGTAACATATTCAGAAAGGGAAAAAATTAAAATATAATAAACATACAGTAATCATCTTTACTTAACATGTAACAATGATTGATTAGTTATTAATGTTGCAATTGCAAACAACATGAGGGCTAATGGTAATGGATCTTGTAATTTTGAGCTTCAGTCAAATGACACTAGAGCATCTTTCTCCAAACTTCCCCATCATACTAACTTGTGGACCTGGAGCCTAGACAGATTTAAGGTACATCAGTCTTGTAACATCTATAGCGGAATTAGGACTTGAATCCATAATTCAATGTAAACAAGGTAGGCCAATAGTTTGCAATCATGACTATGAGGCTACCTTGGCTACTTAATGGGTAACGAATTAAAACTGATCAGTTAAATAATAAATTACTATACATTAATGAGGAGAGATTATAAAAATAATCATATTGCTAAAATTAATATAGTTGAAAAAATCATTCAATAAAAAATATTCCATAATTGCTAAATTCATCTACAGATTCTAAATTTATACACATTTTTAACATGTAAAGATTTTATTATGCAAGCAAAACATTACACTTACAATGCATGGGTGTATTTTTGTTAATGAATTGTGACTGAAATTTGCATGGGTAACACACTGCCAGAAAGGCCAGTTTTGAACAGGATCTATGACAGGACACCAATGAAGTATCTCACAAAGCAAAAAGGTTGATAAATCTGTTAAAGACTGATGAATTTTTAGAGACTTCAGTCTTGTTCGTAATGCATCAACAGACACTAAATTATTTTCCAATTTGCAGTTCAAAATCTGAAAAAATGTAAATATCTCTTATAAAAATTCATTTGTGAATATCGAACAGTAGAGAAATGTTCACAGTATATACCACTAAATATTTTTTCGAATTCTTATAATATAGTAATATATATACAAGTATGCATGTGCATGTATATACACTAACATTAAATTTAATTTTCAAAAGGTAACATATAAAACACACTGTAAACCTCAACATTTACCAATGAATTATGTTGAATCAACTCACCATTCTCTCACCCTGTCATAACTGTAACTGTGTATTTCATGTCAACTGTATATTGTAACTGTTATATCATTGCTTGTGTTGTTGCTGTGATGAGATGACACTGTTGACTTCATGTTAACAATAAAACTGCATTCTAAGTGAACTGTTTGGATATTATTATTCTATATATTCTGAAAAACATTAAAAGTCTAAAACACAAACATGGTGTCAGCAGTTTAAGCAATTCAATCAGATTGAAAAGATATCCACATTCATCATGGAAGCATTCTGGCCACCTGCTCCGCTGCAAATTTTCTCAAAGAAACGAGAAAGAAAAGTGGAGGAAATGGAGACAAGAGCTCGAAAATTATCTGTTCATCATGGAGAAAGATGAACGAGCAGTTAAAATCAAAATTGCTATCCTGTTGAATTTGTTAGGCAGTGAATGACAAGAAATTTACAATACTTTCAAGTTCGAATCGCCAGAATCCAAAGCGAACTATTCAGAAGTTCTTCATAAGTTTGAAGACTACTGCTCACCATGGCAGAATGTTGTTTATGAGCGATATAAATTTTTTTCATGTGTACAGTAGGAGGGCCAAACAATTGAGTCCTATGTTACACACCTTAAGACTCTAGCATCCACATGCGAGTTTGCAGAGCAAGAAAATGGATTGATTCAAGATCACATCGTCCTGAGAATTAAAAATAGTGGACAGCAAGAACAACTGCTTTGAGAAAATAACTTGATATCTGAGAAGCCTATAACTTGATAGAAGAAGCGATTGAAATCGTCAGGGCAGCTGAAGCGAACTGAGAACAAATCCGCTACATAAAGTATGAAACAGCAACAGTAAATTTCGTGAAGAAAAAGGAAAACCAGAATGAACCAAAAAAAGTCGTCTCAGTATGAATGTAAAAAAAAAAAAAAAAAAAAAGAGGAAGAAAACATAAGTCTTGAGAGTATCCAGCATTCAGAAAAATTTGTACCAAATGTAATAAGAAAAATAATTTTGCTGCTAATTGTTTCCAGATTACAGAGAACATTCACGTAATGAATGTTCCTGAAAATGAACTGGATTGATTCTATTACTGTGTATGAAACTAAGTGTGAAATGATAAATTGTACTGACTTTATTGATAAGAATATAGAAATGGTAACATGGTATTAAAATATTAAATTAGATGTAAATCATAAGTGCTTTGATGTTAATTTTAAACTGGATACTGGTGTTGAAGTAAATATTTTGCCATTGTATATTTTGAATATGTTCAAAGTTAAACCAAAACTTAGTGAAACTAATTTATCTTTTAACAACATATGGTAATTTTAAATTAAAGTCAGATGGTTCTCTTATAATTAATTGCTTTACTTAATAAATTCAAAAATGTTCCTTTGCCTTTCTATGTAGTAAAAGTAAAATCCAAACCAATATTAGGATTAAAAGGTTATAAGGAATTAAAACTTATTAAAAGAATTGATGTAATTGTATGTAGGATAATAAGTAAAAATAAGTTAATTAAGTAATATAAAGATGTATTTACTGGGATAGGGCAATTTCCAAGTGAACCATATCACATTATTTTGAAAGATAATTCTGTACCTGTAATTCACCTTCCAAGACGTGTTCCTCAGGTTTTGCAGCCTAAATTAAAAAGTGCCTTAATAATTTAGAAAAAGTAGGAATAATGTCAAAAGTTAATAAGCCAACTGATTAGGTACAAAGTTTAATTATTGTAGAAAAACTGAATGGAAATCTGAGATTATATTTAGATCCTACAGATCTTAACAAAATTATTAAAAGAGAGCATTGTCAAATTCCTTGTACAGATGATATCATTAGTAGATTAGAGAGTAAGAAAATATTTTCTGTTGTAGTTTTGAAAGATAGTTACTGGCACATACCTCTAGATGAAGTTAGCTCTGAAATTTGTACAATTAATACACCTTTTGGAAGGTACAAATTGCCATTTGGAATAGTTTCTGCACCAGAGGTATTTCAGAAAAGAAATCAGAAGCTCTTTGGAGATATTGAGGGTGCAGATTTATTTTGATGATATTATTGCTGCAGGATATAATGAGGATTACATGATGCAATCATGTCTAAAGTTCTTGAAAGAGTTAGACCATTAAACATAAAGTTTAATCCAGATAAACTACAATATAGGATGGCAGAGGTAAAATATGTTGGTCAAATTATATCTAAATTAGGTATAAAACCTAATCCATTAAAGCCATTTAATGTGATCAAACCTAATCCAATTAATGTGATCAAAAGATCACATTAAAGCAATTGTTGCAATGTCAACACCAAAATCTGAAGTTATGAGATTATTGGGCATGGTGAATTTTCTTTCAAAATTTATACCCAATGTTATCTAAAGTTACTGCCCCATTAAGAGAAATCATTCATGAAAATGTAGAATTTAATTGGGGAAAAGAACAAGAATTATCTTCTGTAAACATTAAAGAATTGTTAGCTAAAGCTCCAATTTTAAAAGTTTTTAGTGCTAGTGATGAAATAGTAATACAATGTGATAATTCAAAAGATGGGCTAGGATTCTGTTTAATCCAAAAAGGTCAGCCTGTATCATTTGTCTCGCACAGATTAACAAACAGTGAGAAGAATTATGCCCAGAATGAGAAAGATTTACTGACAATTGTTTTCTCATTTGAAAAATACCCTACTTTTGTATATGGACGTATAGTTGCTGTACAGAGTGGTCATAAGCCCCTAATGGCAATTGTTAAGAAACCTATACAAAAAATATTTTTTAGAATGCAAAGAATAATTTTAAAACTATTAAAGTATGATTTTGAAATAAATTATGTACCAGGTAATCAAATTAATCAAATGTTTCTTGCTGATACTTGATCACGGGCATTTGCTGTTAATGAAACTGTGAGCGATGATCCTGAAATGCTAAATATTGTGCATACTATTTCAAAACATTTACCAATGAGTGAAAAGAGACTAGCACAATTTAAAAAAGAAACTGACTTAGATCCAGAATTATAAGTAGTAGTGAAATATATCAAAGAGGACTGGCCTAAATCTTACAAAAGTGTAGACAATAGTGTAAAACATATAAAATTAATCTTTATATTCAAGAAGGGTTGTTATTTAGCAACAAAAAACTAAGTATACCTTATAGTTTCAGAAAAGATATGTTACAACTAATTCACGAAGCTTATTAGGAGATAGAGAAATGTAAGAAAAGAACCTAGAGAAATTATGTATTGGCCAGGGATGAACTCAGACATAGAAACAGTAGTATCAGAGTGTGCAATATTGAAAAGTTTAAAAAAGCTAATAGTAAAGAGCTATTAAAACCTCACAGTTCCCAACAGACCTTTTGAAAAGCTAGGAGTGGATATAATGGACTTTGGTAACATACGTTATCTAATGGACTATTACTCAAAATGGTTTGAAATTGCTGAACTTGCAAATAAATGTGCAGATGAGGTAATAACTAAACACAGTTTTCTCTAGATTTGGTGTTCCAAATATTGTAATTTCTGATAAACCATTCAATATTTATAAAAATTGAGCAAATGAGTGGGATTTTAATTATGCATTCATTAGTCCTCACCACTCCCCAAGTAATGGAATGGTAGAAAAAGCAGTAGGAATTGCAAAAAGCATTATGAGAAAAGCAAAAGAAGATAAAAGAGATTATTTGGTAGGATTAATAGAGTACAGAAATACCCCAATTTCAGGTCTTGATCTATCTCCAGCTCAAATGATATTTAATCATAGATTAAACGCTAAATTACCAATCTCAAACAAATTATTAAATGCTGATTATTTAATAATATTCAAGAAAGGTTGATTAAAAGGCAAAACATTCAAAGGATACATTATGACAAAACTGCTCATCCATTGCCTGAGCTTAAACAAGAAGAGAATGTCAGAATATTAAATTTTAAAAACAAAACTTGGGAATCTGCTAAAATAGTCTCAAAGCACAAATTGCATCCTCTGTCATATTTTATTAAGAATCAGTCATCATAATAATAATAAATAAGTCATACATAATATTTTTTTAAACAGAACTATGCAAAATGAAATTTAAATTTACCTCAATAGTTTCAAGAAACTTGAACATTGAAAGATCATAAGACAGATAATTGGGAATGATGTTACTAGCTTCAAAGTACTTAAAACTACCAACGATCTTCAAGTGCTTCAACTGAGTAATAAACTCCACTAAATGGGCAATATCTTGCTTGGGATTATTGGAATCTAAAACATGTCAGTTATTAATATTAATTTCCAAATGCCTGATAAAATTACATACAAAATAAATCATCTATATACTTTTAGGGGGAGGGATAGTTGTCTAAACATTCCATATTAAGTCATTTTAAGTATTATATGTTTATACTACTTATGGTCAAGAAAATTTTGAATCCAATAACTAATACAATTTTAAAACAGAATGTAGGTTGCACACTACAAATGCTACCAAATTAATTCCTATAATATTTGCAAAAACAATAAACTTATTCTCTATACATGAATACCTTAATAACAGTTCAAATTAGATTGTTCCATAAATATACAAGATTTCAATTTAGAGCCTCAAAAAAAAAAAAAAAAAAAAAATATTGTACAGTTACATTTAAAAATACATCCTTAGATAGAGACATATATTTCAATAACTTCTAATGAATATAAAAATCTCAAATTAAAAAAGCTTTTAAATTAAAAAAAAGTCATATTCTATTTAATTATAATGAGAAAAATAGTATATTGATGAGGGATACAATTATGTTATTACAGGAAATTTAGATGTCATTGAGGATAAGAAATTAAGAAGTATAATGCATAAAGGGACTAATTACAGACTTGAGATTTCGAATAATAGTTCTTACATCGAGAAACAAATAATTTTAGACATAAATAATTTGTTGAAAATTAACAATTAATTATGGTCTCACAATAGAAGATTTTTACGAATTTAAGGAATGTATAAACAAAGATATTTAAAAATTGTCTTTAAAAAAGTGATTTTAATAATGATATTTAAGAGAAATTTTTTTTCAAAAAAAGCTATTTCTTAATTTCCAGGACATCTTTGCTATAAGTTATGAAGACAAAGTACACAGGTAGTTCAAAAAGTTCTTGTGTTTGTAGACAAATGTCATTATTGTTGTTACCATTGGGTGCTGCCCTATGTTGCACAGAGCCAAAACAAAATTGAAATTGATTCAAAGTAAGTTTTGATTTGGTAGGCAATTGTTGCCAAATTCAAATTTGACAGCTACCGCGTCCAGTTGTCAACGTCGGTGAGGCTTGGAATCCATCATTATGCACCGGAAATCAAGCAAGAATCAAAACATTGAGTTGCTTCAGGTGAATCTTTTTCAAAAAGGGAGAAGATGGTCTCAATGACCGGAAAAGTTATGACGGAGAATTTTTGAAGTGCGAAAAGCGTTATGATCACGAATACGAGTAACTAAGACTTAAACAGCTGTCTAGTGAGTCATGATGATTACTAAAAAGAAACCATTTTCGATGCTATGAGCACCATCTCTTGGAATCACTAAGGACTTATTGAACGACCCTCGACCTAATAATTATGCTATTATCTGCACATGCACACAAAAAAACCCCCATATACTTCAATTAATAAACATCTTGAGAATAATAACTACTTTAGAGCAGTGAGCAATAGTCAGAAAGGAATTTCTAATAGAATTATAGCATTACATAAGAAAATTGGTGTTAATAAAATATTAAATTACTTCATATACTTTTAACACCAAATTTTCATAAAGCTCTTATTAAATTTAGTACAGTTGTACTAACGAATGGAATACTTATATTATTTTTTGCTAGTAAAGCATTACGAAAATTATACAAAATATTATAGATAATTTTAATAGTACTGCTACAATTAAAAATGATACACATGTAGTTAAATATGTTAAAAATAAATCCATATCTGTACTATATATAGTTATGATTCTGAAGATCTTTTTAATTCAACAGATATTGATAATCTTATTAAAGTTTGTAAAGATCTATTGGAAATTAAATATTAATAAGAATACAGCATATAAAAAATTTAACAATTTTTAATAATAAAATGTATAAGTGAGTGAGTGACTTTAGAATTTTATGGCGCAAGAGCCAGATATGGCTATGCTGCGCCAAACCAGGTGATACATAAAAAGTGGTTAACACATTGCACTTAGGTAAAATTTAAAAGAATTTGGGACTAATTAGAAGAAAATTAAAAACAATTGTAATAAATATGAGAGGAAATCACAGTTTAAAATGGATAAAAGCGTGATCAGATCAGACTAAAAAGAGATAAAAGAGTAAAACACAATAAGCTAAGGTCCAATACGAATTTTCTTTTGCTTCAGGTTAGAATGTTCCATTTGGTCCACTGCATCCATGAGCCAGGAATCATCGACATCATATAAAATGCAGTCATCATCATCTCAGAGATTTGGTGGTAGGGTACTTTTTTTTGGGTCTATAAGCATTTAATTTAATATCAATTTTGGACTTATTGTTTAGTGTAGGATGTGAAATGTTTCGGTATGGGCTATTTAATTTATTTTTCTTTTTGGTTTTTGTCTTAAAACTAGGAGCATTTACAGATTTAGCAGTATTGGTAGAAGCTATGGAAGGCAAAATATCTGCCTGAGAAGATGACGATGATGTATTAACTGTACACTTTGGAAAAGACGAAGGAGTCGATTTGGATCGGGAAAACAATGGCTTAAGACAGTGAAGAGGCGGGCATATCACTTTTGTAACAGAAGGATCGGTTTGGGTGAACGTTGTTATAGATGAATTAGTGGCCTGAGCATAAGTCTGAGAAAGTGGTGAAACTATTAATTTGCGCGCTTCGGGATATGAAATATTACGTGAGGATTTTATTTCCTGAATCTGTTTCTCTAATTTCCATTTGGGGCATAATGTTGAGGTAGATGTGCGAGATTGAGAACAATTAACACACCTGGGCTCCAGTTGGCAATCCGTAGAAGAGTGCCCAACAGAAGCACACCTAGAGCATGTTAATTGTGCCCTACAGGCAGTTTAAGAATGTACGAACCTCTGACACTGAAAACAGCGCAGAGGATTCGGAATATAGGGCCGAATATTGCAATTTAGATATCCTGCTTTGATTGTTGAAGGTAATTGCGGTCTATTGAAAGTCAAAATTAAATGTTTGGTAGGAAAAGTGGTAACGTCCTTTTTTATTATGATCCCTCTGACCTGAGTGACACTCTTATCCGAAAATCCATCTAGGATTTCGACTTCGGATGTGCACAACAGGTCAGGTTCAGAAATTACGCCGCGGCAGGAGTTAAGAGATTTGTGGGGATAAACAGACAGAGGAGAATCTAGAAATTTTTTTGCAGATAAAAATGATTTGGATTGTAAAGCAGTTTTCGTCTCTATTAGAAGGTCACCAGATTTTAATTTTTTAACGGATTTTGGTTCACCACCGATACCTAGTAATGCTTTTTCTATTGCGAACGAAGATTGTTGAGACATTTTATTATTCGCTAAAGATAGGATCAAGAATCGAGAATGATTAGCTGTTTCATCGATATTTAAAGTTGTGGGTAAAATAAGGCCTTTACCCAGGCACGAAGAATTAGGATCCATAGAGTAAAGAATATATTCATCCTGGTGTGCCTCCACCCGCCATGGAGTCCAACGAGGGAGGTAGTTGCCGGTCAACTGACATACGTCAGGCATGGCACTTACCTGGAGGTCAACCAGGATATAGCACTGCAGCATCAGGGTGAGGATCCACCGGGAAACCCGATGCACCCCTTATCTGCAGCACTAGCCCTACAGCAGTGTCTCTCTGCAGATGAATCCACAAAGAGACTTACCACTAGCCGATCACTCCTGCCACCCGTCTACAGTGAAGCATGGGCCAAAGGGAATGCAAAAGGTATCCCCAGGATCCCACTTTCCTCTTTACGGGACGCCGCACACGGCTAACATGCGGGTTGGCAAGCCAACAGAAAAAAAAAAGGAAAATTTGAAAACAAATAGGATACCAACAAATATGGAATAAAAAAAATATAACAAAGTAAATATGAACAAAATACATCTAGTAAATGATATGGAAAAGCTTGATAATCTGATCTGGAAAATGAAGAAAAAAGGAAAATGAAAGAAGAAAAGTTATGACTAGCAGGAGGGTCGAAAATAAAGAGAGATCGCTAGGGTATCCCGGGGGCGCGTCACCTGTGTTTACCAAAAACAGTAAACCCCATAGGAAAGGAAAAGATCACTCAGGTCCCTCGGGTTTGTGAAGCCCGTACTAAAATAAAGTAGGCAAGCCCCTGAGGGCAATAAAATGTATAAACAGATAAAGGGTATACCTCCAGGTGAGCCTGCAAGTAATTGCTTGGCTATTATTTATATACAATATTATGAATAAAATTAACTCGAATATAATAGTTTTAATATATGTTTTTAGATATATTGATGATAACATAATATTTCAAGATAATAATTTAGATGTTAAACCATTTTTATCTTTTTATCCTGAGTATTTAAATTTATTGCAAACTAACAACAGTATTAAGGAATATGAATTTTTAGATATTTATTTAAAAATAGACTATAATAATATTCATATTGATATTTTACAAGTGGGAAAATTTTGACTTCACGACTCATAAAGTACTGTTTTGGACTAGTTTTTGGCCTTGATATATTTTTAGAAACATGTATAATTATTTTTTACGTAACATTTAGACTAGTGCATAATATTCATGATATTTATAAGAACCTTGATAATTTTCACAAACTTTGCTGGCAAGCTTATTTTCCTTTGAATTAAATTGAGAGTAATTTTAAATGTAGTAATTGTAGAGCAGTAAAAATGTAATTTTTTAAATTTTATTTTTCCACATAATATTTTCGTTTTAAATTTAATATTTGTTTGATCTTTCATATAGTACTCTCTCACTCTCTTTCTGAAAGGTGGCAGTGCTATCCACTTCTGCTTTTCAATTTCCATCTAGTTCTAATTTGACATTTTTTTCGTTCATCTGATCTGTTTTAGCTACTTGTCTTGTGTAAGTTAATATTTTTAATCTTTTTTAATAATGATTTATAAATATTTTATTTCTTGTTTGTGAAATATATCTTTCACATATATGTGTGTTTTCAAGAGTATTTTACTAAAAAATTTTCTTCATTTTTGTTTCATCATTTTATATTACATTCTTTTGTTTAGGGAAAGTTTGGCCAGTAAATTTAGTTTAACCAAGCAAAATTGTCTTAAGTCAGTTACAGAATTTTAAAATGTTATATTCCATTTGCTTTCTATTTCTTTTTCAATCTTTTGTTTGTACAGCTTTTTACTGATTTCAATTTAATTTTCTTGTCATCATTTATAAGTATTCTTTTTGACTTTTTATAAGTTTTGCAATGTTTTTACCTTTTCATTTGGGTACATGAAATTAAGCATACAAAAATCAATTAGAATACCTTTATCCTTTTAATTTTAGTCTTATCATAGAAAAAAAAAATATAAGTAATGTTTCTTTTTGTAACTATGAAGTATATTTATATATTTTTTAAATATTTGCTTCATTATTAATTTTAATTAATTCAAGTTTAGACCATTTTTATACATATATTAGGGATAGAAATTGCTGTTCTTTTGGATGAAATGCTCTTACCTCTTCTTGTTCATTTTTAAAGAACTGTTCTTTAACTTCCTTATTTTTCAAATTCCTCGAATCAAAATCTCAAAGTTATTCAAATGAATTTAAAACTATACAATTACTGCATGTGTTTACTTTACAAATTGAAGAAAAATCAAATCAGTTGAATTCTTAAAAAAAATATTAATAAATTATAATATTAAAAAACATTAAAAAGAATTAATAGTAAAAAGAACACTATTTTCTAATTTTGTCAGAGGACAGTGAAAATAAGTATTTTTGGTAATTTCTCAATACGAGTATTTTATATATATATATTCAAAATAAATAAATTGAATCAAACACTGGTAAAAAAGAATTTGAAATCACTTTTACATTATGAAATGTATTGTGAATTTTAGAAAACTGCATTTAATATTATTATAGAAAAAAAAAATGAATTAGAAAAGTCCACGTCTAATGTTGTTATATGCAATGCATTTGGTGTTATAATTTAGTTAAAACACACGTTTAATTTTATGCAGTATCTGCAAACATTAAATGTTATGGGCATAAACTTGTTTAATTATTTTCTATATTTTTAGTAAAAGGAACAAAGTTAGTAAAATTACACATGAAATATATTAAACATTTAAATTCATATTCTACTATTATTTGCTTTCCTAATACACAGTAATAAGAACAAAAAAATAAAGAAAATATTTTCATAAAAAATTCTCCATAAATCCTTCTTAAATTCGATCAAATTCTAACTGGTGGCAATGTCAAATATTGCATCAATATATATAATCCTACTATAATGAAACATTTTTAAGTAATTAGCCTTTTTATAAGCCTTAAAATGCATGTCAATCAAAAATATTCTTTGAGAGAATTTTAAATGCATCAGCAAAATTTGTATGCATTGTTATGTACATCATATAAATGCTTCCTTCACTTTCTAATTAAAACCTAATAAAATGTGAGAATTTTAGAATTGGCTCATAAATTTAAAAATAACAATATAAATTAGATAGAAAAAAAGTACAATTAAATGGGGGGGGATTCAGTTTTGATTCCATTTTGATCAGAAATCGATTACGAAACGGAAGTGAACAGTACAAGAGAACCAAAAACCTGCCTTCCAGTTCAGAATCGTTTACAGTTCCTTAAACAATGCGGGCCTATTTAGAAGGTAAGCAGCTAAATGTGCTAGATTTATTTTTCCTCAACGTTCTTCTGAATCGAACCAACCTCATCTAGTGTCCTGTTTATTGGGAAGACCATGCTGCCGAAAAGATCTAGTTCTCCCATGTTTTCGTTTTTCAAGGTCCGCGCCTTACGTTTCGACCCTTTATCTTCCCAATGGCTTTCAATCCTCCCACCACCACATACTAGTGATTACTTTAAATCAGGAGTGTCCATTCAGAGGGTCGCATGCGGCCCAAAAAAGTAGTGAGCAGCGAAAGAAATATCAATACCTACTGCAAGAAAAATAACTCTATAAAATTAATTCAAGAGTTATTGTGCTTAAAAGGCTCTGATTAGTCAAGTCCAGTGATTTGATACAGAAATTCAAAAAGAAATTTGTGGATTTTCGAAAGAAAAAACAAATATTTTATTTTATTTTTTATTTTTGCGACTCCATTTACAGTCGATACAGATAACTATTTCTTAAGATAGAAATATGTATGTTACTATTCAGAAATGTACATTATTAACGTAAGAAATAAAAAATTTCTTATAAATATTATTACTAATTTTATAATCTATAATTTCTAATTTTATGTCTAAATATTCTATTTCATTTTTACTTTTATCAGTTTGGATTTAATTTACATAAGCTGGATAAAAAGGTAAATTTGGTTTATTTTCAGAATCCTTGTTATAATTCAAGAAAAGTCATCAATATATATATATTTATATCATAAAATAATTTTTCTCTTATTTTTGAATACATAATTCCTTTTTCTTGAATTCAAAAATAAAGTATTTTAATATTTTTACTATATTTTTGAAATTATCATTTAATTCACATATCCTTTTTTTACTTCTTTATTTACGTATTTTCTTTTATATCTCTCAAATTTTTATAATTGTTTTTAACCATGTTATATCCATAAATATTACTACAATTTTTGTAAAAATATTCTCTATCATTTTTTCTGTTTCTTATTTGCAAAATATTTTTATAACAGAATAATATATTATGTCCTTAATGATAAACAGTACAGTAGAAACTAATATAGTGATTTTCCCACCATAATACTTTTTAATATAACGTTCTTCTTTTCATAATACAGATTTTAATGTTTTGTAAATTTAAAATGACTGATTTCAATCTTATTGTTGTCTTTACTACCATTACAGTTTTTTTTTTTTTTTTGTATCAGGCACTAGTGCATGTATACACCTGAAGCCAAAATTATGGAAACCCTTTGAAAAAAGCGTATTTCTGAGCTTTGATGACTTATAATTCCAATTTTGAAGTAATACCATCAAATTATATACCAAAGTAAAGACAAGTTAATCAAAAATATAAAGCAATGAAGCATGTATATTTATCTGTACTTCAACTAAAATTCTAATCAGATGAAAGAAGAACAATTTGATCAGGTACTTTTTCATCATTTGAATGAACCAATAAGAGATATCGTTTTGAGAATAAAACAAGCATAATATTTTTTTTTCGGCAACGAGCCAAGCATGTCACATGATTTTGTCAGTATACTGGGTGATTTTATTATGTTATTTAATAAAATGAGCAATTTTTTTTTCATTTAGTGTGATAAAACATAATAAATTACTCAACTGGGGCAAAGAATTGAATGGTCACTGAGAAAGAGAAGCATAATTACACCATTAAGTGAACAAGGCTATAATTATACAGCAACTAGAAGAACAAATGCAGGAAACATAACTACAGGAGGCATTTCTAAGTATTTGATGAGGTACAAGGAAATTATATACATAAATCACTACAAAACCAGACTAGTAAATGCAGAAGAAGGTGTAAAATAGCAAACGATGATAGAAGAATTGAGAGAATGAGCATAAATGATAAAAAATAATCATCTCGAGCAATTAAAAAAAATGACAAAATACAGGATATTAATCTTAATGCCAGAATTTCACAAAAAAGGACATTTCTATCTTTCAGAGAAAGTATGAAAACATTAGACTGGACTAAAACACATGTTGATTGGACAGCAAAACAATGGCAAACATTACTTGGAGCAATAAAACTAGAATCAGCCTGTTTGTTGTTCGTAAAGTTAAAATTATTACTAAGAAATAACCATGATATCTGAATAAAGTTTATTCTGCTTAATAATTGATCCTTATTTACATAATGTAAATTACAGCTATTCATGTTCGTCTAGTTTTAGGAAGAAATAGATCGAAGTTAATTGTAGTATTGAGAAGATAGAACTGAATCTGCTGAGTTCTACAACAGCCTTCAAAAGATCAAGAAATATTAGTAGAAATGCCTAACTCTGGATGCAGAAAAGTCTTAAGAACAACAAATAAAAATTACGCTTCTATCTCGATTATTTTGTAATAATTAAAATTTTATGACACCCCAGGATAGTTAAAAATGTACCTTAAATCTACTGCTTCCTGAAAAATGATTTTAAGAAACATGTTCAGTTTTAATAGTTATAATTAACAACAATATGTAAGTACATCAAGATAAATTAATATGTAGAACAAATTTTATCCAGATATCTCAGTTATTTCTTAGTAGTATTAAAATTCTATGATATCCCCTTGTATGTAAGGAGAAGCAGAAAAGATCTGCTCCTGACTGCATAATAACTATTATTAAACACCTATTTAGTGATGTTTGTTAGAGATAGAGCGAGTTGTGAAAAGTGTAAGAGAAATTTCCATGATTAATGGAAGTTTAGCTGCTAAAGAATTCATAAACTAAATATTTGAGGGTAAATCTAAGCCTTCCAGATTTGATCTTTTCAAAGATAAGCCATTTATTTTTCCATCCCCATGTCATGTTTCCATAGTATGCAAAAGGTGGTTTCAAGATAATCATATTCTACTGCTAGATTGATTATAGATTGGATTAAGGTCATGGAACAGCCCAGACCTTATTCTGATCAGAAATCTATGGAACTGACTAGAGAAACTAGTTAGTCAGAGTAAAATTGAATTCATAGAAGCAAAAATTCAATATTTATCAACTCCATGGGAAGATTTTGTCAAGTCTTAAATGAGACAAAAATTTTCAGCATGTTAAATACTTAGCTGAGTAACTTTTAAAGTACAATATTTTTTCTACGTGTTTCAAAAATTGGTTTATGAGCCATACAATTTAAAAAATAACATTTTCTGAAAAAGATTTCAACAATTTAGCTATATATATATATATATATATATATATATATATATATATATACACACACACACAAACTTACTTATCTTTTGTTAATTTCAAATTTTATTTTGTATTTGAGTCTCATGCATCGAAAAATCCTTTACATCAAAATCAAATATATGTCTCTACAGTGTTTTGGATGGAAACAAAGGGCATAAAAGGATGAGGATTTAATAATTAGTTCGTAAGACATAATGTAAGAGAATGAAAACTTTATAATAAAGAAAATCTGAATGCCAGTCAGAAAGCATAAACTAGAAAACAAGTTTCATCGTATATTGCGAGAATATTAAAAATACTCATAGAAAAGGCAAAATTAAAGAATGAGATTTTTTTTAATACAAATATAAAGGTAGGGTGTTTAAACATCCTAAAATACATTGCTGGTACATATAAACTCCAATTAAATTGATTTTTTAATTACTAACTCTTATTGGATGATTAAGCAGCTCTGATTTAAAATATATACAAGGTTGATTCTAAATAAAGACTCGGAACAAATTTTAAAGGTATTTCAATGCAGAAAAGAAAATACGACCATTAAAATCTAAAATTATAAATTTATTTTAGAACTAAAAGAAGAAATTCCTTAACACAATTCCATCTGCTTGCAGCTTATATTTAACTATCAAATCACAAACAAAAACCTCGCAAAAAATAACATTGAATTATTGCTCTCAAATATCTTTATTCAAGTGTCATGAGTTGATTTTTTTGAATGGCAATCAGTCCCAGTTAGTATTATTTTTGGTACACTGTTATGAAACACTATGAATTTCGAACATAATCCAACATTATTACTTGAACATAAACTTAATAAGATTCAAATATAATGAATCTTATTAAGTTTACAAGTATGAATATGCAAAACTCTGTGGGTTTTGAACTATAAGGTTACAACATTTATACCATGAAAAAGAAATTTCAGTAAGCTAGTAAATAAAAAATGGCAACTAAAAGAGTGACATTTAATCAAAACCAGCATGCAAAATTGTTTTTGATTACAGTTGATATCAGAAAGCTAAGAAAATTGATTATTCAATTGAAAATAGTCAGATAGCATTTTTGTGAAATAAGATATATTATTTTAAGCAAGCTGAAAGATTCAACATATTAAGGCAATGTAAAATTATAAGTAAATCATAGAAACACTAAATTTACATGCATACATATCAAGAATAACTTATCTTTAGAATGATGTAACATGAAAACATTTAAAATAGATCCACTCATTTACTTACTGCACAAATAATATTCAATATAACTGCCAATACACAATATAAGTTGAAGCTATATAGCTTAGATAGGACTAACAAAATGGCAAACTATTTGCAAATACACAGTGCAAAAATTTTTAATAAATAGGCAAGAAAAAACTCAATACTTTATAATGAATTAATAACCATTATTTATTAAAATAATGGTAAAAAAACATCCAATGAAATTATACATATGAAACTGTGTTTACAAAGTACAATAATTTTGATCTATTTTATGATCGTCTAGTTCTTAAATTCGAAAAGAAAAATTGAATTTTAAAATTTTCGATACATTCATAATTATCATTTAACTGTAGCAAAAACAGTGCAAGTAATGAAAAAAGAATGATTCTTAAAATATGGTCTTTTAGATTTATGTAACTATTACATGTTTAAGAATAACTTACATTTGACATGCAGTGACAAATAAGTGCAATAAAATATCAAAATTTGAGAACTTTCATTTGATTTTTTATTAATATTGAAAAATGGAATTTTAAGTCTTATTGGATGAAGAGAAGAACTCAGAAACAGTGATAATGGAAGAAACAAAAGGTGTTATCTTCACATGATCAAGATTTGAATCAAGGGTAATACAATAGAATTATGCATATTTTACTTCAGACATTTGAAAGTAATTCAATTCACATTCTTTTATCGTAATTACGTTACGTTTCTAAATAATACTCTCTCCTATGTGAAAGTATATATACATTTGACATATAAATTTAATATCTTCATACTGAAATAATCTGCATTTAATAGAATCAATATGATTAATATAGAGATGGTTATTTCAAATCCAATCCACATTTTTTTTTTTTTTTTTTGCCTTATAATGACAATATCATAAATAAAAAGAAATGTCTCTATATTTCAATGACATTTCATGTAATAAAAATAAATTTTTAAAACTAAAAATTTTCAAAATATTTTTTCCCCCCCCCCCTTTTTTAACTATAAAAGTAATTTAAAAATCAGATTTCAAATTAAATTATACAACTATTTTAATATGCAATAATGCATAAAATATCAGTTACAGGTCAGACTTTTTTAACATATTTTCAAGATGACAATATCTTTGTACAAAACATCACAAAAGTTGATCAAACAATTTTGATGATAGGCTTTTTCAATTACTCATGTTACCAATTTCTCTTTCATCAAAAAGTAAAATAATTACAAACATATTAAGTGATATTATATTCAATTATTTATAGAATTAGATGAACCTCGATCAACATAAAAAATGAAAACTATGAAGATTTATCCTAAGTTTATCTTTTTCTTGGTAAATATACTTAGACAATTTCAGTACAATATTTTTAATCCATATAAACAGTAAATTTAAATTTGTAAACAAAAATAATACAAATAAAAAAAAATTAAAATAAATAATAATATAAAATACAATTAATAAATGGAATTTTTCAGCAAAATAATTCTAAAAATGCATATGTAACAATCATGTAGCCTGGAGAATGACTATCTTATCAAAGCAGTAATCCAAGATAAAAAAAAATTATGCCTAAGGGTTGAGAAGTTAGGTAGAGTTACATATTATTGCAAAAGAAGAGATTTACTTACAAAAAGTAGGATCACCTAGTTTCAAACGCTCAGAAATAGCATGAAGTTGCAATGGATTAAATTCATAGGGCTCTGCTTTCGTTATTATCTCTTCGCCTATAAAATAATTCAGAAAATAAATGTACAATAAGAATGAAGAATAAACTATTGAAATTTCTTAAATGGAGATAAACAATTTGATATCGTTAATTATTCAGATGCTTTAAACAAATTTTCAAAGGCACTGAATTTCAATGCCATGCTTCATACATATGGAATTCTTACAAAATGAAATTACTTATTTAAGGTATTTTTAAAATTATAACAGGAACGGAAACTTGATGGTTGAATAAAATTTACTTTTCTTCAATCAAAAGTTTAGCATAATTTACAATTAGAGAATAATAAAATAAATCCAAATTGGAAGAGCAGAAAACATATGCGAGTGTAAAACAGTTGTAAAATAAGAAAAGAATGCAAAAAAACAATAATAACCACTTTTATTATCCAAACAAACAGTTTGAAAGAAAACTGGGCAAAAGAGGAATTTACACTTTAATGAAAAAAAAAAATGAAGTTTAGTTTAGTTTTTACAAACGCCGCACTTTTCAGCAACACAAAGGCTATTGGCGACGGACCTCGTAATTTTTAACCTCGGTCAAGTGACGAGGACGAAACTTGAGTTGGCACACCTCCCCTCTTCTAACTTCCACTCCACGTCAATGGGTGAGCTTTAGGCCTGACAGATTTAACGTGCATCAGCCCCGGCTACACGGAGGGGCTTTGGCAGCCAAGGATCGAATCCACGACTGAACGAAAACCGCCGGCCACGAATCCGAAACCATGACCACTAGGCTACCGCGATCTGCAAAACGATTTCTCATACTTGGTATAACATTGTGGATGAGTTGAAGGCTGAAAGAGCACCAATCGTCACTAAGAGCTCTTTTCAGTTCTGGAGAGGAACTTGGTGGATGTGGAAGAGTTGCAAGTTGTCTATTGGGAATATTCCACACATGTTCAATGGGTTAAGATCATGTGAGTGAGCAGACTGGATATTTACAGTTTGAAGGAAGTAATCGATCTGGGGCATTATCATCCATAAATATGAAATCAGAACTGACAGTACCTCAAATCAGGTGAGCCATGAAGCTCAAGAACTTCATTTCTGTACCTTTCAGCAGTCACAGACCCCATATCGGAAATATGAAAGTCTATTCTAACACACAGCATGATGCCTGCCCACACCATGACTCCACTTGAAGGAAACCAATGTGTTACATCTTGTTTCTCGAATAAAATAGTTTCACGTTCTTGCCATATCGTTAGCTGTTGCGAATCAACAATCAGACTGAAGGGAGATTCGTCTTTGAATATCACATTGGCTTACTCTCCCCTAACTCCATTATTGATGTCCCAAGCTCCAGTTTAAACGAGCGTGTTTATACGTAGATGCGAGGGGAGTGCAAACTGCTGGACGTCTGGCATAGAGACCAACATGATTGAGTCTCTGTAAACAATTTGTCACAGAACAAGTACTCCTATGTCAGCTGTGAACATTGAACTCGATTCTCTAGCATAGTTGTTCCTCTGATGTCATACAGTTATAGCCTGATATGGGTCTTGGCGAAAGGTTATGACTCTTGGACAACCTGGTACGTGTCTTCGGTTAACATTTTTCATATTTTAAAAATTCTACTACAGTCCACCTTTAAGGCACATTCAAAATTTGAGACACCTCAGCTTGTGATCGTCCAGATTCTCTTCGCAAACATGTCCAGTTGTCATCTTTGTGTCATCATTCATTCTATTAAACCATTGAAAAGTCCCTTTGTATATGCATTGCATGAAACCCATCTTAACAGCTTATGCAGAGTGAGCCAGTTTATCCGTGGCCCGGCGTATGCAGATGGTTAGCGCATGAAATTGTCGACCGAAATATTTTGCATAAACACAAAATTTCACTTTCAACAAATTTTGAAATAATTTAATCTAATAAAATTAATACTAATTATAAACTAATAAAAATTACTGTAATAAATATCAAAATGAAAATTTTCAAAATTTTAAAGATATTAAAAAAATTTTAGTTAAAAATTATATTACAAAACAGCAAGAATTAAAAAAATAAAAAATTCAACATTTGGAAAAAGTACTTTCAAATATTAGTTTGATATATTATCAATAAACGAGAGTAAGTTCAATACAATCATAAAAAAAAAAGAAGTGTAAAAACCTTTATTTTTTATTCCAGATCTTACAGCATTTAAAGGAAGTAAAAAGACTGAAAATTTACTGGAAAAACAATAAATATTACTCGAAAACAATCATAAAAAAGAAGACAGCTTATAAATAGCTTTTTATCATACAATTGTAAAGTCAATTGAATGTATTCACTCAAATACCTTATGATATGGGATAAAGATGATGCAATGACAAATTAATCATTAACAATCATGGTTGATTCAAATAAAATGTTACTCCAGTTGTACATTAAAAGCAAGCTTTATTTTTAAATATTTCATTATACTTTCATTTAAAAATAACTATAGAAACTTACATTTATTAGTTGTCCATTCTATTTTGTATCCTATCCTATTTGTATTCAAAAAAATATTGTCAAATATCTTATTTTGTTACCCTTCTCATTTACAAGGCATAGAGATATCAGAAATTTTCTCACATTTGCGTGAATAACAAGTAGTTTAAAAGAATCAGTACTCATGAAATAATTCATAATCGGAAAAAAAGTCCCAAAACACTTTGCACTATAATCGGACAAATCAACATGCTAAAAAATTATAAAAATCTGATTGAAATAAGAAATAAAAATAAATTTGCAATATGTAATTTAGTTATGGATCTATTTAAGTTTAATAACTTCGGGAAAACACTTGAAAAAGCACTTTAACATGATATTTTTGTGAATACAATTTATTTTCAATTATGCATGACATTAATACTAAATTTATGGAAGTATAAAACGGCAATATGAAATTTCAAAACTGTATTAAGATGCTAATTTTTTTTAAAGTTTCATTTATCTTTCAAAATAACATCTTTTACATATCATTCCAAACAGTGAAAAAATATGTGATGTCCACTTCATTTACCTGATAGTGATGGTGAAGTAAGATGTAACTGTGATCTAGATATTTGAATGAGTGACAGAGTGATAGTATTTATAATGGTACAAAAGCCAGATGTGGCTATATATATATATAACACATCGATCAATAACTCCCGAGTCTAAAATTGAAAACAACATTTTTATTGCAAATTTTTTTTTTATTCATCAACATAACACCTTTTGTTAATCACCTTTTAGGGTGATACAATCGTTCCAATGCTTTTCCAAATCTTTTTTTTTCCTTCGCAAGAAATCTTTTTCGTTGCGAGTAAATAGCGATAAACAGCTTTCTGAATCATCGACTCGTTGCTGTGATTGCTTTCGATGGAACAAAAACAGCACCCACTTGGAAAAAACCTTTTTCACTTCACTTCAAAAAACCTTTTTCCTGGTCCGATCGACTTAAAATTTTGACACGTTTCAAGCAAAGGTTAGTACTCTAGAAAGACCTGGTTACTGGTTTACTACGAGCGCCATCTCTGGGTTAGTCTCGGGAGTTATTGATCGATGTGTTATATGCTGCCCCAAACAAAGTAAGTGAGCGAGTTTAAAGCTAGTAAAATGTAAAACTGAGATCTAGAACTGGTGAAAAATTAGAAAAAGATAAAATTTTGGTTGACAAGAAGGAGGGTCAAAAATAAAGAAGTATCACTAGAATATACCAGGGGCACATAACCCATGTTTACCAGAGACTGTAATCCCCATGTGAAAGAAAAAGATCACTAGAGTGCCTTAGGTGAGTGATGCCCATACCTACTTCATTTATCTAAAAGAAAAAACCAATATTGCAGAGCTTAACAAAGTAACAAGGAGAAGCTTCAAATAATACTTAAAATGCTAAAATTTTGAAATCCTACACTACCCAACTTAACACTTCTAATCAGTATAAAGAATAACCATGGTTCCAAGTTTTTTTTATAAACTAATCAAGAAGCCTGAAGAAGATATTTGTGCAAATGAATGCTGACTATTGCCTTTTTGATACAGTAATAAGAAGTTCATCGTATAAAGCAGGGACACACACTCCACATCCTCATATGAGGAATTAAGAGGCTTTTCACATAATGTACATCATTTCCTAATGATGGTGTTTAGAGGAACAGATTCAGACATGGAACAAAGGCTACAAAGGTAATGGGTTAAAGCGCCCCCAAAATTTACTACTGCAAAGATTGAATTTTGCTATTTCCCTCCATATGAATTTTGACCTTATAATATGAGTAATTTTACTTTAGAACAAATGCTCATCAATGTTTACACAACTAAAAACTTTTTAAAATTACAATAAAACAAAAATATAACTCATTAATTAAGAAGAAATTATTCTTCAGTCTGATTTGTGAATACACAGGTTGTCATATATTATTGAACTCATTTTAATGTTGTATTAAAAAAGATAAATAAGACCAATTGCTACTTTTTACTACAGAGTAGATAACCAAATTTTATTTCCACAAAAATAGGCAGACAATGTATGCACAGACAGAAACAGAAATATCAGAATACATATGCAAACTATTTCTCCAATTGTGAGGCAAATTAGTCATTGTAGAGTCAATGTTTGTTCTGCTCTGCTGCTCTTAATGTTAGGTTATCATAAATGAAACATTCTTGTATTGAACTTATATGAACTTCAAATGTGAATCAGTGTATTATACTGAATCTATAACATTCGAAATTTAAGAAAATACCTGCCCTGATATACAATATCATCTAGATGTTGTACAAATAACAAAGGGAAATAATACAGAAATTTATTAACTGAAAGAGTTGTCTTTTAAATAATGAAACATGTTTTTTTTTATCATTTCTTTTATTGACTTTTTCCCTCTTGGCATTTAATTAATCCAAAGATAAATGGTCAAATATATTTAGCTTAATATATGGTTAGAGATAATGTTGTTATATATTTTTGAATCGAAACTTGTAACTATGAATACCATAGTCTCAATACAGGTAATAATTGGCACACCGAAACAAACTACGTCAATTTAGTCAATTCAAAAAGTAAATCAGATTTCATTTATCTGTAATAGTTTGTTTAGCATAAGAAATTCATAAACACCTTGTCATTATAAAATTTTAATAAATATATATGACAACAAGTTACACACTGAAATTGAATTTGAAAAAAATTGTAACTTGTTACACTAACGAACATTTTAATTACTGTTTGAAACAATTAAAAACATCCAAATTTTATAAATTATCAAAATAAGGACTTTCATTCTACTTAAATAAGGATTTTTCTTCCAAAGAAATTCACAGAAAAAATTGCATTAATTGGTAAATTACAACAAGACATATTAAAATATGAAAAATTGTTTTTACTACGAGCAAGTTTTACTATTTTACCATTCAGATAATTGTTTAATTCAATATAAATATCAGAATTGTTCTTAAGTTTCCTAATAAAAATTTCATTCCACACAAAATAATCAAAAGAAAATGCTTAAGTCCTTTGAAGTTAGGCACCCATTAAAAAGAAGGAATCACCAATGGCTACAATACACTGAACAATATGAGGTCTCAATATCTCATCTACATACTAAAGGGCTAACAAATTGCTCCATTCTGAATTATATGTAGGTCAGTATGCCCACCTATGTAGATTCCAGACCATACCATCAAATCACCATGTTTGTAATGTGATCTTTACTGAAAGAATGTGGGTTTTTATTTCAAATGCTTCTTTCTCTTCACATCAAGCATATTGATTGCAACACTTCAGACTGAATTGGGTTTGTTAATAAACAGCACTTGACTCCAATCATGTTGCACCCATTCTTAATGTTCCAAAGCCCACTTTCTATGGTGTTTTGAGGTGAATGGAATATACACCATTGGCCATGTGCATAAAAACCACCCTGACAAAGCCTATTTTAGACTGTTGGGTTTGAAACTCATCATCCTGTTGCAAAAACAAATTTTTTTGCAACTGAATAACATTGCTCATTCTTTCTTGATGACCTGTTAACAGGATATATCTGTCATCAATTGCTGTTGTAACATGTAGAATCCTTGCCTTGGTTGATTTCTAACATTCCCTGTTTCTTGGAATCGATTCTACAGTCTTGAAACAATACTCCTAGTCACCCCTACAGCATTAGCTACATTTCTTTGTGTTTGTACAGATTCAAGTCTCCCTATAATATACCAAGCCATACATTCTGATAAATCCCATTGCTGTGTAATTTTCAAGTCACCTTTTATTAAAACATAAGCTGAAAAGTTGAATTTTACAACTGAAAGTCTCTGCAAAATCTTGATTTCTGTACTTTAATTCTTTTCTGGTTTTTAACACTGATTTGCATATAAAGTTTTCTTCTGCTTTTTGCTATGCTTAAAATTACAGATGTTTTATTTGATGTTAGTATTATAATATAATACTTAAATAAGTGTAGTGTAAATATATTTGTATATTTTCATTAAAATAATGCATTCCCCTAATTTTTTTACGCAATGTAGAAATAATACCATCATATTTAATAATCAAATTTACACTGTTCATACTTTAAAAAAGGATGTTAGTATTTTAAAAAGAAACATTACAATCTATCTAATGCAGATTGTTTAACAAAAGAAACATTATAATCTATCTAATGCAGATTCTTCAATAAAAAGGATGTTTTTTTTTTACATGTCATATGTAAACTTTTGTATCTTTTCTTTTTTAGTACATGCATTAACTCATATTCATTTAACACCAATAAATCAAAAAGAAATACTAATTCACAAAGAAATTATCTATACGAATAAATATTATAAACCAAATGAATTGAAAAATTAAGTTCTCATTTATATTTGAATGAGCATATATAAGATTATATATAAATAATATATTCATATTTCATTTACATGAAGGACAAGGCTCTAACTTGAAAGAAATTAATGAAGAATGAATTGAAAGTTATCAATATCTTTCAGCATGAGACAATGCACTACTCTTAGTTAAATCTTAGAAGATTTTTTAAGCCAACATTTTTTAATATAACTAAATCAAGAAACGATTGTTATGAATTAACAATGATACATAAATTTGCCTAAGTTTAGGAACACATACATAAAAATAAGAACGCATAACATGTTATTGAGAATTTAGATTTATATCTGAATTAAAAATAGGCATTATTTGAAATTTGAATAAATATATGATATCCAACTGTAAAACATTATAAAAAATGTATTCTTCTCATCCATGATAAAATTTAATCTCAAATATGCAAAGAATCAACAATAAATTGATTAAGTTCAGTTTTAAAAATACCACTTAAAATATATATATAACATTTTGACCGTAATCCAAGAAACAAAATTTAAGTGATAATTTATGGTATTAAAAGAAAATTTAAAGAAAAAAAACATATTATAAAGTTACCTTCATTAAACAGCAATTCTGAAAGTATGGAAGTCATAGTTCGTATCTCCTGAAAGAGAAGATTAATAAAGTTGATATACATAGTTTCAATAACAATCTCAGATGAAAAATCATGCACAATGTTTCTATATAGAATACAGCAAAAATGTATAAAGAATGGTTAATGAAGTTAAAAAGAAAAAAAAATCAGAGAATCTAAAATAGATTTTAAAAAATGAGTCACTAGTACATGAGAGTTATACATTAATTGAAGCTTCAAGTCTCAGAAGAAAAATATGAGAGATTTTTTAGTACTTTTCTTTAAACCCAGAATATATGTATGTCTTTCATTCTCTATGCAGAGATTTTGGACAGAGGTAATTTTTTATTAGTAACAGACACTTTTAAAAGAAAGGATTTTATTTTCTTCCTAATTCTTTAACAATTCAAAATTCTACATGCTAAAATCTTTTGTGTTATAATAGAAAATATTACAGTTTATATAAGCTTACACAGGAGAAAAATATAATTAATTAAAGAAATAATTTTCTACTATCTCATGTAGATACACATTATTTCTCAATTGGTAACAGCAGATATGCACATGTAATAAAACTAATCAGAGTAAATCATTAACTATAAAGTAGGAGAGGGGATCCAAAATATCTTTTCTTTTTCTGACACAAAATTTACCAAAGTTGCAAATTTAACTAAAATATCTATAAAATAAAATCTCCTTTCCAAGCAATATCACAAAAAATTCCTAAAATTAAGTAGAATACATATTTGTAAAGAAAGCAAAAACAACTAATTAAGTACTTGTCATTGGACAACTTAATCAATTTTCTAACTCTAATTTAAAGTAGCAAATAAAGTAAGCCCCCATACAAAAAATTTAGCATTCACTTCAAACCTGTAGACAAAATGCAAAACTATCAAATATTTATAATACAAAGTTAGAACAAATTGTAAAATTTATCATACAAAAAATATTATTTACCAATTAAATATTGAACTCTATTTCACTCACAACCAAATAAACTGTGAGACTAATAAGGAAATTAATTTTGAAAAATAATTCCAAATGAATTAAAAGAGCAAGTCATAAAAATATCTTTAAAAAATCACTTTTTATAATTAAATCTTCACAAATATATATAAGGTACACAATGTCAGTCCTAGTTAATTATTAGAAATATTGAAATTTGTATTTATGTTTGCACAATATATATATATATATATATATTAATTTGGTATAATGAATATCTCATATGTTGGCAATATATTTCTTAATTTAAAAAAATATATATAATAATAAATTTTAAAGCAAGACCAGAGGTTTCAATTATGAAAAATCTAACCAGTCATTGTCAGCAAATAATACATTATATCTTTTATCAAACATCACAATAGTATAAGATAATTTACTCAAGTATATTTATTATTACATAAACTGGTTTTTTTAAAAAATATTTTCTTATAACATATAATTATAAGTACAGCAATGTGTTCACTGGCATTTTCTAAAAGCCCCAATCTTAAAATAATTTTTATTCGTTCTGTTCCTGTATCAGGTTCCCAAATTTCTCTTAAATGTTTCATTAACAAATAAAATCACAAAAATAAAACATAATTAGACTTCAAGGAAGTAGAAGGGAGAAAATTACATTAAATCAGAAAATTCATCTAAAATATTTCTAGCATCTTCACAAGAGAGGATGAAATTTTTTGCTTGAAATTCAAGTTCTTCCAAAGTTCAAAGAAAACATATTATACTCTTTAAGAAGACAAATACAGCAAAAGTTATGCAGTAATAATATTTTTGAAAAATACTATTTTATATAGAAGAACACAAAAGCATTTACCTTCATCTACAAGTTTAAAGCAAATAGATTTAAGATCTTTTAAATGTTGATATTTAATTGCATTTAAAATAATAGTATTTATTTAATGAATATGGGCTGAAAAGATACTAGAACAATGTCAAAATTGTGTACAACTCTTATCATACAAAAAAAAAAAAAAAACAGAATTTTAAGAAAATATTTCAAAATTCATTTTTAATTTTTCCCATACCTTTGCACTTATTTAATTGAGAAGAATTAAAAAGGGTAAAACTTACATATTTTTGAAAATCAAGAAATAATGCTAAAGGTTCAGGCAGTAAACTAAAATGATGCAATAGAGTTCGAAGGTAATGTTCCAAAGCTTTTTGACGCTCCATGATAAATGATTCAGATCTATTCCCTAATAACTTCTTTGGGGGCAGCAGATTTTTATTTACAGAGAAATTCTTTATCATCTGCAAATAAACATATTTATGAAAATAATGTAACATGAAATACTCTATTAATCTGAAACATGAAAATACATATTTGGATTACTTAACATGCTGGAATCTAAAGCTAAACATATTAAGGTAATATTGGTTCAGCAGAGTATCATTTTCATAGATCAAATAAAATTAGAGATTTATTTATAAGAAAAAAATCTAACTCTTGGATTTCATAGTAATTTTTCTAAATACACTTAATTCTATTTTTTAATATTCTTATTCAGCATTTTAAAAGTAAATGAAGCAGAAAATTTTTTTTGGTTTATTTCAAAATGATACCAATAAACAGGAATTAGAATATAAAAGTGGATAAAACTATCTTTATACACCAGTTACAAACTTGTCTTCCTTCTTGGCAAACAATAACACAAATATTGTATTCGTGATGATAATACTTCTTAAAAAAAATTCTTGCCAAGCTTATTTTTTCCACATTAATGAAAAATATTCAATTTCAAATCACCGTAAAAGTAATTTTACATAATCTTGAACGATTACATATATTAAAAGTTTTAAAAAAAAAGGATATAATGAGTATCACTGTTTTCAAGATATATAAACATAAATATAAACCTTTCAAAAAAAAAAATTTTTTTTCATTCAGTTACAATTGAAAAATAATTACATGATTTCTAAATTAGCACAGTTTTTATAGAACGTTATGGCTTTTTCTTAATAAAAAGACTTTACATAAACATTATATCTCTAAGTTACATAATTTCAAACAGAAAATTTTAAAGAGATATTATTTTCCACAGAATCAGAAAAGTAATAATCTTTCATTCTGTTATAAATACTTCACTACACTAATAACTCTATTACTAAAACTAACTACTAATCTTCATCATTTCAGATTTCAGTTCACGGTTGTCCTTAGACAAAAAACACATCGGGTTGTATAACAACAACGTTTATTTAATCTTCTTACTACCGCTCGTTTACAACAGCTCCTCTCGGAGATTCGGTCAGGTCTCGTCTGAGGGGATCGTGTGACATCACACTCTCTCCCTTTACAAATGAACGCCCTCTAGAGGCAGGCTCTAAGTAGGAAAGTTAACAGTTCGGTCATCCTGATATACAATTGTCCCAATTGTGCAGTTCCAATTAACACAAAAATCATTAATAACTGATACACTTTAAAACCATTAATTATCATACACAAAATATCAATGTTTAAATTCCTCAAATACTTAAAATAGCAAATATCAATAATTACACACAAACATCATTACTTAAATTCCTCAAATATAAAATATCGAATATCAATAATCATACACAAAATATCAATGTTTAAATTCCTCAATTGCCTAAAATGGGAAATATCAATAACTATACACAAACATCGATACTAAAATTCTTCAAATGCTTAAAATAGCAAATATCAATAATTATACACAAACATCAATACTTAAATTCTTCAAATGCTTAAAATAGCAAATATCGATAATTGTACACAAACATCAATACTCAAATTCCTCAATTACCTAAAATAGCAAATATCAATTACCGTATACAGATAAAATATCAATAATCATGCACAAATCATTTTACATAATCACCCTTATATCTACATTTCACAACAAATTTTCTTTCATTCCACAACGCACATATAAAGAAAATCTCCTTTTTTTTTTTTTTCCTCTTAAGTAATAATTCTAATTTAAGGCTTCAAAACAAAAATCTTAGTTATCATACAGTTCAAATATTATTTCTCTTTCATAACAAAATACTAAAATTACCAAAACACTTTAAAATACTACTTCTCAACATCTTTTAGCGTGCTTACATACACATCACCTCTCTTTTTTTTTACTTTAAAAAAATTACATAAACACATTCATATATTCATATCGAGATATCAACACAAAATTCATATTTCAAAATATTGAACTCATACACATATTTTTCTTATCAAATATAATTTCAAGCATCGATTACCACATAAACAAATTTAAAAAGTTCTCATATCTAACAAATTACTATTTTCATACTTCAAAACATCGAATATCTGTATCCTCATAAATGTTAATTCATACAGTTGTAAATATTAATTTTTCTTCTTTCTCCTTTTTTTTTTAATTTTTACATATTTAAAATATTAATTCTTCTTTCGATATTCTCATTTTCATAGAATATGCTTAACTCTTATAGACTCAAAAAGGTGCACACATGAAACAAAGAAATTCTTTAACATAACACAATCATCAAAACACAAGTCTAAGAATTCTTACAAAAAGATCATTCCTAAATCATTACAAAATCACATTCTTATATCCTTACAAAAGCACATTCCTAAAGAAATCCGTACAAAATTATATTCCTAAATATTCACAAAATTATAATCCTAATCAATACAAAAATATAACAAAACATTCCTAAATCATTGCAAAATCACATTCCTAAAATCTTTACGAAAGCACATTCCTAAATCAATCCTTACAAAATTGTATTCCCAATCATCACAAAATATAATAAAACATTCCTAAATCATTGTAAAATAAAAATTCGTCGAGCATATTACCTTGAAATATCAATTATTCTTCTCATCATAAAAGATCACATAAACATAAAAACTTTTGTTGGCACACTTAAGATTCAAACCGTTTAATCCATAAACACTCATTAAAAGCTAGCACATTCATTAGCTTTAAACTCTTACACAAAATATATAATTTCTGTTTCAAAATAATGAAATCAAAATAAAACCTCGTTGATATATTTAAAATTACTTATCCTTGTCAAAAACTAAATTAATAAAATACATCTTAAAAATAACATTCAATCAATAGTTTTTTTTTGAAGATAATCAAATTAAAAGTTCCTTAAATACTCAGTCCTTAAAATATTCTAATGTTCCATGAGGAAATAACTGTTAATTAATTCTTAATACAAAATAATTGTTTTCCTTTTTGTTTAAAAAAAAGGTTCTTTGCAAAATAATAGTTTATAGTCCCCTTGTTTGTCACAGCAAAAGCCCCTCTAAAAAGAAATAAAAAAAAAATGTCTCACCCATTCGTAATGCCGCATTTCGGTTCTAAAGGGGGGGGGAGGAAACACATTCCTGAAGTGCACTGACCTTCCTTGAAATTTTGTCTCTTTGTCAATAAGTGTCCATCGCTCGGTAACCTCTGGTTGAAGAAGTGGGGCGGAGTTTTCTCACTGTCGGTTTGGGGAGTAGGGTCTGTTTCTTTCAGCGCGAGGATGCCCAAAAATTTCCTTACACTTTATAATGACTCACCTCTCTTGGTCAACGAACCAGGGACCTCTTTTTTGCCCCTCTCTGCTTACTGTCTTTTTTTTTTCCTTCAGCTGCGTAACTTTGCAGGTGTCCCTGATCTCTTGTTACTAAAGGGGGAACGGAGACTCAGTCCTCAGTGAAGTACTGCTAGACACCCCCAGGGTCAAACGGTGCTTCCTTTCGCTTTTGAGAGGGGGACCCTCTCCTCTGGAGTTCGATATCTCCTTTCTTTATTTTTTGCTGAAAGTCTTGTCTGTACGAACTTTTTCTAAATGCGATGTTTGTCTCCAAAACATGTTTCTTGGTGACTCTTTCACGGTACGGGGAAATTTTGCGGGTTCCTTTATTGTTTTTCTTCCTTTGCGTTGAAATCGCTCCCTTCATTTTAAATTGTATCTTTTTTCTGCGGAGGGGAAACTGGCTAACCCCTCGTTCTGTCCACTTAATTGTCTGTCGTAAGACTTTAGCTTTTCCCAACTGTATCGGATTTGGTATGGGGCCTGTTTTGAAGAACTCTGCTTCCTTCTTTCCATCAATGGGAATATTTTCTCCTGTATCATCCTTTAAAATTTTCTCATTGGCTTTCTGAGCTCTAGTTAATTGTTGTCCTTCTACATGTGTGAATGCTTCTTGACATCGTTGCTGTCTTCTTTTTCCGTTCTCTTTATTTCCTTTCTGTATTTTCCTTTGCACTTCTTTATCATTCGGTAGCATCGCTGGTGCTAATAACGCTTCTTCTTTTCCTCTGTTAACGATATTTTGTTCCCGTATGGCTTGCGTTAACTTTTCATTATGTTCCTGGATTCTAGATAATTTTTGTTCTTTATTCTTCAGTTCAGAATCAAACTTTTCCTGTTGAGACTGAAGTCGTCTTCCGTCAACCATTTCCATTGCTTTTTCTTTATCATTCAGTAGCATCGCTGGTGCTAATAACGCTTCTTCTTGTCCTCTGTTAATGACATTTTGTTCCCGTATGGCTTGCCTTAACTTTTCATTATGTTCCTGGATTCTAGATAATTCCTGTTCTTTATTCTTCGGTTCAGAATCAAACTTTTCCTGTTGAGACTGAAGTCGTCTTCCATCAACAAGCACTTTTTCTTCAATACTGGTATCCTGTAACCCTATAGCTTCGGGTAATTTTTCCTTCTCCTTCTGAATTTCGGTAAACTTCTCGTCCCTTTCTTTCAATTCAGATTCAAACTTTTCCTGCTGAGGCTGAAATCGTTTTTCATAGTACTCTTGGATTTTTCTTTGTTTTCTTCTATTGTTTTCAATTATTAATTTTTCTAATCTTAATTTTTCTAGTTCAAATTGCATCTCCTTATCTCTGTATTGCATCTCCTTATCTCTGTCTAACCTTTGTTCTTTTTCAATCCTCTCCCTTTCTAACCTTTGTTCTTTTTCAATCCTCTCCCTTTCTAACCTTTGTTCTTTTTCAATCCTATCTTCAATTATTCTTTCGAGACATCCTCTCGCGAAAACTTCTTCATAGAATTCACTTTTTATGATGATGTCCCTTATTGCCACATAGGTAGCATCCGAAGGGACAATTTCGTCAAATTCAAGCGCAAGCTCGATTAAGTCACTTTTACGTCCTTTTGAGAGGTACGACATTTTAACAATATTTCAATACTCTTCAAAATAAATCACTTCTTAGCACATTTTCTTTCACAGTTCCGTTAGGTTAGAGTCCTACAACGTACTTTTTTTTTTTCTTACAGTTCTCTCAGAGAAATGTCAGTCTGACCGTGGGCTTCAACATACATCCCACTTCTGAATGTTATAAATACTTCACTACACTAATAACTCTATTACTAAAACTAACTACTAATCTTCATCATTTCAGATTTCAGTTCACGGTTGTCCTTAGACAAAAAACACATCGGGTTGTATAACAACAACGTTTATTTAATCTTCTTACTACCGCTCGTTTACAACAGCTCCTCTCGGAGATTCGGTCAGGTCTCGTCTGAGGGGATCGTGTGACATCACACTCTCTCCCTTTACAAATGAACGCCCTCTAGAGGCAGGCTCTAAGTAGGAAAGTTAACAATTCTAAATACAAGGAGTTTCAAAACGATTTAATAAAAGCAGATTATATAGCTTCATGAATACTGTAATTTACTGGAGGGGTAGAAAAAAACCCAGAGTTTTAAATGATTCTGAAGCACATCTTCATATTTCGGGCATACAATATCAATTTCGCTTGATATGTTGAGCAATAATAACCATTAAAAGATACACAGGCATTAAAAAGAAGAAAAAAAACTTTTCAAAGGGGTGTTGTATAATGATCTGAGGTATCATCTGTTGGGATGTAATATCATCTGAGGTACAAATTGCTATATGATAATTCTTAAAAAGATATAAAAAATTAATAAACATTTAATATTAGGTAACGATTTTATAACTTTGAAAGTTTTTTCTTTCCAAAATACTGTACTAAAAAGTTTATATACATCTTTTTATAAAGATAAATTAAGGTTCTGGAAACAACATTTACAAACAGCTCTGACAAAGTCGTTGGATTCAAATAATTTACTAACCAAACTGATACATCACAAACGAAGTTGTTTGATATAAAAATGAAATTTCTTTCACAATATATCTTTTTTTTTAAAAAATGAAAGGAACGATAAAATTTCAATCTTACTCAGATACTACTTGCTGGCTAATGTCATGTTTCATCACTTTTCTCGCTTATATATAAGTAATCATCGTCTATTCAACAATTATTCAATCAATTTCTTAACACGGAATCTTTTTATCTCACAGGTAGGTCTCAATATATTTTATGTATTAGCAAGAGTTAAGTGATTTCCCTTATATGAGCAAACTATGTTCATTTTGAGAGAAATATTTTCTCATAACTACCTGACAGACTTGCAATAATATACAGAATAGCATTATTGTTTTTGAAAAGTTTCAGCAACTGCATTGTTCTAGGTATTAATAATATTGAAATAATGAGAACGTTTCATAAAAAAATAATTTTATAAGACAGTAATGTAATTATTAATATTACGATTATATTTTTTGTTACAGTAGTTATCATTTGAATAAAAACTACACATGTGACAGTAAAATCTCTTAACGAACATAGAAGACTCTTCCGAAAGAATCAATTAAGTTTTCTTTAAGGGAAATTTATCATAATTTTGAAGATTGTAGGAAGAAGGGACTGTAATCTATAAATATATTAACTCATCTACTATAAGTCTTTGCTAATTTATTTCGATCATTAAAAGCTCAATTCGATTCTAAATATATTCAGACGTTGTACAAATTTTTTTATAATTACATTAAGCTGAATGATTACACTGTCAAATTAATGATGAGCATATACTTTTACAAACATATCACAACAATATACAGCCTCAAAACTTATTGCAAATGTGACATATATTTGTAATTACAATTATTATAGACGTAACACTTATTACAAGTATAAATTATATTTCTAAAAGGACGTCGATTTTGAAAGATGGAATTTTATTTTCATTTTCTTGCTACCAATGTTAATTATATTTTTTATTCTTTTTCACAAGCTAATGCACTCAAAGAGAAAATTAGAGTTGATTGAAGTAATATTTCCGTGTTTTGTTAGCTTCACACGAACGCAATGAATATCACTCACCTGAAAGAAATTTTACCTCATGATTTTTAAAGAATTAGTCAATGCGCTACAATATAACTGAAATTTGATTACAATGTATTGAAAAAATAAATTCGAGTCAAATATTTTAACTCAGTCTAAGAAACAATATTTCATTAACAATTATTCTAATAATTCTAACGTTTAAGCTTTATGAGATCCATAATTCACTTTGCAAAATAGTAATATATTAAATAAATTAAAAAATAACTAATGTAAGAGTAAAAAATTTAACTAAGTATTATAATGATATATATATATATAACACATCGATCAATAACTCCCGAGTCTAACATTGAAAACAACATTTTTTTTGCAAAATTTTTTTTTATTCATCAACACCTTTTATTAATCACCTTTTAGGGTGATACAATCGTTCCAACGCTTTTCCAATTTTTTTTTTCCAGCAAGAAATCTTTTTTGTTGCGAGTAAATAGCGATAAACAGCTTTCTGAATCATCGACTCGTTGCTGTTTTTGTTCCATCGAAAGCAATCGCGGCACCCACTTGGAAAAAACCTTTTTCACTTCACTTCAAAAAAACCTTTTTCCTGGTCCGATCGACTTAAAATTTTGACACGTTTCAAGCAAAGGTTAGTACTCTAGAAAGACCTGGTTACTGGTTTACTACGAGTGCCATCTCTGGGTTAGTCTCGGGAGTTATTGATTGATGTGTTATATATATATATATATAAACCTTTTTTACATAGTCCACCTTTTGTCACAATTTACAATTTCATTTGGTGATTTCATTTCAGAAAGAAGCTGAAAATGTTCGCTAAAAATAAGCATTCGTAGCTAAAATTCCTTTTTAACATGAAAATCTTGTACGTCAGATAAGAAGTAAGAAATAAACCCTGTGCATATTTCTATATTCCCTCAAATCTTCAGTTACTATCCGATAAACTTTTCAAACATTTAGAGAAATCATGGTAAAGAAGGCCGATAAAGTTCAGTCAGTAGATACATTCCCCATTTTTGGCTTTAAAAGAGCAGCTATTCCAGGCATCGTATTTCCTGACAGCATTTTCCTCTTGGAATGAAGCATATTTCCATTTACATTAATGCAATTTATCGACATCACTATTATAAGTTTTATTAATCAAGTTAATTATTTTTAAAGGACTTTTAACTTAAAACTTTCAATCATTTCCACAAACTACAACACAATTTACTATTATCTTTATAAAATAACATATCAATATTCCAATAGTTACTTTCCTCGAGAAAAAGTTCAATTGATCCTGGAAACAAATGTATTTATCAAGAAATAATGCATCTTGATGAAAAAAAAATAATAATGGTAATGTGCTTTTCATAATTACCTCAATACTTTTTAGGAGATCGCACTTACAACAAATATTAGAAAAGAGAGTTTTGGATTATTAAGCACCTGTCATTGACCATAACAGGGGGCGGAGAAGCCAACAGTTCAATACATTCCTCGTTTTTTCATAAAAGTTTATATAAATCCAATTATATACACTATGACTGTATCTAGATTGCCTGCATCTAATTTCTGTTTAAATAATTATAAATGACACATTCTAAAGTCATAAAATCATCAAAGGAGTTCAATCGTATTGAAAAATATAATATTGCAATTTTCGTTGTTTATTAAATATGGAAAAGTTATTTAATTTGGTTCAAGAGATAACATTGCAGTTTGTTTTAAAAGCTTCTGATGCATTCCAAAGTAAATGTTCTCTAGGGTTAGTGTATCACAGTTTGAAAACAATTTCTCAATAGAGATATCTGTCAATGCACAAAACTGTAGAAATTTCGCAATAATAATTTATATGGTCCCACTTCCCACAATACAGAGTGTAAGTTTGAATTAGCTTAAATACAGGGTGTTTCGAAACTCGTGAGCAAAAATTTAAGGGGTGATAGAAAACATCAAAACAAACAATTTTCACCATACAGCAGGTTTCCTGAAATCCACGATTGACGTGACGATGTGTAAGAAAACTCGTAATTTATGCTTTCCATTACAGCGCCATCTAGTGATTCACTGCTTGTTCTCCACCTATGCATTGTATGGTGAAAATTACTTGTTTAGATGCTTTCTATCATCACTTAAATTTTTGCCCACTAGTTTTGAAACATTCTGTATATTCAAATATCATATTGAAATAAAAATTATAAATCAAAACGATAAATATCTTTCAGTTGAGCATTAAAATCGAAACATATCAAATATATTTATATATTTTTAGTTTTCATCTAGCAATAATGAAAATATATCAGATCAGAACAATTATCAGATCTAAATGTTCTAACCATTACTTCATTACTTCTTTTCATTTCAGCTACTCAGAAATTATTCCAAACATTTTTTTTTTTTTTTTATTCTTAAATATACAAATTTGATTGCCTTTACACAGAAAGATTCAAAATCAAAATTTTTTTACTATACATAAACAAATTACCTTTTCATGAAGTTCCACGAATTGTCTGAACCTTCGCATAACCTGCCATTTGAAAGGTGGTACTCGTACTTCAATGACATAGCTCTAAAAAATGGAACCTTAAATTTAAGTAACATGCATGAAAATAGAATTTCTATTAAAACATAGCAATAAATCAATTTTTTTAATTATGTAATGGCAATGTATGATGACATAGGTTTGGTACGCAAAAATCTTACGATGTAAAATGTTTTGAATGTAAATTTAACAGCATTATTAAACGTAAGCCACATGAATTACAGAAAATCTAATTATTGTGTACATCGTAAACTCATTCACAAGAAAACAATTTTTTTTATTACAGGATAATATATTATTTCTATGGTTTTTTATTCAATAAACAAAGATATCTGATGCCAAATACAAAGCAACATAGAACAGATTTCTTATACATTCTACAATAAGAAATCTTAAAATTACTTATACATAAAATAAAGAGTAAATGTGCTTTTGTATCCATTAGCTGATCTACACATATGTATAAACGTCACAAAATATGTGAAAATCAAGAGAGAAAATTGACCACCTTAGCATACTGAGTATGTTTAGTGATGAAAATAAAATACCTACGCACATGAATGAAGATGTAATAAGATGTAGAAGTTGTAATAATAAGAAGAAAATGTACATAAGATATGACAAACAAAAATTTTTACAAAATATTCTTTCTTATACATAAAACATGAGTATTTTACTATACAGATAAAATTTAAGTCTTTAAAAAGAATTACACAAGACCAAATTCAAAAAATTATTTTTCGTTTAGAATTGCTGTTTTAAGAAGAAAGTTGTAAATGCACTTAATTCCAATTTTCACAACCCTTTTTTAAACTAGCATATAAAAACAAATTATTTTCTTCACTTTGACTATACTTAATTTTTTTAGCTTTCTTAATAATTTACAAATAAATCCATATACTTCTTCCTTGTTTACATAAAAATTAATTGATCATATTTAATTTGTCATAAGCAATATTCTATAGTTCTTAATTGTACTCATATTCTTTTTATTTATACAATCACGGTCTTCACGCATGATTAAAAGTATCAAACACAACAAAAGGGATAGTTAATAAAATATTTATATGACAAGAGGCCAGATTCGATATTTTTCTGTGAGCCAAATCAAAAAACTAAAGGAAGGTTCAACAAAGGTTCTTTTTATTATATAACGAAAACAATTATATCATAAATCAAATTTAAATTTATAATATAATTTGTAACTTACTGACAATGTATCAAACTATTCAAAAAGATTAGTGACACAAAGAACTTCTGGTTAACACTGAACGATTGAAAAATGATACTGTGTGATCATCATGGAGCTACAAGCATTTTACTGTATAGTCTCACTTATAAAGGGCCAGCAGTACATTGGATAATAGAAAAGAGTAAAAAAAAAGTCAAACTACGTTATAATTTTACACATTATGAAATTAATAATCAAGCAACAAACAAACAACAAAAAAAGAAGAAGAGCTGAAAAAATGAACTGAATAGTTACAGAATTGTCTGAAAAAAGTTCAATCTTGTGATTGATTTAAAGAAATTTTTTTATTGCTTTCTACACGACTGCCGTTCCTTCGCTACCAAATCTCTCCATCTCTGCACCATCATTATGTCGATTCCTGTAACTTCTTGCAGCTTCATGCATTTAATTTCGGTTTCCACAGCCGCAATTCCATTGTAAAGTGAAACTTTTAGTGTTCATCATAGTTTAGTTTTTTTTATTAACGTCACAATAGAAGCAACACGAGGGCTATTGGCGACGGACCTCAGAATTTTGAACCTCGGTCAAGTGACGAGGACGAAACTTGAGCTGGCACCCCTCCCCTCTTCTAACTTCCTCTCCACGTCAATGGGTGAGCTTTAGGCCAGACAGATTTAACGTGCATCAGCCCCGGCTACACGGCGGGTCTTTAGCGGCCAAGGATCGAACCCGCGACTCAACGAAAACCGCCGGCCACGAATCCGAAGCCATGACCACTAGGCTACCGCGGCCACCTATATTTATTGAAATCGAGGGTTTTTTTTTTCCCCTCTCCCCTGAAAAGCCTGAAATCTAACTTCAAATCCTTGTATGAAATCTCAAAGTTGGGCTGCGTATTTCTTCCTATATTTCGAATTATGCTCGACCAACTTGTTGAAGTACAAAAATATACTGACTGTACATGGAGCATATTTATATTGCATATAATGGAACAAACCATAAACGCGTTTATTTGCATTCATTTGACTGCCATAATTTCAATTTCATTCGGAACGCGTTTATAATTTCAAACATGGTATAGATCAGTTGATTTTTAGAGAATGTTTCCGTCTCTAAAATAAGCAGCCGAATCTACTAAAATTGCTAATCCTACAACCAAGTTGGCATAATTTTGCTTTCGATACCACAAACAATTTGATTTTGTTAAGTGCTAAATAATTTTTTTTTTTTAACATTAGGTCTCGTTTGGTCAACCTCACTTCTGTAAAGTATATAATATCACCACAATCATCATAAAGCATTGAACAAATTCCTGGAATTGGCGATGATTCAATCTCCGGGCCCTTACAAAATTCAGTTTTGACAACGATTTGAATATCATGGTTCATATTTAAAGCTTTTAGGAATACATTTTCTAGGTGCATTATGCAATGGTACTTCATCAAACGAGTGTTTAGGACACCAATGGCATTGTGACCTATTAATTTAATAAGCCTATACCACGCGTTAGTAATCCAAACCCACGTTAGGCTTATTATTTAGCTAAACCCGCAGTAAAAGTCTCACCTATACGCGATATCAGTACATTGCAACCTTTTTGACCTCATGTTTTTCACCAGTGCAGACGAAAAGACACTGCCATGAGGTCATCGTGTCGTTTTGAGTGCTATTAGAATTTTTGAAATTATGTGTTTGTAGACTAGTAGCATGTTCGTCCAGTTATGTTACTCAACAAACAACATTAATCTAAACTATGGAATGAAATCTTTAACTGAATTAGCCGAAGCAAACAAATTAAATTTTTATGGTATAGCTTCCAGGTACGTTAAAATCCCTTTCTTATCTATCATAGATGGGGCATCATCCGCAACTACATCAGATATGTTAGAAAAATATTAAAAAAAAAAAAAAAAAATCGAAAAAGTTTTTTTTTTTTTTTAATTGCTTCATATGACTTTCTTGATGTTAACGTGTTTTTTAATTGTGTACTAAAGAAGCCAATTCTTGAAATGCAATATAATCATCTCATTAATATCTCTAATAAAAATGGCATAGTGAGCCGTATCAATACTTACAAAGCATTACTTGACAAATCCTTTTCGACAGATTTTCCAATTTCGTCAATTCTGTCGTTAGTTTGATGAGAACAAACTGATTTCAGAAATGTGTTTCTTATCAGAGAAAATTAAATATGGCATACTTTCTATGCATTGCATGATAAACTCTGCACCTGAAAATGTTTTTGAATTTTTGGCGAATAACTTTGCGACTACATAACTTTCTCAAAGGATGTCAGAATTGCAACGTTCTTTAAAAACTTTTGTTGAGATATAAGACTTGTTTTTAGTATCTCTAGTTTGCCTTCATGACACTCCTCGATAGGCATCGAATTTGGAGACATATTTTTGCGTATAAGGGATGTAGGCTATTGATTATAGACTAAAGTATAATGAATTTTTAAATTCTACTTTAAAGACATGTATGAGAACACGATTAATTAAACAGTGTGTCTAAATGTTCCTCTTAATAATAAATAATGGTTATCTGTCAGTTTTTCACTGAATCATCTTCTTTCATCGATATATTACCTTTTATAATGGAATTTTGTTCAGAAGTAGACATTATGCTAAAATTTCGAAATTCCCAAACTATTTATTTGGTAAGGATAAAAATAGAAATAAACAATATTTATTTTTATGAGACAACAGGAAGAATATAGAAAGCAAAATTCAATAATGAGTGGAAAATATATTTAATAACTTTAAAACCCACTGAGTCAGTAATTATTTCGCTTTCTTCACTCAATGTACAGAAATACTCGTAATTTCAAATAAACTATCTGCCATACAATTGTTGGTAAACTATGATGAAATAACGAAATTTGTGACGTATCGAGCGATACCGCGATCATAGTCCATCTGATTGTGATAGTAAATATGCAACACTTTATATGGATTCTCCAGTTTCTAACAAAACAGTAGATGAGAAATTGGCATGGAATATTAACAATTTTAAATGGGAATCGTCTCTCTCTCCTCACACTTAGGCGGCGACTATCCACCAGGCACAAGTGCCACTCACGTTCTCATCCCCAATAGTTGAACCAAAACAAATGACAATATTCGATGCTAGGGCCCTCAGATCTTTCAACTAAATGAAAGACAACTGAGTTTAATTTAACAGAACCGCCTTACTTGAAACTATCCTAAGGCTATCTGTCGTAAAACAAATATGGGGAAACTGGCGGGCCTCACCCGATGTTACATATTTTCAGCTACGCGCGACGGTGTGAATAAATCCTCAATATTGACTTGCTTATAGATCAAGGCAATACCATGGGTTTCTATTTGGCATAAGAATTTGTATATTGTTGAGTCACGACGGTATGGGGAAGGGAACTTTACCCAAAAGAGATAATTTTGCAAAAGGACTCTTGAATTAATATTATGGATTGATACTTTCTTGTAGTGGGTATTGATTTTTCTTTCACTCCACACTTTTTTCTTGAGCATAGATACATGCTCTGGGCCGAATGCGGCCCGCAGGCTGGATATCCTAGTCACTCAGTTTTTTTTTTCCTAATCCCGATGTTGAAAATCCATAGTTTCCAGCTCAGACCGATATAGAGGTTGAACGATTTATCTCCCAACCGGCAGTGGTAAGGTCTATAGGAACTGCAGAAACACCGAAAGCGGTCAATCGATGAGAAAATGACCAAATAAACGACACGCTCCCCCACCCCTTTTTGCCACGTCAAACCAGCCTAACCAAAGGAAATTTTGGAATACATAAAAAATAATTACGCCAAATAATGCTTCAGGGTCAAATCAAATTAGGAATTGCATAGTTTAAAATTTCTCTTGTAAATTTATCATTTCCTCAACATTTCTGGTTAACTGTATATTTAAAAAAAACTTATTTTACGAATGTTGGGAAAACAGTTGTGATTGCTCCGATTCTTATAGCAAAATCGGATCTTAAAATCCCTCAAAATTTCAGTCCTTGCTCGTTGCCTTCAAACTTGAGTAAATTATACAAATTTATTATTTTCAACACTGTACTGCAAATAAAATTATTATCCCGCAGCAGTATGTGTGCGTGGTTTCATCTAAAAATGTTAAACCATTCATCAGTTACTTAAGAGTCACTGAGTTCATTCATACTGGCTTCGAAACAATAAAATGAAACAGGTAAACTTTTTTGGACATAGACAAAGCTTTTGATAAAATTTGGCACAATGGCTTAATATCCAAACTCATGCGATTTGGTTTTTCGGCCCAATAAATTAAATTCATTAATTCATATCCTTCGAACCGATAATTTCGAGTTCGAGTGGAAAATGCTACTATTGCTCTAAATATCCGAGAATAAACTTTACCTATTTCTTTAAAATTGCCTACCGACCAATCAGGAGTGGTACTCCGTAGGGCAGTTTTTGGGTTCCGCTATGTTCAACCTCTAAGTAAATGAAATACAGCAACATCTCAGAACTAAATTGGCTTTGCTACCCAAAGACACTAACGTGCTGATCTAAAATAATAGATTTTCCGTTGTGATCTCTTATATATAACACATCAATCAATAACTCCCGAGACTAACATTGAAAACATTTTTTTTGCAAAAATTTTTTTTATTCATCAACATAACACCTTTTGTTAATCACCTTTTAGGGTGATACAATCGTTCCAACGCTTTTCCAAATCTTTTTTTTTCCCCCAATTTTTTTTTCTCGCAAGAAATCTTTTTTGTTGCGAGTAAATAGCGATAAACAGCTTTCTGAATCATCGACTCGTTGCTGTTTTTGTTCCATCGAAAGCAATCGCGGCACCCACTTGGAAAAAACCTTTTTCATGCTCAATTTTTCATGAAGGATAGTAAATACACTTCCATATGATATCTGTGTCATCTCAGCCACCTCACGGAGCTTCACTTTACGATCTTTCATTATAATTTTTGTCACTTCACTCACATTTTCCGGTGTAACGGCTTCCACAGGTCTACCCGAGCGTTCCGCGTCATTTGTGTCGGTACGACCACGTTTAAACTCGGCAAACCACCGACAAATCGTTGCTTTTGATGGACAAGAGTCCAGGTAACATTTTTCAATCCATTGTTTCGCTTGCACGGTGTTTTTACCCATTAAAAAACAATGTTTTATCAGAACACGAAACTCGGTTTTTTCCATTTTTTAAACAAACTACAAAACGACTTTACTCCAACCTCGATAACTCAGCTGTTTCTGGTCCGATCGACTTAAAATTTTGACACGTTTCAAGCAAAGGTTAGTACTCTAGAAAGACCTGGTTATTGGTTTACGACGAGCGCCATCTCTGGGTTAGTCTCGGGAGTTATTGATTGATGTGTTAGCACTATGTATCTCAGTTCGAGTTCTGGCTCATGAACTGGAAAATAAAAGTAAACGCACCCAAAAATGCCTGTCTTATGTTCACGAAATGTAAGCCTCCAGACAAATTAGCATTAATCACAATTTTTTGACAGCTCGTCCCCTGGATATGCCAATACAATACTTGGGCTTAATTTTGAACGACAAATTAACCTTTTCTCATGAAATCAAGAACGCTTTCAGAAAATCATAAACTATTTAGTTTCAGCTTGACAAACTCATAGCTAGAAAAAGCATTTTTGTAATCAGACACAAAGTTATGTTATATCTTTCGACCTGTCATGACTTATGTTTCGCAAATTTGGAGAAGCACGGCCATAACACATCTGAGAAAATTGCAGATTTCAGTAACATTTATTTTAGAAAATTAGTCAATGCTTCCCAGATTCTCAGGAGGTAAAATCATTTACCGAGACCTTTAAAAAGTCTAACTCATATTACCTTGCACTAAAAAGCAATCCGTCAACTTTTTAATAAGCTCCTTCAGAATTCAAACATATTACTGAGCACTCAGTCCATTTATGTTGTGCGGCGAAGCTCCTCTTAGAAGCGTCCTAGTTCTCTCCTCGAACACTCTTTCGGAAATTTTCCAACCACCAAAAGATCGGCTACCCAAATACAATATTATATTTAGATTTTTACTCATCTCCATAAGCCAGCGTAGCATATTCACTAAGCACCAGCTCCCTCTTATTGCGAAAGTGAAGTTCGCCTGCCTACGGTCAAAATTTCGGGAGGGTGACCACTTGAATCTGTCGCTCATGTCTTTCACTTATAATTTCCTTATAAATATTTTTCTTCCTTAAAATCCCTCAAATTTTTTTCTTACTTTCTAGTATTCATAGTAAGATAGACTGAATATATTTTTTTTTCTCCTAGTAAAAATTTCAAAAGTTTCGACTTCACCTTCGCGAATCTAAATACAAAATAACTATATTAACCCATGTGTTTTTTATGGAAACTTGCAATAAACTTAAAATTTTCACACACATAAAATAGATTTCCTTAAATTTATTTTAGTCGTTAAATCTATGGTCATTTAATTACTCTAAATTCTCACTCACTCAGTGCTTATTCTCTTACACTCATCCACTCAGGAACGTTTGAACAATCGAAACGATCCATTCTCTCCAGTCATCTTCCCACACTCTTGAACCCGCTCATTGCGAGTTCGACTGTACACCTAAGAGGGTTGTCTCCAGGGGGTACAGTCTTCGCTCCAGTGAGCGTCGCGATACTCCCACGTTGAAAAAGTGTGGGAAACACAGATCTACACACTTTTCATAGGATGTAAGTAAAAATTGTTGCTTCAGAGCCAAAAATTATTATAGCATAAATGAGATATTTTTTTCTCTAAATTTCGTTCACCACTCAATAAATAGCACTCTTTTTAAGTCATATGAGATCCATCCACTCCTCTTTTTTTCAGAACTAGGATGAATCCTGCTCATTGTCATATGTTATCTTTACAAATGCATTTATTACCTATCAATCAAAAGTTAGAATATCATTTTACATTAAAAAAAATTCTTAGTTCATTCTTGTACACCTCCAAATGAAATAGTGCCTTTTCGGGAGATATTACTCTCTCTCTCTTTTAAGGTTCCTAATGTTTCCTGTTTTTACTCTTGGAAGAAAGAAGGGTGAAAAAGTGTTTCACATTTATGAAATGCAGAAATGCGAACATTTCTGCCTGAATATAATCCTTAAATTGAGTGAAAGTGAAGTTTTAAGGTGCAAGAGCCAGATGTGGCTATGCTACGCCAAACAAGATGTAACTGTGGAATAAACATTTGAAAAAATTGAAAGAAAAGACAAAAATTGGTTGACAAGAAGGAGGGTCGAAAATAGAGTAGGGTCGTTAGGGATAGGGAAGGATCGCATCATTCGTATTTACCAAAGACAGTTAACTCCAAGGTAAAGAAAAAGATCACTTGTGACGGCTCTAGCCGCGATCTTGTCACTAACAGTCCTCTTGGGGAATTTTCGGGCCTTAGAAATTATTTTTATTAGAAAGCTTCCTCCGAAGAAGAGAATATGATCATGCAAATTAAGACTAATGTATATGGTATAAGCTTTCAAGAAGGAGAGGAGAGATAGGATAGATTTCTAGCTGAGCAGTAAATAAATTAAGTGTTTTAGAAATGTCGATCTTTCCTTCCGACCCCACACCCTTACAATGGCGCCCCGTTCACCTAAGCCCCGAGATAGGAGTCGACTCGTATTTTAGAGTATTACCTGATTTTTTTTTTTCCGGAAAGGAATGAGTGAGTGAATGTAAAGTTTATTGGCGCAAGAGCCAGATATGGCTATGCTGCGCCAAACAAGATTAAACTGTGGTCTAGACGTGAAGTTGAAAAAAAGGTAAAAGTGGTTGACAAGAAGGAGAGTCGAAAATAGAGAAGGATCGCTAATTTCCGGAAAGGAAAACGTGTCGGAATTCTTAAATAGTATCGATAATAAGGTGTGGTATTTTGAGATTCCCACAAATTTAGCCTGTGCTTACTTAAAGAGTCATCTTATTGGAAGGGCAAAAGATTGGTTCGAGGTAATAGGTTCTTCGTACTGAATCTTCCAATAATCACGAAAGACAGCATCAGAGTAAAAGGAGGCCACCAGTGAGAAGGAACTGGCGAAAACGCAGTGCGCCTTCTTCATTAGTTGAGAATATTGAAGTTAAAAGATGACCCCATGGGAGCTGAGAAAGAGACCAATTCCGGTATCACTTTCATCAGGTCCAGGAACAAGAAAGATGACCAGGAGAGAAGCAGCTGACGAAAGTAAAGTCTGGTCCGAAAGTCCAGTCCCGGTCCACCTCGAGGAGTGGCAGACAACGACAGACATGTCCTGCCTGGGAGGTTAAGTCCTTATCAGCTTCGCAATAGACAACATATCAAAGAAGGGCAAGAGCAGTCCCGGAGGTCAAGTCTATATCCCCTACGCAACAGATTCCGCATCAGTAAGAGGCAAGTGGCAACAGGAAGGACAAGTCCATACCTGACAAGAGCCGGAGGAGTAGAAACAGCGAGGAGCAGGAGTAGATTTCGGCCCTACAAGTGACTTAATTGTGAAGATTGTAAAATGAAAATGATTCTGTAAAATGTTCTGTTGTTGATTGTAAAATGTTCTAGTTGTTAGTTATTTAAGTGTGTTTAAATTTATTAACGTAATTTCTATCGGGTCGTTAAGACCCTCGGATAAATCACGTTTTCTTCACGGAGGGGGTTGTGACGGCTCTAGACGCGATAGTGTCACTAACAGTCCTCTTGGGGAATTTTCGGGCCTTAGAAATTATTTTTAATAGAAAGCTTCCTCCGAAGAAGAGAACGTGATCATGCAAATTAAGACTGATATATATAGTATAAGCTTTCAAGAAGGAGAGGAGAGATAGGATAGACTTCTAGCTGAGCAGTAAATAAATTAAGTGTTTTAGGATACGTCTAGTCATCCTTCCAACCAAGCACCCTTACACACTAGGGGGCCTTGAGATTGTGATGCCCGTACCTACCTAAAGAAGGCTAGCCCCTGAGGTCCCCCGACATAATACTCAGGGTCAGGGTGCCCGGCTATAACCCCAGACATTGGGTACTCAGTTTAGTCGCCTCTTAAGACATGCATGAGCTATAGTGGGACTATTCTTTCACACCCGGTCACCACAAGGGTGTCTAAAATTGAGAATAACAAGCATTTCTACCATACGCAAGATAATTGTTCAATCTTTACGACAGGTGACGCTACTGAGCGCTTCACCAAAAGATAATGTATTACGAGACTGTTCAAAGTTAGAAGGTTAAAAAAGATGTGCAGACAAAAAAAAAGTCTATGTTGTAGGCCAGACCAAATACTTCGACAAAAATTGAAACTAGTATGAAATAAAACTCCATGCTCTCCCCAACAAGAGATTAAATTATTGCTTTGTATGTCAATGAGTAATTACTCGATTAAAACTTCTGTTCCGAAAAACTCGGAACAATAACCGGAATAATCTCTCATTCCAAATGGTAGAAAGTAAGTAATTCAGTTGATATTTTAAGTTTGTTGTTGAATACAACAGTTTTTTTTTTTTTTTTTTTTTTTTTTTTTATGCTTCAGTTCTTTCATTAAAAGTTTCAGAAAGTAGAAATGCAATTTTGAAACTCTCCAGAAAATCCGAATGGAGACCACATTTTTATTACAAATATTTTACAACTAAGTTAAAAGATTATATATAATTAATGAGCAATCTTTCAGTTTCTTTTCAGTTCTAATTTAACATTTTTTCCACACAAAATATAACTCGAATAATTGCTTAAAAATAACAATATTAAGAACATACATAAAAATCGTTAAATTTTCAGTTCTGGGCAAGTTTCAATACAATAAATTTTTATTTAGTTACTTAGCTTTCTATCACTTTGATTAGATTAAAATATTAGATTTGAAATTTTTTCTTAATATATATATATATATATATATAGAAAATTAATAGTTGAGAAGTAAAAATATTATTAGATTTAATTAAAGCTGAATAAATTCATATTAATATGAGATATTTTTAACGAATGCAATTCTAATTTCCTTGTTAAATAATAACTTACAGAAAAGCTAAAATTTAGTTATTTGAGTTTCAATTTTTCGTCGCCTCTTTGCTGTGGGTTTCCTCCCATTATTGCCCTAAATTTAAAATAAAATAAAAAAAAAGTAAAAACTTATTCCAAGTAATCAGTCAAATGCAGTAATTATATTAAAATTAAGTGAAATTATACACATTTTACAATACATAGGAAGTTTCCTCAATCGGCTACCAAAGTGAGGACTCTTGGCTGCAAAAAGATATGGTCTATATAAAATTGAATTATATTAAATACAGAAAGTGCACTATAAATTATTTGTTCATAGAAATAATAATACATGCTATAGATCTGAGAAATTTATTTGCTTTTAACCGCTTTATTATAGTATAAAAGTTTTTAAATTTTTAATTTTTGTTTCGTCGTTTTGTTTGTTTGTTTTCATTTTCTCATATTTGTCCACAAAAAACGTTTTTCCCACAATGAATTGAAGTAACTGAGGGAGAATAACCATATATATACAGCTGAAATACAAGAATAACAGTGTCCGCTTTATTTCAGGTTTCTTAGGCTACATCCTAAGAGACCTCACGGATAACGTAACCTATATTCCGTCAATTTTTTAAATGAGTAAAGCATTCAATGAAAAACTGCGGCTAGAAAAACAAATACATTGGAACAGGAGTCACTTTTCAACTTAGCAGCTCGTTAAAGGAAAAATTGGCAATGAAAAGATACTCATCACCAAAACAAAAAATTGCTACTTTGGAAGATTTTAAATTTTAAGACGAGTATACTGATATTATTTAAATTCAAAAATGCTCCATGCTCGGTATTAAGGTCCTCTCATGATAAACTTAATTTTCAAAATTTTTCATTTTTATTATGCCTCTTTTTGATTACTACACACTCAGTTCAGTTTCTTAAGCTATAATCGCCATTCTATCATATGTTTCACCTCGTATGTTTTCTATCCAAACATTTTGAAGTATGACACACTTGGCTTGATGCCAAAAAAAAGAGTACGTATGGAGGTGAATTGTTGATGTTCTTGGTGGGCGAGCGATTACGAATGTTAATAGAACAATTTATTGCTTCTGCCCAGAAGTTCGAATTTAATCCAGATTGGATTAAGACATCAGGCCATTTCATCTACAGTACGATTTGATCGTTCTGCAACTCCATTTAGCTGAGGGGTCATAAGACAGCAGATTTTTCTCTTCCGATACTTTGTTCTTGAAGAAATGTTTCGAATTCTGATTCGCAATATTTTTTAATCCATTAACGGTACTAAATGTTTTGATTTCCTTTTCGGTTTAGTTTTCACCTACAACTTTGTAATTTATGGAGACTTTCTTCACTTCATCTTTAGTTATCAGGAAATATATTAAAATATATCGTGATTTATCATTAATGAAAGTAATGAAATAGTACGAAACCCGCTAGCTTTGTCAACTAATTGTAAACCCGCTAGTAATGGTACTTGCATGGGTCCACAGACGTCAGAAGGCACAAGTTCGAAAAGTTCTTTGCTTTTGAATTTAGATTCTTTGGAAAAAGGGGTAACAGTTTGTTTTAACAGGATACAAATTTTGTAGTCCTTTATGGAAGCTTTAATATCAAAATTTAATCCTCGAGCCATTCTTTCAGTCTTTAATTTCTTTAGATCATTTTCATATAAAAGTCCTAACTTTTTATGCCGTTTTGAAATTCTGTGACGACGGTGCTTCGATTTGATTCGGTTTCAGCTCTTGGTTTCATGTAGTGTAAATCACCTTTGCGGATTGTTGTGATTAGAACAGTTCCATTAGCTTCAATTATAATAATAAATAACGGATCGATTGTTCATTGTGGCTTTAAATGTTGATATTAGGTTGCGCTTTTTAGTTCCAGTACACACGACCCATTATTGAGAAGAATAGTTATGGAAGCTTTTGTATTTTGAACAGTAACGCTAACAGAACCTTTGCCAGAAACTTCAGTAGTTCTATCAACTGCTAGTTTGACAAAACAGCTTTTCTTTATTTTGTTGCACATATGAGAGGTAGCTCCACTGTCTAAACACCAGGAGGTTAAATTTCTCTCGTTCAGGCCGTTATTGTAGCAAAGAGCAGATGATGCATATTCATCAACTACTCACTAACATTCAACATTCACTAACATGGACGAGTTGTGATTTGGAGATTCACGTTTCCTGTCGAATATTTTCTTGCGACATTCGGATGCTTTATGCCCAGGCTTTGAGAAGTTATTTCACCTCAGATTTCTTATGGACTTCTGATTCACTGCTAAGTATTCTAATTCTCAGAATTCGTTTTTGAATATTGCATATTTCTTCTGATTAAAAAATATAAAGAGCACTGTGATACGGGATTTTTCCTTCTCTTGCTTTAAATTTTTTCAGCAATTTTATTTTGAGAATTTCGGGATTCGGAAGTTCATATCTGGACTGAATGGCACATCTGAAGTTTTCGAAATAGTCCGGAATGCTGTATAGAAGTAAAACTGATATCCAACTGCATTTCTTTCAGCTTGTCTACTGTTTCGAAAAATTATTGTAAATGGTTCGACATTGTTTCTGTATCGGTCATGTTCCAGAACAATAGTTCTTTTAGTAACGGAGCTTTTTTGGTAAGACCTTTAGATTCAAATACAGCTTTTTCCAAACATCGATGGAAGTGGTGCAGTTTGACAAAGTTCATTTGGGCTGATAGACAAAATAATGTCCGCACGAACTTTTCGATGAATTTCAATCCATTCCCGTAGCTTTTCAATGGCATTGGGCTTGACACCTTCGTTAGGCTTAGTTTCGATGCCGTTGACGAAATCAAAGCGGTCGTGTTTCACAATTGTAATTCCACGTATCGTAATTTTCTTATAAAATCTTTCTATTGTTAATTGCGTCATAACGAGTTTCAGCTTTATAGCTCAGGAAGGCGTCACAAATTCAATGTGCTGTTTCAAATTGATAGTTTCGCAATGTCCACTGCTAATTCTTCTTCGGTTTGGTTCCTGGGCCCACAGCCATTGTTGGAAGCTAACGCAGTGATCTCATTTAAGAAAGCATATTTATTTACAGCGACACAGAACGTTTGGTGTTACAGGCAGAAGTGACGTAGTAGTTATGAGAGCTTTGTCAGCTTTTACGCGAATGCGCAGTTTATTCTATACTGGAGGAGTGAGTGAGTGAGTGAATGTGAGGTTTTATGGCGCAAGAGCCAAGGTAGGCTATGCTGCGCCAAACACTTGTTAAAATCTATTCAAAAGTAACAGCTTTAAAAACACAATACAAACACAAATAACACACAAAAGATAAAAAGTTAAAAAATCAAATGTGGTGTAAAAGGCCAATATGTCGTAAAAAGGCAAATAAATTATGATGGGAGTTTTCCCCCACCAAGTCAGAAAGATTTAAAACAGATGAATGAAAAAAAAAAATCCGGCGATGATGATCAAACACCGGACAGTCAATTAAAATATGATGA
>BMAW01099951.1:89241-140143 GCA_019974015.1 Nephila pilipes | reverse complement strand
ATATATATATATATATATATATATATATATATATATATATATATATAATTGAAAAGCAGGCAACACTTAACACTACCAGAAGCAAGATGAAGGTTTCGAGCTACTAATACTGAAAACTATGCAGCGGTATTAAGAAATCAGTCACAAGTTGATAATATGCAGGAAATATTGGATCAAAAATTTGATAAAATGCTAAATTCCTTTTACACTATATTGGGAAAACAAACGGCATTTCTAACGGAGGTTTTTCAAAATCCATAGAAACAATGTTCACACATTTAAGCAATATCTTGGAATTAGGGGCTCGTACTACATCCCCAACCAGAAAGAAACAGGCACATACAGGTTCAAAAAGTGCTGGTAATCAAATTCCATCCATGCCCTATATTAAGGCTGCATCTAGTAACACAGAAAAAAGATAAGAATGGATAAAATAAACAAGTTTGTATATATGTTCTATACATCGTTCCGAATTGTACTAAAGATTATGAACTTTCTTTTATAATTTGGCAATATATCCTTGAGGGAAGGATATAATTTACGAGTTGTAAAAGTTTTTTTTTTCTTTTCTCTTTCATTTCTGAACTGTTTACAGTGGAATTGTAGAGGAATAAAAAATAAATCTATATGGTTAAATATCCCTCCCTTCTCACAAGCAGATTTTTGGCTGTTACAGGAAACTTTTTTAAAAAACGAGGACAGGCTCAATTTCCGAAACAATTTTTTTTTTTTTTAGATCATGCAGAACAAACAGACCCGGAGGAGGACTGCTAACTGCAGTTCCAAAGAATACCTCTGCCCAACAGGTCCTATTCAAATAGCACAAACGCAAAATCTCAAAATACTTGTTGTCAAAATCGAAAGAAGAAATCTTTCTTTCTATTTAATTAACATCAAATCGCCGAAAGGATTAAACATCTCAGTAGTAAAATTATTCTTGGAATCGATAACAGATCCGGCTTTCATTTTTGGGGACTTTAACCTCCATCATCCGATGTAGGGATCCGATCATTATACTAAACATAGTAATGACTCTGTCGATTGGTTAACCGACTCAAATTTTATTATCCTCAATACCACTGTTCCCACGCATAGAAGTAATATAGGAACAGCATCTTTAATAGATCTTACTTTATGTTCATCAACCTATTCAAGCCACACCAATACTTACGTTCTAGACTGCTCCTTTGAAAGCGATAATTGCCCCATTATTACAGAGTTCTCATTATTCCATCAGTATAAGCAATATGTAAAACGAGTACATTGGCAAGAAGTAATGAAACAAGCTCAATATGCATTAACCAACCAAGAGAATGACAAGATACAACTAACTGAAACAATGTCTAAAATAATTAAAAATAATACTCCAGATATTAGATTACCAAACAGATCATTTCCATCATGGTGGAACAGTACTCGTAATAATTTCTTCAAGCTCAAAAAATATTTCCGACAAAAGGCCATTCGTGATATTTCCCCTCAACTGTGGAATAAATACAAACAATATTCAAGTAAGCTCAAATTTCGCACAAAAACGGCAAAAAGATTATATTGGGACACAATATTTAACAATATTTCTAATCAAGGAAGGATGTTTTAAAGGGATCCCTCAGGGTAGTGTTCTCTCACCCATATTATTTACAATTTACATGTACGATATCTTTGAAACTTTAGAAACAGGAGTCGAGTGCCCTTTTTATTTATTGCTCTCATCATTCTCTCGATATCATTCATAAAAAATTAAAAGATACTCTGGAAAGAATCACAATATGGTGCAAATACTGGAAACTTACTCTATGTCCCGACAAAAGTACAATAGAGGAACTTTCAAAATAAGAGAATTCAAATATATCCTACTATTATGGTGGCTGGGTACCCGCTCCCATGGTGATCCTCCATCAAATATTTAGAAGTATATTTTTCTAAATGCAAGCAAAATAGTTTTATGATGAATCAAATGAAAAATAAAACTTTAAAAAAATTTAATGCAATAAAAGGCATGGTGTATAAACAATATGGCCGAAGAGCTACAGATCTTATTAAATTAACAATAGTATATGTAATACCTTTTACTACACTTGACATATCATAAATAAATGGTCTGATAATCAGCTCAAACCTTTCAATATTATACAAACAAAAGTTCCTAAAATTGCATTGGGACTTCCACAATGGACCCCAAATATCGTGCTCTTACAATTGGCTAATTAAGAAATTCTTTCTGATAAAATAAGACGATTGGCTAATAAATTTTTTACATCTTATATATCAAATGGTAACTTTTCTCCTATGCACCGCAATAGCCTTGAAACAATAAATCTGGAAATCCTGCAAGGGGACAGAAACAACATCAAGAATATTTTTCGTATTTTGGGCATTCATGGAAAACAAATATCAATCCCCAGATTGAAATATTATACAGATCTTTCTTGTGAGATCTATACGGAGGAATTTGGATTCCAAAATAAAAACTTACTAACTCAAAAATAAAAGGACAATTTAAGGAAATAATGAATCATAGATTCAGAGAATTTTTTACTAATAGCTACGGATGCATCAAAAAATCAACATATGACATCAATAGCAGGTATCACGAAAAATGCATTTTTTCGCCTACAGAGTAAATCATATCAATTTGATTTTTACAGCAGAAGCGCGCATTATATCAAAAGAAATTTTGTTAATTCTCTCAGATAGCCATTCTGTGCTATCAGCTTTAAAAAATTACAATATAAAATCCCCAAAAGTCATTCATAGACGAGCCAGTAAAATCTTCATTCAAGTACAATTTAGTATTCAAACGATTCTCCTTTAGATTCTGGGACATTCGAAAATTTTTTGAAATAAACAGGTGGATTATCTTTGAAAATCGGTAACGAAATCCAGTGAGTACCTTGACTGGATTGCCCTAGAAGACATCAATTGTGATATTTTCCATGACAAAATGAAAAGAACTAATGAAAACTTTTATTCAAGCAAATATTTTGAATTCTTAGGAAACATCCCCACCATTGATATAATATCCAAATGGACAAAAAATAGAAGAGAGGAAATACTAAGCACTCGAATCATCAGCAAAATGATTATAACTCCAGGGCTTTTGTATAAATTCAACTTAAATGATAATGCACAATGTAGAACCTGTAACCACATAAATGATTTGGAACATATTCTTTTGACCTGCAATAAATACGCCTCCTACAGAAATCTTCTCTGGAATATTCTCAAAATAGACCCACAGCTAAATATTAATTTCAAAGAATTTTTGGAGAGAACCGTTGATAATAAACAAGTATTCAGAGTATTCTTTCAAAAGATGAAATATTTTGATATTTATTGAATAAAAAGAATCTATGAAAAAGGGGATAATAGTCATTGTTGCTTCATATCCCATAAAACAATCAATGAAATCAAAATATCCAACAACGTCAATAATATGTGAAACAGAAATTTCTTTTAAGGAACAGAATTTTAAAAATTGAAAATAAAATTTGTATTATTTTGTTTTTGAAAATTCTGAGTATTTTGATTTGGAAATGAATATATTTTTATTATGACATTTTGCAGGTAAATTTTTTTAATCAGTAGAATCATATTCTTAAGTGCAATTTTTTAGATATTTTAAAATTTATTTATCTATTGTATTAATTGGAGAAAATTATTCAAAAATGTCACTTCAATTTTTAAGCGTGGTTCTATGAATAACAACAAAAAATGCTCTTTTTTAAGCATTTCTAAAAAATATATGGGAGTAATAAATTACTTTTAAGAATGAAAATGCTCAAATTTTAAGAAAACCACAAAAGGAGCAATAAAACAAGGACAAATGATTTTATGAAGAGCCACGGTTCCATTAAGAAATACAAAAAAAAAAAAAAAAAAAAAGAAAGAAAGAAAAAGAAAAAAAGAAAGAAAAGAAAAGAAAAAAGCTTATCTAAGTATATAACAATAATCACTAATAAAAAAAAATTTGAAACAATTATAATAGACATATTTTAAAATGTAAATGAAGAAAATCTCCAATTTTTTTTTAAAAAAAATAATAAGGAATTATAGTTCATCACTGATGTTTTTGAATGAAGCTGTAATTAATTATAAAATATAAAACTAAGCTTCTAAAAAATTTAAGAAATTAATAATTCTTGTCACAAAAATTAAATGTAAAATTGAGCATGAAAAGAAAATTTGGCAATTCGTATAAATTTATCAAATGAAACAACAAGAAAGAATGATACATTAAATAAAAACTAAAAATGTTTTAAAAGATAAAATGCTGAAATAAAAGTCAAATTATTAAAGGTAAGAAGAAATTTTAAAATATTAATATTTTTAAATGATTCTTCAAAAGATGGGGTTTTAGAATACAGGATGAAATACACAAAACAAAGTTGCAAGCTCAAAACATGGAAAACAATATTTATTATGAAAAGAATTTAATAAAAAAATACAATAAATAGATTTAAAAATGCAAGAAGAGAGTGATGGTCATTAATCATAAATATGAGCTCACAAATCTCAGGACACAGCACATGCATGTTTACTAAAGACAGTAAACTTACAGGGAGAAAAAAGATCACTACCTTAGAGTCATGAAGCCTATACTTACCTAAGAACAAATTATTTTGTACAGAGCAACTGTTCTATTAAAAAGTATAAATAATCTTATCTGAGTATACATAGATAATCAATAGACAAATTTCAAAGAATTATAATAGATATTTTTAATAGTGTTAATGAATCAAAAATGTCAATTTTTCAAAAAGAAAAAAAATTGTAGATTATCACTGACGCTTTTGAATAAAACTCTGATTATATATATACGAAATGCAATACAGAGCTTTTCAAAAATTAAAAGTTTCAATAATATTTATATCAACATCAAAAACATCAATATAATGAAACATTTAAACAGGTTGCTAATAAATATAATACAATTAATGATAAAATTACATATTATAATTTATTTTTGGCAATCTTTAACAGTTTGATAAGTAAAATATGTGTGTAACATAAAAAAGAATTGTAATCAATATTTTACAATTTTTTAAGAGAGAAAAAATACTTTCAACCCTTTACGTCAAAGAATGGTACAGTTGAACTCTGTTAACATGATTTAGTAACACGCAAATCTGTTTTACATGTAGTTTTGCCATAACTCTCTTGATAAGCAATTGCTTGGGATATTACTCCACAACATTGAGATGTCATAATTCAAATTAATCTTTTTATGAAATTCAATTCAATCTTTTATTAAGATATCATGTCAAGAGCAGACATTAATATTTCTTTTTTATTCTATTTTAAAAATATGAATCACCATTTCCAGGAAAATGAAATGTTCTAGTCTGGATTTTATTTTTTTTTCAGCAAAAGATTATTTTCAAGATTGCTGTCAGTGAGATTAGTTGTACATTCAGCCATTTTGTATAGGTCAAATTTTAAGAGCTATGAAGAGTTTTTTTGGTAAAAAAATTATTTCTGTCTTATTAAATATTCTGTCAAAAGAGTGTGAACATAATCAAAATGCTTACACGACTGAGGAAAAACTCAATGTTATTGAATGAAATTGAAAAGGTACAAGACAAGCAGATATTGTCAGAGAACTTAATCTACCTAAGTTTTGTTGATAAAATTTTTATGCAACAAATGTTTTTTACACAAAAATTTCATATTGATGCTGAAACTAGTATTATACCAATACTCTAACTTGTGCTTCACTTAACCAGAGGTTTTGTACCCATAGACTTCAACAACCACAAGTTAACTGGGTCAGACTGTAATTATCAATTGCAGTTTTCATGCATGGGCAGAAGTTTTTGAAACAAATTATGCTTAAATTGACAATTTATTGTTACCTCTTCCAATTTATTTAGAAAATATAGAACAAATCCTTTATTAGGTAAAAAATACAAGTTTATTATTAATATAACAACAAGCCTCTTTTTATTTGCTCATTTGATACTATGTTCTCAGCATTTCAGTTTGCATTTTTCCATTACTAATCAGAAATTATTTTTTAGATCCAAAAATGAACAAGATTCAAAAGTTGATAAAAAAAAAAAAGTAAATCTATCTTTTGGAATCATATGATTTTGCACAGCAGGATATGAAACATGATTAAAAGAGTTTCATTAATAAAACATAAATTATTAACACATAAAATAAAAATTGTTTGATCATAAAATATGAAAACATATTATATACTGTAATTCATGCTAAATCCTTTAAATCTATTGGGATGGCATTTCTTTTCCCCTGAAATGGTAGTTGCACTAGATGAGGGTTACTTTCCTATATTCCTACAAGGCACACTTCCTTAACAGAAAGTAGCTTCATTTGCAAAAACAAGACCATGTTCTAATCTTACTTCTTCAGAACACCAAGTGTTTATACATTTAATACCATACATAAACAAAAGTCATGAAATGTGTCAGTTATCAATCAAAAATGCAAGCATCCTCACAAAACACAGCTAGAATGAAACCTGGCTTTATTTAAGATGCACAAAACTCGGATTCTAAATATAAAAGATGTTGCTTCATCAAAAAATGAATTTTCAAAGCATATTAAAAGAAACTTTAATGTAGAAAGAAAAGTTCAATTTAATTACTTATATGATATAATAGAGGTTTACAGGATAAAGTTTTTGTGTGATACATCCCATTTTTCTAGTCTGGATGTCTTTTATCTGCCCATGTATAGACTATTTATTCCAAAATATTTTTTTAAAAAATTCATACATCACAATAGCTTCCATTAGCTCCCTTTTTATATCCTGATTAATCATATAAGTATAAAGTTACCCATTTCATATGATTACAAGTCCTTTTTTTTACCATCTGTCTTTGTTCTCTTTGAAATTCATAGTAAGCTTGAAGTAGTTCTTATGTTAAATCTCAAGTATAGTTTGTGTAATTTAAACTTATTACAAGAATGATTTTGAAAATGAAAAATATTATACGTATTGTAAGAAGAAAAAAAAATACAATAATATACTTAAAATTAAGTTAAGTATGTTACTGCCGGAGATACTTTATATTTAAACAGATGCTTTACTACAAATGATAAAAAAAATATCTAATAATTATTCTATTTGAACACAAATGAACATTTAATATTTGTTTCAAAAGTCAAAACTAATTTCCAGAATAAATGAAAGATGAGATTAAAGTGAAGTATCACATGATCCTTGGCAATTTGTAATTTTTGGATGAAAAATGAGTTCAATATGAAAAAATAGTCTTTAGTTAACCCTGATAGCTTTTCTTTTGGGAAACTTCCACATATGTTATTTGTTTTCTGTTCCTGATTGTTATTCATTAAAAGCAGCATACGATTTTTGAAAAACAGCAAACGATATTTTAAAAATACATTCAATCCTTTTCGCTTTTTAACCATTTTTAATAATCACTTACAATTCTTTGTGATAGCTAAATGCCTTGGAATTTTCCTTTCTCTAGTTAAGTATGTCTAAAAAGTATGATTTACATTTATATGAAATTATTAGGAATTATATTAGGAATGAAAAGAGGAAATGCACGTTTTACAATGGTGAATGAATAGATTTAATTTTAAAAAAGACTGAATGTCAGTTTGCTAGAATTATATCCATTTGCATTTGGAATTTATTCTCCTTCAAAGGAACTATTCTAAAATAAAAGTCTTTTTTTTTTTTTTTTTTTTTTTTGTAAAATCTTACTATATGATGCATAAATTATTTTAATTTACATTTTTAATACAAATTATAACAATTTATTTTATCTATATTTTATTATAATACATAAATTTAAATAATAACAATGTATTAATAATTATTATTTATCATTGTTATAAATAATTAATATTATTACATATAAAATTATAAATATTAAAAACTATATTATAATTATTAATAATTTTTTATCATATACATTTTATATAATTACAATTATCTATAAAATATAATTTTTACAATTTTGCACAGCTATATAATTATGATTTTCATAATTATACATAATTATAAATTATGATGATAAATATTGTAATAAGTAGTATAAATTACTATAATCTTAACATTTAATAACATTTAGATTTTTCAAATAATAACTATTATTTTTAGTAATAATGTTTTATAATTTCAAATATTTATATAATATATTGTTATATACATTTACACCATTCTAAATAACAGTTCAAAATAATTTGAATTATTAGTAATTACAATTTTTTTTTTTTTTTTGTTCTGTATAGCATTATTAGAATATTAACATTCTCATTTACATTTCATCAGAATCAGTTTTGGATTACTGCTCATTTTTAATGTTATCACCATGTCATTTCATACAAATCACTACTTTGGCTACCTTTTTTCCAACGCAATATGTTTTCCACCAAAATTGCTGCAAGTCACGATGCTTCACTTGAACTTAAAACAGTATTAATTAAAAATATTTCATAACAGATTATGGAGTTCACCAAATTGAAGATTTGTGTAGGAATGGGAGATGCTCTCTTATTCCAGATATAGAAGATTATTATACACCTAGTTCTGTTTATCCATGGAGTTTTTTTAAGCAATTTTTATTTAACACCGATTAAAGAACAAATTTCATTCTGTTTTCAAATATTTTTTTATTTACCACTACTGAACAAATTTCAAAGAAACAATTTTTTTAATATTACATAATTTCAATGTTAGTTGTTTAGATAATACCTTTAAAAATTGATGTTTAATTAATTTTTGCTTCCTTTATTAATTAAGAATTCCTTGAAATATAATTTTAATACATATAGAAACACTTTGGCACAATATTTACATTTTAAATTACAAAAGTGAATAAAATCTTACTTTAAATTCAAGAATGTAACAGTTTATAAATTTTGTCTAAACCTGTACATCGCAATTTAAATCAGTGATTAATATAAAAGAATTTGCAGTAAAAACCACTGAAACATCTACACAAGAAGACTAGAGGTGATAGGATTTTTTTCTTCATTTGCACAAGGATTTCTACAAATGGAGGAAAAAGACGAAGATCAAGATATTTCTAATGATATTGCAATCTTGTGAGAAACGAAAATGTGTACTTATACTCAGAAAAAGACAGCCATAGGCATAGTTTTTTGTGTGTCAAGTGCTCAATCAAGCGTTACTTTTTTGAATTAATAATAAATTTTATTAAATATATAATTTTGAAACATAAGACTATAAGATTCTAACAAAAAATTTCATACAATTGATTTTATTATTACAGCTGATTTTCAAGTATCTAAGACAATTCTTCAACCGTCCATAAATTAAAAAAATATTTTTAAAGAACTATGACAATTACAATTTAAAACACAGAGCTTCTTTTCTTTTTCTTTGTTTGATATTATTAAAAACAGTAATGTATTTAAAAATTCTCTTTTCATATTTCTAATTCAAACATATTTTATTCAAAGATTTTATGTAATTGTCCCGTTTCGCAAGCAATTTACGGCAAAAAAAAATTGATTATTTTTACTCATAAGAAAATCTATTATCTCGAAAAGAAAATCCAATTTTATAATGGAACAAACGCGCAATCAAAAATATGTTTTGTCTATCTCAGAAAATGAAAAGTTTTAACTATGATGTAAAAGTATGTTACCGTAAATCCGTCTTTATCTTCTGATCTTAAAATTCTGCATATGTCAAATGCTTTTTCCCACACGACTGGGGGGATATATACTGCCATATGATTATGGGAACTCGTATCTTCAAATACAACCAACTTGGATTTTGTTTAAAGGCGGTGTTTACGAACAGTGTTGCCAACTATTTTGTATAAAATACCGTGCCACTTTTCTCAACAACAAACAAATAGCTAGCGAGCGCCAGTCATTGTGACAATCTTGCCCTGAACGTTTCCAAGACTGAAGCCGTCTTCCTTTCCAGAAATTGCAGAAAAATTGAACGAGATATCTACCTTTAAAACAAAAACATTTCCTGGTCCTTATCCACCAAGTATCTTGGAGTTACGTTGGATAAAAAGCTCACTTTTAAACACCACATAATACAAATTAAAAAACATTAGAAATCTGCAATTAATAATTTATGCCCCCTTATCTCGCGAAATTCTACATTAAGTAGATGTAATAAATTGCTTATCTACACCCTGATACTAAGATCTATATTGACCTATGCTTGCCCAGTCTGGTCGCATTGTAAAGGTACTATGTTACTCTTGATCTAATTGAAAAAACCTTCAAACCCTCTAAGTAAAGATTCCCCGATATAGCGATAACAGAGGGGAATCAATCAAACTCCCATCTCTTAAAAATTTCATCAAAAAACTCTCAAAAAATTTCTTCCATAAAATTAATATTTCAACAAACAAAACCATCCAAGAAATAGAAAAATCCACCCCAATTAGAAATAACCCACAACTCCATAGACCTCGAGAAATTTTAATAGATTAAGTTTTTGTAAAAATGTCAATCCCATCTAAACACCAGTCTCTTTACTACTAAAATTAGATGTAAACGAGCGCCAGCGAGTTTACACGCTTCTACTCCGTATAAAAGAAACTTGTTTAAATTAACTATTAGAAAATTCACCTTAAAGGGGGAGTGACAAGGCTAAAAAGAGAGAGAGAGAGAAGAATTGTAAAATTAGTTAAGGGTGTGACCAGCATTAGTGAATACAGCAAGCTGCAATCAATCATGTAATTCTCCCTCAGTCAGAGAGGGAGTAAGTGCGATTTTTTTAACGTATAAAGGATTTGATGTCAGAAGAACGGATTAATATGATAAAGGATGGGAACTATGGGGGCTCTAGAGGCTGTCTCCATTTTGTTGTCTTGTATGCAAAGTTTGATTGTTGTTGATATCAGTGAAGATGGTTTGGGCTCTGATTACAGGTTTGGCGTGATTTTCAATTGGGGGAATCTTCACTTAGAGGGGTGAAGGTTTTCTCGAAACGTGCCAAGATCGCCAAACAGAGCAACTAACGTTCCAATGTGGTAGTCGTCCAATTGTGCTTACGTCACACACGATGACGTAGGAAAGATTTTTAGAAAGACTGAGTAAAATGGCTTTATGATGTGATTACGTTAAGTTACGCTTTTTAATAGTATTTATATAAGTTTTCAACAATATTATGTACGTATTCTATGCATAACTTTCTCTACTGTAAATAACCTCATTACCTCTGTGTTGTGTAGTGAAAATAAATATATTTAAAACGAAAGAAGAGTTTGCATTGAGTCATAACAATGGATAACAGAGTTCCTAACGTACCATGGAGCGTTCGCAATAATACGTAAGATTTTGTTTTGGATTATTTGAATATTTTTTAGGTGGGTCGGGGTTGCCGCTCCCCAAATAGAGTCTCCCAGTCTCTTTACAGACAGACAGACATAAGAAAAACTGACGAGCGTCAGCGAGTCATCGCTTTTGCTCAAATTGATGGATATAGTGGGTCGTAAGAAACAATGTAGAAGACGCCTAAGGGCGATTGGACTAAAAAAAAGAAACATCAAGAGTACCAGTGACACTTTGCAGTATCAACGCCGTGTGATTAGAGGATATTAAACAAAGTTAAATGTACCAAAATCTTGCATAATGAAGGTCTAATAATAGTGAAAAATGAAAAAAGTTATGGGGGTTTAAGTGGGAGGGACCATTTAGTAGTTTTATATGCGAAATTGAATTTGGAGTGGGGGTTGGTAAAAAGAATTTGAGCCTTAATAATTGGATTATTGTGATGGAGAATGGAGGTGAAGAGATTTCGAGAGAGCTTAGTGATATATGAAGCAATTGGTTCAATTTGAAGATCATTGTGGATTACATTTTTTCTTATATACCAGGGGGAATTTGTCATTATTCTGAGAATTTTGTTTTGCATGATTTGAACCTTTTTCATGTGAGTTTGTGCGGCCGAACCCCAAACAGGGGAGGCGTAGGTGATGATTGGGCGAAGGATCTGTTTGTATAGTAAGACTTTATTATTTAATGAGAGAGGAGAGTTTATGCCTATGAGTGAAATACATAAATGAATTTTATTCCAAAATTTTTCAGTCAGGAATTTGATATGCTGCTTATATGTGAGTTTCGAGTCTAACTGAAGTCCAAGGTAGCGTACTACCGAGACCCAGTTTATCTCTTCATCAAAAAGATTTAGATTATTGTTGGGGTTTATTGTGCCATACTTTTTGAAGATTATTGCTTGAGTCTTATCAACGTTGATTGCTATCCTCCAGTCCGTTAACCAAAGTTCTAAGATGTTGAGATAATTTTGGAGAGCTTTGACGGTATATTTTAAGTTAGCCCCCTGAGCTAACACAGCAGAGTCATCAGCAAAGAGACACACACTGACACTGGCATGGTGTGGAAAGTCAGAGGTGAAGAGATTATATAAAAAAGGACTTAAAATCGACCCCTGAGCGCAGCCAGCAGCCATTGTTCCATTATTTGAATAACTATTTTTAATTTTTACATTGAATGATCTGTCGTGGAGAAAACTGTTGATGATATTGATAAGATAGAAAGGAAATTTGAAGTTGATCATTTTATAAATCAACCCATCGTGCCACATTCTGTCGAATGCTCTTTTAACATCCAAGAAAATGCCAATAGTAAATAGATTATGGGTGAAACCTTCATTAATAATGTTGGTCACTCTGGTTAGTTGGTGGATAGTAGAATGGCCCTCTCGAAATCCACACTGTTCTGGGGGGATGCAGTTTTCAATGTTGCTATGGATTTTGATTCTATTTAGTAAGATTTTTTCATAAATTTTTGCAGTGGAGCTTAGAAGACTGATTGGCTGGTAATTTTGAGTGAATTTATGATCTTGATTTGGTTTTGGGATCATAACAATTGTAGCTTGTTTCCATTTTTTAGGGAAGTAATTTGCCATGAGACACTTGTTAATGTTTTTAGTCAGATTGGTGATTGCCTTGTCCGGAAGATATTTAAGAGCAATATTAGGAATAGTATCTGGACCTGGAGCTTTCTTATTTACAAGATTTTTGATTATTTGTTTAATTTCGTTTGGGGTGGCCAAGGGGGGATGTTGGAGAGTGTTTGATCATTTTCTAGGAAATCAGAGACGACTCTTTCCACTTCTTCTATTTTTTCGTCCGAATACGGAAAAGCGTTTTCTTGGAATGTAGCTTCCAGGGTATCTTTGAAAGCTTCCGCTTTCTCAAAATCAGAGTAAGCCATTCCACTCGGGCCACTGAGGGGTGGAAAATTGTAAGCTTTACGAGTGATAATTCTGTTCAAGTTAAACAAATAATTATCCTCGGGGCTGAGATTATCAAGTAGGATTTTCCAGCTTCTATTTTTGTGATCATTAAGATGCGTATTTGTCTAATTAAGGAGTTTACTTCCCTTTTGTAGGGGCGGTAACGAGTTTGATTCCAGAGTTTTCTGAACCTGTTTTTAGTTTTGATGAGATTTCTGATATGAAGAGGGAGTCTGAGGTGGGGGGTGTTAATCACTCTTGTAGTGGAAGAACAGTTGATTGCATAAATAATTTTGGAGTTGAAGTCCTTGATAGCTTCTTCTATTTCATTGTGTTCAATCTTGGGATTTCCAGGCATGGTGTGATGTATAATTTCTTGGAATTTAAGCCAATTCGTTGATTTATGAGTTCTAAGATCAGGAGGGAGGATATTGTTTAGAAGAAGATCGATGATGATGGGATTATGATCACTACTTAATTCATTTATGCTAGTGACGTTAGAGTGTCTGAGATTTTTTGCAATGGCAAAATCAAGGATGGAGTTTGATCCTCTGTGCGGGAAATGCGTAGGATGGTCAGGAGCAATGATGTCGAGAGCCGAAGCCGCCACCCAATTGCAGATTACAGTACCATTTCTGTTTGCTCTTCCTGGGTTCCAACAGTGGTGTTTAGCGTTGAAATCTCCAAATATTATAACTTTATGGTTTGGGACGAAGATAGAATCTAAGTCGATAGTGTTTATGGTTCCTTGTGGAGGTCTGTAAATGCTGGAGGCCGTGATGAAAGAGTTATTTTGCAGGCAGATATTAATGGTGGTATTTTCAAACGTTTGGGTGTTAATGATGATTGGGAAGTGCTTAATTGAGTTTTTAATAAAAAGAGCAGTGCCGCCTCCCCTGTGGGTAAGACGGTCACTTCTATGGCAGGAGTAGTTGGGTATTTTAATAGTATCAGAAGGCCGAAGATGCGTTTCTTGGATACCAATGATATCCGGGTTGTGTTCCAGTCTCTTTAACACCCATACCCACCCATATATAGTGAATTAGCATATCTCATCCTGGACCAATCACAGCGCTCGCTCTCATTACGACCAGATTGAGCAACCAAGCAGGGTACAAAATAGACTACTGCCGTAATATTTAAAACTTCTACCCTCAATAGTTTAATTTCTTCCTAATATATTGAACTAAATTAACACCACAAGTTTTTGTGGTGTTAACTTGTAGTGACACTGTTTATAATTCTTTAAATTTATTATTGATAATATTTTTCACAACAAAAATGTAATTTGTCTAAAGCTATTGCTCAGTAATATAACTAATTTTATATTTTAAACTTAACTTCTGGGCAAGTGAGATAACCATAGTTCAATCTCACCATCAAATAATAGCCAATCTACTGGGAATTAAAACCCGTGATTGTTGTGCACCCCAATACAAATACTCCGCATCTGTGACAATTTGCTCCAATAACAGCAATCAAATGGTTAGCGAGCGACACTTTACTCAATCTGATTTTTTTTATATATATATTCACGAAATTCGTTAAAAGGTTAATCAAGCACATTAAAATGTGTGTTAAATACATGTAATTTATCATGAAACAGAAAGACAAAGAAGAAGAGTATAAGGATGTAAGAGATATATATAGGATGAGATTTTTTTTTAAACCTTACTTTCACCACCGTATAGGATTCTACTTTCACACATGCTTGGTAGATCGAGTACGTGAGGTTTGTATCATTTTTTGGACAGTCTTTGGACAGAGCGGGGTTGAAGGTTTTTAGAAACGTGCCAAGATCGCTATACTGAGCAATTAACGTTCCAATGAGGTAGTCGTCTAATTGAGTGTACGTCATGCACGATGACATAGAAAAAGTCTTTGAAAAGTAGAGTAATAAGGCTTTTCCTCCGCTACATAAAAAATTTCTAAGCTCAATTACACGTTTTATAATAACTGTATTTTAAAAAATGAATTCTTTACATCAGTTTTGAGCTCTGCTACATGAAAAAAATTCTAATATATGTTTTATATTTATAGTATTGAAAAAAAAGGGCATTCTCTCTTAAAAAAGTTCCAAATACAATTCTATGGACAAGTTACACTGTAAAACTTACTATGGACGAGCTGCAGTATTTATAAACCTTCTCTTTTTGCGGTTATAGCGATGTGTCCATCATGTTGTATACGTTATTAGACAGAAGTACTTAGACTTTTCTTTATATTTTTTATAAAAGAATTTTTTTTTTTTTTTTACTTTTCAAAAGAGCTCTACGAAAAAGAGTAGACAGTAAACTTTCTGTTCTGCATTTGGATGCAGCCTTAGAACTGGTATAAATTTACTGTCAGCAGTTAAAATTTATCACTTCCCTGTAAATCCATCCAGAACGGTGCAATAGGAGGCTGCTATGCAAAGCAAATGCAAAAAAAGGTTAATAAGAATATGTTAATTCAGTGCTTTGTTATTAGAATTTCATTACAGGTTAGTGTTTAAGTATACTATCCATGCTTGTAGTGATTTTTCTAAATAATCATATGCATATTGTTTCAAACATTATTTGACCCTGTTTTATAGTAACCTTGGCAAACATTTGGCTCGATTTTGTATCAGTTAAAGGAAGTATCTTTCGGCTGTTTATGTATACATTTTTAAAACAGACGTGTTTTAGTTTTATATAGAAAAATATATTATAACTAATTTCAATTATTATGCTCGAATTTTTATTGTGTCGATTGTTTCTTGTGCTGCATGGTGTAATTATATTGGATAGGGATGAAATTGTCGCAACATCATTCAGAAACATGCATTTTGAGAAAATAATTACAAGATTTTACATGTACGTTTGGTCCGATTTACAAAAAGAAAATAACGTTGGTTATTAGTGTGATTGAGATTATTTACTTTGTGAAATGATAATTTTAACTAAGAATGTATATAATTTGTATTAGGTAAAAGCGATTATTTATTCTATTCTTGTAAATATGCCAACTATAATTGGCATATTTACAAGAATCACACAATTCAATATTATATGAACTATTTTTTTTTTATAAAACTGTTTGCAATGTTAATTGCTTTAAAAATGTGTAATAATTGGAAATTTGTATTTAAATTGCTTTATAGGAAAATCTTCAGATGACGCAGAGCACCCAGATTATATCTTAATATTTGTCCCCACTGAAAACCTAACTTTGAGCTCTATGAACTGGTGTGACAGATAAATAAAGTGCAAATTATCAAGTGCTCCACTAGCTGGTATGTTCACATTTTGTTAGTATTATTAAGTAATTTGAGCAATTTACCACATATCCATATTTATTTTAGTTTATCCATGCATATTAATCAAAGCATATTTTTCAATTTACTTTAAATTTATATTGTATTATGAGGAATTTTGTGTAAAAATAGTAATCTATAATTTTTACCTTAAAATTTCTTTCATTAATGTCTTCTCTCAATTTTTTTTCAGAATATGAATGAATTATCAATGAGATTCACTGTATAAATAGTTTGAAGCTGGATACTAAAGACATAGGTTACCTAACAGATATAACATTGTCTGCAAGAGAGCAAAAGCTGCATGCTACACAATTATTGCAATTGAAGCAGAAAATGTTTTTGTAATTTAGTTACAATTCTCAAAGATAATTTTTTGCATTTTCTTTGCATAGCAGCCTCCAATTGTGCCCTTCTAGATGGATTCACACGGAAGTGATACATTTTAACTGCCGATAGTAAATTTGTACCAGTTCTTATGCAGCATCCGAATGCGGAACTAAAAGTTTAATGTCTACTCTTTTTCGTAGAGCTCTTTTTAAAAGCAAAAAAAAAAAAAAAATATTTTATGAAAATGTAAAGAAAGTCTAAGTGCTTACGTCTCATAACATATACAATATTATGGAGATATCGCTATAACTGAAAGAAGAGAAGGTTTGTAAATACTGCAGCGCGTCCATAATAAGCTTTACGATTGAACTTGTCCATATATGCATTTCAAGTATATTTTACTTCTGGAACAGTGATGGGCAAAGTACGGCCAGCGGGCCAACTCCGGCCCGCGAAAGTATTTAATCCGGTCCGCCGAGGGTTCATCGACATGGATAGTATATGGCCCGTTATAATTACGTTTTGACGGTCGAGAAGAAAAAGTAGATTCTGTATTGTTTTTCTAATGTAGATTCTGTAATGTAGATTCTGTAAAGTAGATTCTGTAATAATGATGTAATGTTTTTATAATATTATGATTAAAAGCTCTAACACAAAATGCAATTTTTTCTATAATTCTGGCCTTTCTCTAGAATTTCTTAAACTTTGTGGCGTGCCATTAAAAAAGTTTGCCCACCACTGATCTAGAACATATTCAATATAATCCTGCTGTATAATATTACATTCAAAGAACTTTTGAAAAAAAAAATGTACAAGTGTGCAGAACATTCCTGCAGCTCGCTTTGCTATCTTTAAATAAATAGCATATTTTAAAAGTGGTAATAGCCTTTGTTGCTTTATATCCCTCAAAAAACCAATCAATCGATCAAACTCAGCTAACTGCCATTTTCTCGTTGCTTTCTTTCTCCTCAGAAGCTGTAAGTTCTATTAATAAGTTCTTTCAAAATGCCGTTCTTTAATCATGTAAGTATTTTATTTTAAAATAAATGTTTCTCGTTTATATCTAACATAAATATTATCAAATTTTACATTCCTGGAAGTAGTCGCATGTTTAATCGTTCTTAAATATTTCACTACATAGTCGTGAGAATTTATCAATATCTTAACTGTGGATCTGAAATTAGCGTACTTCTTGGCGGACGTGGGAAAAAAAAAAAAAAAAAAAATTCAAAAAGGCGATAAATTGCTAATTTGGTAACCCATTCAAAAAGTCTTAAAAAATCTTGTTTTGTGGTAACCCTACTATGAAAGGAGATCTCGTTTCTATTCTGTCGATTGATTTATTCTATTTCTAGATATTGTAATTCTTATTTATATTATATTATATATATATTTTAATTTATTATTTAATTATTACTTATTTAATTAACGCCTCTGAAGGCTTAGTGAATGATGATACGTTTAGAGATTTCCTTCGCGCGATCGTCACAGTTTATCCGCCTGATCACAGACATCCCTCCATCATAAGGTTAGTGCTTTTTTCACGTTTTTTAATATTATTTTCATGTCTTCCACAAATGCTGATTTACTACGTTTTTTTGTCTTTCGGTCATAATTTCACCGTATTATCTTACCTTTTTTCAACATTTCGTTGTTATGTTTTATATAAGTTTATTTATTGAAAAAAAATCTTATATTTGTTTTAAATATATTTTATATAATCTAAAATATATTTATCTAAGTTTTATTGTTTTAAGTAAAATTAAGATCTACCCTATTTATTATTTTAATGTTTGCCACAAAACGCTGATTTAATACGTTTTTTGTCTTTCAGATAAAATTTCAACTTTTTTTTTTTTTTTTTTTTAAACATTTCTACCACTTCGACTGATGTTTTTTCTATATTTCACAGTTAACATGTTTTTTTGTCCAACGAACAAAACGTCATTTCGATTCAGACTTAAGAACGTGAGAATTCCGTATTTGGCGCGATTTTAAAAACGCACCAAAAAGTACGCTAAATTAGGACTTTACCCTTAAATATAGCTAATTTTTCTAATAGTTGTTGCATATAAAATTGATTTATTTCTCTTTTTCATTTATCATCCCCTCTTTGTTCCATAGAAAAATTATATTCTTAAGGTTAATTTAGAAATTTTTTTTTATATAGTGGGAATTGATAATTTGTTTTTCAAATTATACTGAGAAATTAAAATAGAGATTTACCTCTTCTATTTTTTTTTCCTCAATAGAGAACAAAACCATCTGAATCGCTAAAACCTTTTGTCATACATTTAAAACTTATATAAATTGAAATATATGTGTGGCATTAATCATCAAAATGGTGTCTCTTGAAAAGTAGATATTTTTTATATTAAATTAGTCCAGTAAAAATATTTATTAAAAGATATTCTCCTAAGTGATATTGCTTCATCTTATTAATTTTTCTTTGAATGTATATGATAAAAAAGGCAAGAGTTCTTGGAGCAAAAGTTTAATTTGGTTATTTTAGGATTATGGAATTGTGTTTACATCAGAAAAGGAAGTTTAGCTTTCTTTTGTGATAAATTAAAGAACCATTTTGGATCTTATGATTTATAATTTATTCCCAACATTATAATAATATATAATGCTTATTATTTCTCTATAATTTTCTGCATATCTGAAAATTACTTTTTTCCAAATTATGGATGGAACAACTGTGATGTTGTCTCTTGATAGTTTTTTTTAGGGAATGATTGACAAACGAGTCATAAAGGCTTGATTTCACTGCATTTAACTTCCCTAAGATTGATCTAAATCAAATTACTGATCAGAAGTTTTGAACGATAAAGATCAGTTATCGGAGATTATACAACACACGTATCTCGTAGATAAAGTAAAATAAATGTACTAATTGAGTTGATTGATTGATTACTTTTTTAATCAGAATAATATTTGCTGGTTGCAAATGATAAAAATGTAATGCATGTTTAAATATATGATATATTCATGTTTGCAAGTTTTAGTTTATTTTTTTATTGTTTATTTGTTTCTCTATACATACATAATGTAATTGCTTAAGTATTTCTTTGAAAATGGTTATAATGCTGCTGTAAATTTTTAAATACTTTTGTATTAAGCAAAGAAGGTTTGATTCGAAATATTTAAGGCCATATCACATTTATGTCAAATTGGCACATTTGACTGATTTCATTTGCAATGCCTTTGATCAGTAATGACTCCCCTATACCATTTACTTTTTATCCATGCATTTTTTTAGCAAGTGTCCTAGATTAGCAAAAAAATTTGGCAGGATTCTTACTGAGTGCCAAATCATTAGAGAAACTAGAGTCATTTGCTTGTGCTAAGGAAACAAAAACTAAGTGCTGAGTAGAAGGGCATATTAACAGAAAAACTAAATTATCTTTTACTTGATCTTATCTTGACTTTTGTATCACTTTTATTTACATTTTTTCTTTGTTTAAAATTCATGTGATTCATTATTGGATTTTATTTACAGCACATACTGGAGAACCCCCCTCCACCTAATGAAGATTTTGATTATATCAACTTTCCGGTGGTTGAACATTTTCTCTGGCCTCAGCGAATTAGGGGACCACAAAGAATACACGTCAATTATAATCTGATTCATAGGGTATAACTTTTCATATTCTTACACATCTGTTTTAGTATTGTTTTTTTGTCTACTGTATGGTGTAAAAATCTGTCCAAGTTATTTTTCATGTACTACATATATTATTGCATTTTTAAAGATATATATATGAATATTACTACATATATTATCCATTTATCCATAATTAAGGGAATTATGTATATTTCCTTAATTAGTATGGTAACTGATTCTGTGGGTTTCTTAGAAAATGAAACAAGTATAAAAATGAAAAGTAAAAACATTTTTAAAAAATACAAAACACATCGTGCAATTTGATAGGCGCTGCTATAACAGGGAAGTACCAACAAATTTTTAGTAAAGGAAAAATTACTTGGCTGTGTGGATTTTAATGTATTATTAAAAGTTTTTTACAGATAAATTTTTAGTGTTTAGAGGTTTTGTATTTATTTGAAAAATATTTGCTGTGTACTTGTAGATATTTATTTTGCACTTGTGCAGTAGTCAACATGTTTGTTAGCATTTCAAATGTCTAAATGGTCCTCTAGCAACACTTCAATTGGAGGATATCATTGCTCTTGTTTTTTAGCCTACATTTACTCTTGGCAACTGTAGCAATCATATGAGTAGCCAATGAGAAAAAGTATGTACTTGTTAGTTTTTATCTTCATGACATAGATACATGTATTTAATTTTTAGATATAATTGTTTGTGTGTTTGCTAGTTTTTTATTCACTGTTGGACAGTAAATTATATGAAGGGTAAAAAATAATAATTAATATAAGTATTTTCATTAAAAAAAATGGAGGGGGAGTGTTGAGAAATGCAGCTAATTTACTTTCATTGCAATCTGCAGACCAAAAAAAATAAAGAATTTATATGAGTAACAGTATTTAATTATTTCAATCTCAATTGGTACACTCACACATTTGAATATTGCATGGAAGTTTTTTATTATAAAGGAGTGGAAAATGTCCGTGTTTCTAAATATTTATATAGGTTTCATTTTGAGGGACACTTTTCTAAATAGAGCAAATTCTGAATAAGAATGTTGAAGGTGTATGATTGGGGAAGAATACTCTTGATTATCATTGTAAATTAATAAAATATATAAAAAAATTTAAACACATATATATCAAAAATATTACAATGAATTTTGAAATTATAATTAGTAGAATTGATTAATATATTTTTTAAAAGATTGAACATATTTAAAAGAATTATTAAATTAGCATTTTAAATATTTGAAGTATATAAGTATTTTGTAGAGTTGTTTAACCTCTTCCCTTAACTTCCACATTTAATTATATACTGCTGTTTGTAGAAAATGCAACACCATGAAGGAATCATCAGAATCAAATGAAATTTAATGCAGAAACGACTTGTACTGATACAAATAAATGATGAAATTTTCAAAACAAAAGAAACAAATTAAGCGTCCGAAATCAGTATTTGGTGCAGCCACCATGCGCTGCAATAAGTGCTGCTATACGACGTGGCATGGAGTCAAACAGATGTTGAATATCTGCTTGAGGAAGAGAATTCCATATCGCTTGTATGCGCAACCAAAGTTCGTCTTTGGAAACTGCAGGACGCGGATCACGAGCGAGACGCCGACCAACCATATCCCACACGTGCTCAATAGGCGACATATCCGGTGAATAAGCAGGCCAAGGAAGAAGTTGCATGCGTTGTGCTGAACAGAAGTCTCGAACAGTCCGCGCAACATGTGGGCGTGCATTATCCTGCTGAAAGATAGCTCCAGGGATGCCTTGAAGGAAAGGAACGACTTCGGGCTGTAGCACTTCACGGACGTACCTGTTGCTATTGAGATTACCCTCAATTCGTATCAAATTGGATCGTCCATGATACGAAATCGCACCCCAGACCATAACTCCGGGTGTTCGACCACTATGTCGTTCAATAATACACTCAGGAAGGCAGCGTTGACCGGCATAACGTCTAACACGAACACGGCCATCATGGGTCCACAAATTGAAGCGTGATTCATCTGAAAAGACAACTTGGTGCCAATCAGCTCGCCTGTCTCTGTGCTCAAGAGCCCACTGCCAACGCAGCCGTCGATGATTCGCCGTGAGGGGAATCCTGTATAAAGGCACCCTTGCACGCAATCCACGGCGCAGCAGACGACGACGAATTGAAGAAGCCGACAATTGTACACCTGTAGCAGTAGACCAACGTGCTGCCAGCTGCCTGGAGGAAGCTGTGCGATCATTCACCGCCATGCGGAGCAGGTGTCGATCATCGCGCTCTGACGTCACCTTCTGTCGTCCAGTGCCTGTTTTTCGAGTTGTTCGGTGCTCGTCGGTCCACTGCTTCCAAACTCGCATCACTGTGGAACTGTTCCGCTGCATACGAGCTGCTATTGCGCGATAGGAAAATCCTCCTTCTCGAAGGCCGATTATCCTCCCTCGTTCAAACTCCGTAAGTTGCTTGAATTTCTTATTCTTCCGTCGTGGAGGCATACTCAGGTCTCACTAAACGTTTGCCACTAACAAATAATCATAGACTTTTTTCAACGTCCCGCTACAGCACTTTATTTATACGCTTTCAGCATCAATTCAGAGGGCGCTGCGCGCGCCGCGCACGCGCGATGGCTCTGAAACTTTATTAATTTGCATAATATCCTATAATTGACATTTGCTGCGAATTTCATTTGATTCTGATGATTCCTTCATGGTGTTGCATTTTCTACAAACAGCAGTTTATCTTTGAATCATAGCTTTATTAAATCACATTTTTAAAGTAGAATGGGGCAATTAGTAACCCATTAATATTAAATGAGCAAATTGTAATGTCCCCCCCCCTGAATACTATATTGTCTAACAGTTTTATAATTTTTTTTTCCTATGAAATGTTTCCTGATGTGTATAATTAAGTATTTGACAGGTGATTGATTTGTAAAAAGGTATTGTTAGAAAAAATAAAATCGAATCAATTCATATGAAATCATTTACGATCACGTTAACTTGGATTTCACATTTTATCAAAAAGGAATAGCAAATTATCATAACATAAAAAGATGCAAAATATATTTTAATTTATAGGTTTTTTTTAAAAAATAAATTAGTTTAAAACACATGCTTTGCTTTAATACGTATATTAAAATGTTTGCAAGGTTACAAATCTACACTCCTTTCTAAAGTAGAACAACCCATTACGTACTGTTTAAATTTGTTGATTAAACTGACAGTTATTGCTGAATGTTTGGTGTCATTTCTACATTAGTAAAAAAAATAAATGAATAATGGTTAAAGTAGCCTTTTTTTTTAAATGTATAATTTGATCATATTTTAAATAAATCTTGAATAAAAATATTTATTGCTGACTTTTATCCAGTTAACTGCTAAGAACAATGAAATGGGAGTTGTATATTATATGAATTCTAATTGAAGTTCTCTCTAATTTTTCCTGTATAATAGAGATACATAATTCATCTCTCGTGTTCCAAATTTTTTTACTGCTTGAAGTGTGTTTGAATGCAGGTTTAGAATCATAACACTTCTTATACTCCATTAATATTGGTATTTTTGGTTTGCAATATTTTATTTACATTTAACCACAATATTTCAATTGCTTTAAGTATTACAAAACTGCAGAACGATCATTGGCTTTTTTGTTGTTACAGTGACAGAGTGTTGCCATAAATTTTCAACATAACTTCATCATACCAATATCGATGCTTAATCGATGTTGACTGAAGCTCACTATACTGCTGTATTAATAGTTGAAAGGGTTCTCAATTTAATTTGTGTTTAACATGTATGTTCTAAGAAAAGGCCCTAAATTGTAAGTTACAAAAAAAAAGACATAAAATTTCTAATTTGTTTCTTTATACTGATGCTTTAAGATTACTTTCTTCCTTTTTAATATTTTGTTCCATATTATAAGTTATCTCTGTTAGCCAGTTGGGAGTATTTCTTCAGATTCTTAGAAAATATTACTTGTTAGATTTCTTTTAATCATTGGATGAAACCCACATGGATTCAAATATGACAAATTATGATTATGAGATCTCATAAGATATTCTTTATGTAATTTTGATAGATTATTTGAGTTTTTTCATCTATAGTCTTTATTATAATTTATTTAATCTTCTGTTCCTTACTGTTAGTGCTGGATTTTGTAAAATGACTGTCTGTACCATAGAAATAGTAAAGAAGAAATAGTAAGAAAAGTGGTGTGTTAAATATCTTTTGTTGTTGCTCATCTCTGTGTCTAGCCAAGCTAGATCAAGTCTATACTGTTGTTCACTCTCAGAAAGTCAATAATCAAAAGTGGGTTCTCATAAAGGTCCTGTTTTGTGAGATTCAGGCACTCAAGAATAGGTTCAGAAGAAGCCTGGCAGCCAGAGCACAAAGTGCTGGTCAGGACAATTCTGTTATTATTACGGTAAGACAAGGTTTTAAGGTATCCACTGCAGAAACAGGTAATAGCAGTTTGCTCTTTTCTGCTACTCTGAAAAGAAAGAGAACCACCAGGATATTTAACCTTATACCTGTGGTGAGCAGGAGGAACAGTTGACTACTTATTACTATTATAAGTGGAATGCAGCTCAGCATAAGTTAGAGGGGCCAGATGATTTGGGTGTTGTACAGCGCCATGTTTTGCCAAAGTGTCAGAGATCTCGTTCCCAGCAATGTTGATGTACGAAGGAATCCGTTGCAAGTGTATCTCCCCGTGTGGGAACGAAAAACGTTTTCAGCTTTTCCAAAATAGCCACTCCATTATTTTTTCCCACTCTGTGCCAATTAGAAAGGTGAAGGATGGCTCTACAACTGTCCATTAGAATCAATATGCTACCCAAATTAGGATGTGAGAGGATCATGTCAAGGGCTGAATCAATAGTAATAAGTTCACTGCGAAATACAGAGCATCCATCTGGATTCCTCCAATTGATTTGACAGGAATTATCTTGAGATCTAATGTATGTTAGATACCACTACCAGTATAAGACATTTCATATCTGCTGCCATCCGTATAAACAAGAATAGCATCTGGAATATTACTATTGATCAATTGAATAGCAAGTTGCCTTAGGTACTTGGGAGGATCAGAGGTCTTGTGAACATGAGCAGAGAGTTAGATGAAAAAATACTCCATGGAGCCCCACAGAAGGGTCAATGCAAGAATACAAGTGATGTGGCTCTACAGAGTTGATCAGATTTTCACTGATCACCTTGCTATAAGGGCTATTTTTCTTCAGTCTGTGGTTGTTACTACAACACTTAAGTCTTGAATCTCTGGCACTATCAAAAGTAGGGAATACTTTTAATTTTAAATTGATTTATGTATGATAAGAAAGGCCCACTAGAGTGGTCAAAAAATATGTTACATATTTGTTAATGACTTGCAACTTATATATATTGTTAATTGTAGGTAGAAACTATTTGAATTTTTTTCCAGTTCCAGTCATTAAGAAGTTGCTCTAGAAGCATTCTTTTTCAGAAGAAATATGGGGTGGGAATTACGAGGTTATTTTTTCAGAAAGTTATCAATTTAGTGAAATGATTTGCAGTTTTTTTTCTTTTAATTTTATTCAAATAAAGGATTTATCTGTTGTATTAGTCAGAAATTCTATGGTAGACATGTGCTAAGAAAAATGTAAATTTCATGGTCAATCAAATGACAGTCTCTTTCTGAACAAACTGCATAAAAGTCAAATCAAACTTTGAAGTTATAATATATATTTAAGAGGTGGATGTGTGTGTGTGTGCTTCTGTTTTGATTTTAGAAATTTATACCTTATTAATCACAATGTATTGCTTTTGAAATCAAATATATTTGTTGCAGCATTATAATTGCATAAGGATTAATCTTTCTGTTATTAACTTCTCCCCGACAGAAAGAAGTCAAATATTGGTCCTTTGTACTCAGAGGATTTTATAGATATGGTTCAGTGAAATATGCAGAAAAGTGCCTGCACAATGAAGGCTAGGTTTTAAACGGCCAGCAACATTTGTTACATTTTTTGCCAAAAGCTAGATGGCAAATTTTAAAATTCAAAAGGTGAAGCACCCTGCAGAAATTCTTGGATTTAAATTGCCATTTTATACCCTGATACATTTGTTGAGGAATTTTCTAAACACTTAAGTCACAAATCTTATTCCGTGTGTTATACTTATGAATTGTATAACAGATATAGGATATCTTAAATGGCTTAGTACTGTTTTATAAATTTTTACTTGACTGTTTTTGTATGTTTGAATTTCTTACATGTCACGGGGTTATTCCAATGATCATGAAACTAGTGGTTTTAATTTGACATAGTCCCTCTTGGACACTGTGATTCTACACATGGAACAGTTAACACTAGAAAGACTGCTGCCATCATTTTGACAGTTTCGCAGTTTGTATTACATGCTACGTTTATAATTTTGTTCCCAGGCTTCTAAAATTGTATGACTTTTATTAATTTTATGTGAAACATGCAAACACTTGTACAAAATTTTATTCTGCAGTAAAGAGGGGAAAACATTTGTTGTATAACTAAAAAGACGGAAAGCCGTCATTTTAACAGCAGTATGGAAAACTAGTTAAAAATGACAATGCAATTCGCAAAACCATAATAAAAGCAAAACATGTAAAGAAAACAAATATTTGGTTACATAAAAGTTATTATTTGAACTAAAAGAACCCTTATCTCCTACTTTCACCTCTATACTTTTCTTCCTCCCTCTTCCAATCGACAGATGTTTTCATGTGAAATGCTAAGCAGATGTTTTCTAGTGAAATACCAGTTTATTGAATCATGTAACTAGTGCATTAAAGAGAGATATGTGATTATAAACAAATAGTATTATCTGAATAGTATTCAATATTCAGTGTAACATAACTCATCGTAAAGGTTTTAGAAATGAAGAAATTGTTCAACTTCTGCATGAATTAGATGAAAATGAATAATAAGAAGAAATATCTGAGAAGGATGACAAATTATTTCAATAGAAAATTGAAACATCTGATACCGATTCTGAATTTGAAGATGAAGCACACAAAAAAGTTTTGGATACCAAAGCTAAATGTACATCTAAAAAAATAAACAGAAAACAAGGAAGACCGAAAACAGTGTTGCATTATTGAATGCTTCTGATGCGGGATCTATGTCAAGTAATGAAGTTGCATGAGACAGCATGATGTGGGCAAGCATGCCTAGCAATAGTAAACCTGGATGGTTTCAAAGCCAAAATATGCTATCAGGACCCATTGGGGTGTCTTCCGATGCAAAAAAAACGTGTAGAAAGCTGAAGAATATCTAGTGCTTTTCAATTATTTGTAAATAATTCTACGGGTAAAATAATACTGGAATACTTGAAACAGAAGCTTGAAGGCAACTCCAAAATGAAAACTGGTTGATGTCAATGGATGAGTTAGATGCGTTTTTAGCTCTTTTGTACTCTTGAGGAGCATATTGTACCAAAGGAATCCCTGTCAGTAATTTATGGAATAAGACATTAGGACCTACATTTTTTTTGTGATGCTATGCCACGGAATACGATCAAGGAAATGTTGAGGTTTATGAGATTTGATAAAAAAAATCTACAAGATCTCAAATTTGCTTTAATATCCTCTGTTTGGGATTGATTTGTTAAGAACTTGATTTCTTGTTACCAACCTAAAGAAAATCTAACTGATGATGAGCAATTATTTCAGTCCCATTAGATGCCCATTCTTATAATACATACCAAGTAAGCCTGATAAATTGGGTATTAAATTTTGGATTGCAGCAGATGTGTAGTCAAATACATGCTAAATGCCATTCCATATTTAAGAAAAGATTATACCAGATCAGACAACTTATCACTTTCAGACTATGTTGTTTTACGTTTGATGCAAACATTTTTGTGCAAAGGTAAGAATGTCACTACAAATAACTTTTTTACTTTCCTTTTGCTGAGAAATTGAAGACAAAAAATACTAGCATTGTTGGCCCAAAGAGGCTCTCAAGGCGGGGAATTTCAGAAGCCGCAAAATATTCAAAGCATCCACTTTATTCTACATTGTGTTATAAACACAATGATTCCACCTTGACTGTGTATCACTGTTAGAAGAACAAGAATGTTTTGGTTCTAAGCACTTTATACCAAACTGTTAGTATAATAGATAATGAAAAAAAAAGTGCCCGAAACTGTGGCATTGTAGAATTATACAAAAGTATGGTGTAGACATTCTTAACCAAATGGTGCGTAACTATTCAATAAATGCAGGAAATCGAAGATGGCCAATGCACGTTTTTCACATTAGTTTGGATTTAGCTTCAATTAATGCATGTATTGTGTACAAATAAGCGACAGGTAATAGAATACCTAGAAGATATTTTTTTTTAGCTTCAACTATCTGAAAAACTTCAACGAAATAAGGAAAGCCACCACATGCACTATTTCCCAAATTGCTGGTCAGACATTAAACTCAAAAATCATACCCAATGCCAAATTGGGCTATGTAATAAAAACAAAACTGCATATACATATTGCAAATCTAATCGATATGTGTGTTGTAAATGTAGATAGCCGTAAAAAGTACAATTTCCATTGAATGTAACACATAATTATGATATTTTGCTTATTTAGCCATTAATTAGAGGTAAAAAAAAAGGTCATTGTATCCTTTATATTATTACTTCAACTATACTAAATATAATATGCCACATTTAAAAGTGATTTTTATTTACTGTCATGCTTCATTTTTGAAATTTTTTTAATTTAGTAAGATTTTGTTTTATTTGTTAGTAGTGTTTTTATTGACATCAATATATATAAATACTCAAAAATAAATTCAATAACTTATAAAAAATACTATTTCTTGTTTTGAAATATTTATATTTTTGATACTTTTTATTTAAGAATGTGTTTCATATATTTTATTTTTGATTTTACTTATACCCTTCATTTTGTTGGTCCTCCATCTTTTTAGGATAAGAAAAATTCCCCTCTTTCTAGTATTAATATTCAAAAGTGTGAACCCCTATTTCATGAAAATGGCTGCTTTTTCCCTCTCTGTGATTGTCCTTCGCCCTTTCTGGCAGCACACTTAAATAAGAAGTTTGCCAAGAATTTGGCACATTCACCCATGACTCATTCCAACACACACTCACACAGATGCTTTCCACACAGACATGTCACACTCGCAAGTCAACACACAAAACACCTACATTCATGTTCATGATTAAATTTACATGATTAGAACATTATCTTCCTCCTCTAGGTATGTTAAATTGAGTTTTTGTGAACTATAATTTCATTCAATAAATTAAATGTGTGCACCAAATGAGAATTTTCTGTTAAATTCTATTTCAATCTTCTATTCTCATTTATGATTTTATCCTCTCACTATATGATCTATTTGGCTTAATTATAAATCTGTAAGTCTCCAAATTCATAAGTTTTAAATAATAGTCTTAATTCAGAGGAGAGGTATTGCATCACATGAAATAGTTATAATTCTTGAGGAATGTACATTTTCATTTAATAATATTAAGGTATTCTAATGATTTACTTTTTTATTCTTATTTTGATATTTTCATTTTGTTTTATGCTTAATCTTGACTTCGCTCCTAGTTTATGACTGCAGTAGCCTATAGCCTAGTGGTCATGGCTTCGGATTCGTGACCGGCGGTTTTCGTTCAGTCGCGGGTTTGATCTTTGGCTGCTAAAGACCCACTGTGTAGCTGGGAGTGATGTATTTTAAATTTGTCGGAGCCCAAAGTCCTCCCATTGGCGTAGTGTGAAAATTCGGAGAGAGGGGTACCAGCTCAGGTGTCCTCCTCGTCACTTGACCGAGGTTCAAAATTACGCGGTCCGTCGCCAATAGCCCTTGTGTTGCTTCTAGTACAATGTTAATAAAAACTAAACTAAAACAAAATCACTCCTAGTTTCCTTAAATTTTCTAACTGCTATAAAAATATCGTTCTTAAAACATATCTGCAAAAACAGAACTTGCCTTATTGAGTGTTCCTCAATTTTTAAAATTATGTAGCTTTCTCTGATAACTAAATAATCATTACTATACAAATTTAAAAAAAGGCTTTGTAGCCTAATAAATTTACACAATTTTCTTATTCATCTTTTAAATGAGAAATTCTTGAAATTTCTTTTATGTACTAATCAATTTAAATAAACTAGAAGATTAAATTTAACATAAAATGTAATATATTTTCACCCAAATCCTATCTTAATCTTTAGTTGAACATTATTTGAACTGCTCTTATTCTGTTAGTGTAATTTTACAGTATTGAGAATTAAAGTAATGAAAAAGAAGCTAGTTATTACGATTATGAATAATTTGATGAAATGATTTTAGATTCTATAGAAAGAGTATGTAACTGTTCAGTAAACTCATTCAATAACTAAAATTTTTATTATTAAATGCTCATATAGCAATTTGTTTTAAATAGATATATGTTGTGGAAATTTGTGTATCAAAGTTCAATTTTGTGTTTATTTGATATTTCGGTGGAAAAGTACACAGAGATTACTTTTTTATTTTAGAATTCATCGTTTCAATATTTTAAAGTTTCAAAAATGTAATAACTTAGTGAAGTTTGAGTTTTTCTTTTTATATACTTTGAAATTATTTAAATATGTAAATTCTACTTAAGCTTTAAATTTTTGTTTTTATATGAATCAGTTTCTAGCTTTTTGATTAAAAACAAGACATGCTTTGTAAATGTGTGTTTGTTTATTTTTCATTTCATCTTAGTATTTCATTCATTACATTATATGCTCACAAAATTTTTATTCAACTTTTTCTAACAATTTTTTACAAATTATGATTGAAACTTTTGTATTTGCTTAAAAACATGACAGATGAGTTTTTTTATAAGTTTTATCATAAATATGATCAGATAAAAAAAAAATCATTAAAATTTTCTGATCATTTTAGGGTAGTATATGTAATTTTTAAAACCGATTACATATTGCATTTTTTTTTATGTCTAGAGTTTTTTTGTGGACGAGGAATCTGACGAGGAATCAACCAATGCAGCAGACAGCAATGGAAAAAATCAAGTGCACCAGACAAATAATGTTCAGGAAGTGAGTAATATTTCACAAAAAACTAATGCTCAGGGAGTGAGTACCATTCCACAAGAAACTAATGCTCAGGAAGCGAGTAACATTCCTCTAGGAAGTAATTTTAAAGTAGAGAGTAACATTCAGCTAGAAACTAATGCTGAAAGGGAAAGCAATGATGAGAAACAAATTGATGTTCCAATCAAAGATCCGGAGATAAAGAAGTGTAAGCTAATTAATTGATTTTTTTGTCACTTTTAAAACAAACATTGCTTATTGACTTCCTTTTTAAAAGTCTTGGTTCATGTTGTTGTAATTGGTTGTGTAAATTATAATATTCAATAATATGATAAATTTGAGGTAATATTGTAAGTTTAAAGCTGACATTTTATGGATTCGAATTCTTATTCTACCAAAAACTATTGCATAGAATAATGTGGAAGGTAATGAATATGGCATAAAAGCTTTTCCATGGTGTTGGTATGGAAGTTTGGTGAGTTGGTATATAAGCTCAGTTGTTATCAGACTTCTGTTTGAAATTATAAAATCTGTTCTTAATTTCTTGCATTATGTTGGCTCTTATGAATAATGAGGGAAATAAAGTGCCTAATAATTGATACATTAGGGAATTCCTTTTTGTTTGACTCTCTTCAACAGTAAAAGGAATCAGGTGCTGGATAATTGTCTGGGAAAGAATTACCTTGTCAGCTCAGTTGTGTAAGGCATCCATCAAAAACCCAACAAAATGTTAAATCAGATTTGAATTGCCCCTGTTACCAAGGTCAACCAACCCTTCTGCTATGAAATGAAAAACAATCTCCAAAGTGTCAGAAAGCATCTCTCTAGCAAAGTGTAATATCTTCTAATTTAATTCAGTATGTGCCTTGGTTGCTGTGGTGGCCGCCGTAGCCTAGTGGTTAAGGTATCGGACTCGCGGCCAAAGGTTTTCGTTGAGTCGTGGGTTTGAGCTTTGACACCTCTAAGGATCCACCATGTAGCTAGGGCTAATGCACATCAAATATGTTGGAGCCCAAAGTCCTCCCGTCGGCATGGTGTGGAAGTTAGGAGAGGGGGTGCCAGTTCAGGTGTCCTCCTCATCACTGGACCGAGGTTCAAAATTACGAGGTCCATTGCCAACTGCCCTTGTGTTGCTTCTAGTGCAACATTAATAAAACCAAATAAAACAAATTGGTTGCTATGAGAAGGCTACTGAAATTGTACCATAACATTTCTCTTTGTCCATTTACTTAAAATAATTCTATATGTGTGTTATATGCATAAAAGTAACCTAAAGCTTTAATTATTATAAAGAAATAACCGAGATATTTTTGGAAAAAATTTATTCTGAGAAATGATTGATTTGTATATATACTCAGTTTCACCTTAACTTGGCAGAACTGGGAAAGTTAGAAAATGTACCAATCCGCTTGAAAGATTGTTCTATCTTGTTGCAGAATTTAAAATAAAAGGGGGGAAAAATACATAGAAATTTGTTAAAAAAATATCATACATAAGAAAACTTTTGATTTTAAGGATATATTTTAAGTTAGTAACATGATTTAAACATTTACTTTTTAATCTGAGCGAATGAATACAGTCAAAACAGTGATGTCACAGATTTCCAGTTTGGTTGGAAACCAATTTTCAGGGTAACACTTCTGGCGAACTTGCTACGCTTCCACCTCAATTCTTTCCCTTTGGCTTTGTGTTATTGTTACCGTTCATACCCACAGTTCTGAACTTTCATGCTATTTTCTTCATTTTTATTTTGCATTCTAAACATGGCTAAAGAAGGAATGTCACCAATCGCTCTGTATCCAACATCAAAGCAAGGAAAATCAATCCATAGTGGAGCCCAAAGAAAAATATTGAATGGTTATTCTTGACTTCGATAAGAAAACCCTCGAGAATCTATCAATCAGATTGTTATAAAGGTTTCTTAACAAACGAGTGTTTCCTAAAGAATAATTTTTCATTTGCAAAAAGAAAAGACTTTGAGATCTCTGGAGAAAAAAGGCATAGTGCCGTAAGTAAGTGCAGGTGTACGATAAAGTATGATGACTTTTCATTGTCATTCATTCGACGAAAAATTCAAGTGTTTTTTTTTTTATTGTAGAAATGAGAATCATATGGTTAACAAAGTTCTGAAAGAATTAAACGTGGATACTGATATTTTTTTGAGAAACATATGCCTGACTACCTTCTATAGGATGTTGAAAGACATGGGAGATTTTACATTTGAGAAAAGGAAAAGACAGCTGTGCTTCTTAAAATACAAGACATCATTTTATGGAGCAGAAATTATTTGAGAAAAAATTAGGGAGTTAAGAATAGAAAATACGTCAATATACTTTTTGGATGAGACCTGGGTGATTGAAGGACATTTGTAAGGTCGAGTTTCGCAAGACACAAAAATTAAAAGCAGTTATGAAGCCTCTTTTGATTTAACAGTAGGTTCCATTGCACCTAAATGCCAAGGAAGGAGTTGTCATTAATATTTATATAAGATTGGTTTGGTATTTTAAACCACCTTATGTATTTAATTATTTGAAATGTGATAAAAATACAAGTGATTTCTGATTATGATTCACGATGCTTATTTGAAGATAAACTTGGCAATGGATTGGATGAAAATATAAAACATGATAGGAATTTTTGTTTCATTAACGGGTGTTATAAATGAGCTAATAGAATTAATGATGTGTACTTATAATAATAATAAAAAAAATTGTAGGCATTTTTTCTTTACATGCCAAATTCGGCAAATTTTGTCAGTTATCAGTCACCCTCTTCTCTCAGTGTAACTCTAGTTTCTATGACAGTGGCTGTCATTTGCCCATTGTATCATTAATAGTGCTGCCAACTTAAGGTTAAAAAGAGAATACATAATATTGTAAATTGCAATTGCTAATGTTGATTTTTTTTGGTTCAAGAAGCTGTATAAATTGAAGCAACTCTCAGTTTCATGAAGTTTCAATTATTACTAAAAAATAATCGAGATAAACTTAATTCTTATTTATTTTTCTGAAGACTTCTCTACAAAGTCTCCATCTAGTAGTATTAATTTCTTTTAGTGTGCCTTGATCTTTCGAAGACTGTCATTGTAGAACCAGACAGACTTAACTATATTCTCCGTACTGTGTGTTACTTCAATCTACAGCTTCCTGAAACCAAACAAATCAATATTAATAGTTGCAACTAACAATATTATATACATTAGAATAGATTAATTTGTAGAGTAAATTTTATCCAAATGTGTTATTTCTATCGTTAATTAAAAGGTTAAGATATCCTCTTTTATATATATATATATATATATATATATATATATATATATATATATATATATATACATACACACACATACAGTGATGGCCAAAATTTTGGACACTTGGAAATTTTTATGTTTTTTAAATTTGTATATTTATAGAAAATGTTACATTTCACAAAATGCAAAGTTGTATACATCATATTATAGAGAATTTAATACTGAATTCAATTCAAACAATAAAATTCAAATATTTCCAATGCAAACAAAGTTAAGCTGCAATAATTAGCGACATATATTAAATACTTATGGTTGCAGTGAATTACCTGTACTTGGGAGGGTAAACTTTATTTTTTATTACAGCTTCACATAGATGTTTCATTGAGCTGATGATAGTTTTAAGTTCTTCCTTCATTATTACATGATGCCAGGAAACAATTATAGCTTCAATTAATTCGCTTTTATCTGATGGGCACCTCATTCGAACAAGAGTTTTCAAACAGTGCCACAAATTTTCGATAGGGTTTTAAGTTAGGACTGTTTCTTGGCCAGGACAACAATTCAATGCTTTTTGTACAAAACTACACTTTTGATAGTTTTCCTGTGGGGCATGTAGCAGAATGTTGCTGAAAAATAAATGAAGCATTGTTGGGAAAGAGATCTTTGATAGAAGTTTTGGTTCCTGAATAGAGTCAATGTATTTTCTGGCATTCAGTGTCCCATTGATGACATGAAGGCAACCTATACCATTGTGCTGATATGCATGACCAAATCATAACACTAAGTGGGTTTTTCATAGTTGCCTTACTGCAGTCAGAATGTATCTCTTCTCCTGTTCTATGTTTTACATATTTTCGCCCAGCAGTACTGAATAACAATATCTTAGTCTCATTGCTCCATAAAATTTGTGAGCACTGATCATATGTCCAATTATGTTCTTTTTCCCACTGTAGTCTTTTTCTGCACTGCTGCAAATTGAGTTAAGGCTGGTTTCCTGGAATTCTATTTCTTGGTCCAACATCTGTTAATCTTCTCCTGATTGTTCTTGAACCTACAGAAGCACCCAGCATCATTTAGATAACTTCTGATAGCTGTTGATGACATTCTTCTATCTTGGAGACATAGTCTTTTTATTCTTCTGTCATCAACAGATGTGGTGTACCTTTTTGAGCCTTTTCTTGCAATGTTTTTATGGAAATTGTCTCTTGATATATCGCGAATAAAACTTTTGGGTTCCAGATGTAGTCACTGAACCACCCACCTGTCTCGCAATTTCAGCATAGGAAAGACCACTTTCTTGCAACACAATAATCTTCCATCTCTTTCTAGGTCTCAAATCTAATCTTTTATTGGATGTTGTTGCTTCTTGGCTAAATATTAAAATTTTCACAACAATTCCTACTTGTAATTTGATTACATAAGAAACAGTTTTCCTTCTACATAACAAAGCACAATAACGACTTGTCGACTTTCTACAGTTTCAACTGGCATTATGTTTACAGTTGGAACAAGTCATTTCATTAGTTCCAAAGCCATTGTGGACATTTGATTGGTTCTCAGAACAAGAACAGTGATTGGCCACGAAAGGTAGACATTACAAACCACTTCTAACTGCCTTTCTTTTTTACATTAAAGTACATATAACTTTTTTTATATTAAAAATATTTGAAAATTGTTTTGTGTAATGAATTCAGTATAAAATTCTCTTTAAAACGTTGTATATGACTTTGCGTTTCGTGAAACGTAAATTTTTTGATAAGCATACAAAATAAAAATAAAAATTTCATAAGTGTTCACAATTTTGGCCACCACTGTATATATGTATATTTGAGGGTTGTTCAACAAACAGGTAGAAAAACAAGTTATTTTAGGTAGATTTTTAATTTACTTTTCAACAAAATCTTTTAACTCTGCACTTTCCCAAGCATTTATCCAACTTTTTAAAGCTATCAGAAAGGTAATATTTTCGGAAGGTCCTCAACAGGCATCTGTTTTGTTGATGACTTCTTCATTCATTGTGAACTATTGTACATCAAGATATTTTTTTAGTTTGGAAATAAAAAGGCACTGGGGCCAAATACAGTGGATGTTGTAATAATTTGAATTTTAATTCCATGATTCTGGATATCGAAACTGCATAGGAGTGCATTGTCTTGATGGAAAAGGATCTTTTTCTCTTTCAAATGAGGAAAATTTTTCTTGATTTCTTTGCTCAGTTGGTACAATAATGATGCATATTACTCTCCAGTTATTGTTTTTCCTTTTTCCAAGTAATTGGCCCAGATGATTTCGCAATTAGCCTAACATACCGAGGCCATCACCTTTTCTGGCCAATTTCACTGTCTTTGCTTTCTTCAGAGTGGAATTGCCTTCAAATGCTCACTGTTTTGATTGTTCCTTAGTCTCTGGAATGAAGTCGTGTATCTATGATTTGTCCACAGTTATGCATTAATGCAGAAAATTGTTGGGATTGCAATGAAAATGCGCCTATGTAGCATTAGAATCAACCACACAATTGCTTTCATTTTCCACTAAGAGCAAACAGGGCACTTATCTTGCTGAGATTTTTTTCCCACCCAATTTTTTGTGCAAAATTGAAAACATTGTACCTCGCAATATGCTAGTGACTTCAACTGTTTCACGTCCTTTGATTCATCTATTATTCAATACCATATTGGAGATTTTGTCAATCATTCCAGGAGTTGTCTCTTCCCGTGGATGTCCTGATATATATTCATCTTTGGGAATGTACGGCCACTTTAAATTCATTTACCCAAATGTAAACAGTTGATGAGTGCAGGCTTGTTATGCACTTCATTCAACTCAGCTTTGATATCTTTCAGTGTTAAGCCTTTTAAATATAAGTGTTTAATTGCCGCTTGAAACTCACTTTTTCCCAATTTTCTTGATAAACGCAAGTTTCTTGCTTCAGTCAACAATAAAAATGAAACTGTGGGATAAAAATAACTGAGACTTAGACAGCTGTCTAGTGAGTCAGGATGCTTATTAAGAACAAACCATTTTCGGTGCTATGAACACCTCTCTTGTATTTTTAAGGACTTGTTGAACAACCCTCGTATGATGAATCCAATTGATCACCTACTTTTTTAATTTCCTTTAACATGAAACCACTTGGTCTCTTTAACATCACTTTGTTTTGTGAAATCCCCCCCCTTTTTTTCCCTCTCAAGATAAAAATTAATGGTTTTTCTTCTTTCTTGTGATGCCTAAAGGAGTAACTGGTTGTGTAAAAGTGGAAATGAAAGTAAGTCAAAGTTAGCAACCCTCCACTGCTCATTTCATTACTTGACTTAAAGGACTCATACGAGCATGTAATTTTTTTTTCTACACATTTTTTTGATAAATATTTGGACTGTTTGTGGTTTAGCAATAGACATCAAAAGTGGACATTGTTTGTAAATTAAATTTTTTGAGATGCTCGGTATATTTGATATCAAAATTCTTTTTAAGGCTTTTGGTGATGAAGCTTTGAATTGTGGAAAGGTTTTTGAATGGTACTCACAATGGTCAAGTGGGCAATCTTTTAAAGATGATTAGCATTCAGGGCTCTCAAACACCAGCAAAACAGTTGAAAATGCTGAAAAATTTTTCAAACTTTTAGAAGATTGTTGTGTAATTATCCAAGTGTATACGAGTATATTGCTTCCATGAACTAGTTACTTGTATTAAGATGCTCTCAATTGGAATAAATATGTAATTTGATTAGCCACTAAAAGATAAATAATTTTAATTTATTATTTTAACACAATTTTTTAAGTAACTATTTTTGAATGCTCATAGTATTTGAAATAGATTTTGTATTAAGATTCCTACTTACTGCAAAAACATACTCTGCATCTGAGATACATATATTATAAATATTTTTAGAACTTTCAGTGACTTACAATTTTGCAAAGATATTAAAATCAAATTTTGAATTATAGGAAAGAAATTTTATATCTTCTGTTAAAATATTTCAATTTGAAGAAAACTCTTAATTGATTTGTATTTTTGAACCTTTTCAGCTGGAAAGAAAATGCAAAAGAAAAAACACAAAGAGAGGAGACATCATAAGCGTCATCATAAAAGAGATTCATCTTCAGATAAAGAAAGACATTCCAGGCGATCCAAAGCATCCTGGAGTTCTTTAGGATGATCAAATTCTTTACTGGATTTTGTTTAATTGTACTTGAATTTATTCGCGTCTGATTTAGTGTGTAACATCAAATCTTTCTTGCAATTTTTTTTAATATTAAAATAAATAGCTAAAGATGTAATTTTGAATTAAATATAACTACGATACAGTGTCATAGCATACTATAATTTCCAATTCCTTATTACTGTTTATAGCTTTTGAAAAAAATGTAATTTAAATTAAGAGGAGGGATGTTTGCCAAAAGAATCTCATTAGTAAACAGCATTGGAAAATTAGTTTATTGTTCTGGATAAGGAAATCCTTCAAGTGAAGATGTTGAAAATAACTATCCAGAAATTAATGATCGGAAAAGAACTTGACGTCTTGAAGATAGAATTTTTGAAAGGGGTGGAAGTGAAGTGGTTTGTTTTATCTGAACCATTTCACAAAGCCGGAAATGGAAATGTGATCAATCAATAGTTCATTACACTGAGAAACATTTGTCTTTTGAATGATCATAATGTGATCATTCAAATGATCATTTAATGATCATAATGATAATGTGCTCTAAATTTTCTTATGTTTTCGAATCAAAATTTTAACATTAACAGATTATTAAACAGATTTTTTTCTAAATTTTGATATTTATATTTTCAATTATGGCTCTATAGATAACCTCAATATTTAAAAAGCTTTATGTGTTTTCTTTCTCTTTTACTGTATCAAACTAAAAATTGTTGGAAAAATACTCATTTCTGTTATGTATTTCAAAAGAATAAATTATGTGAACTTTTTTTTTCTGATAAAAATCATACAGCTGAAAGCTATATGATGTCAGAATTCTTTTCAATGAAAAAAAGTTTACCTTATATTCAGCGCAATTTATATTTCGATGAATAAAACTGTAACTAAAATTAAAAGCTAACGAGTTTAATATAAGGCACAGCTTTCTCTTGAAAGGAAGGAATACTCTCTATTATATTAAATTAAAAGAAATTAGGAGTTCCATAATTAAGTTGAGAAATTTAGTTTTAAAAAATTAGAATCAAATTCCTGTGTTCTTATTATCGATGCAAAAATTAAAGCAAAAGATCAATTCTAACAGTAGACGGACAATATTTATGTATTTCTAAATCCAAAAAATTTGGTAAAAAAAAGTTAGCATTATATTTTTTTTATTTAAAGCTTAAAAAATTCAATTTTGTACTAGAACTAATGGCAAAATATATTAATATGGTGCAAAATATATTAATATGGTAATCATAGAACTTAGAATTTTTAAAATTATTTTTTAAAAAAAAAAGAATTTTTAAGAAATTATTCTTTTCTCCTGGTAAAATTTCAAAATTAATGCTCCAATCAACGTCAGAATTAATTTCGTTAGGTCACTAGCAATAAAAAAAACTATTAAATGAATTTGATTAAATTTAGGATTTAAAATAAGCAGAAAAACTAATTTACTCCTTTTTTAAAGAAATGTATATTAATAACAATTTATTGTAGTGTAATATACATAATAATAAATATATCACAAACAATCAATCATTTTAAATGTAATATCAAGGAACTCTCATATTGTTGAATTTTAATGATAGTTTATTTGAATTTTGAGCACAAATAAAATAGGAAAAAAGTTAAGATTCTTACACCAAATATTTATATATATATTCCGATAAGTTTGTATTGAGTTATCAGTAAAAAATTTTATTTGTCATGTAAACATTTTCTATATATCTATAAATTTTACAATAAAAAATGCAACAAATATTACGTTTATCTGTAAAATATTAAACTTCAAAACTTAGTTTCTGTTTTTAAAAATTATTAATTGACACATAAAGCTACAACACTTTCAATTTCATTACCAAAGACATTGGAAATACGTACAACAATTTAGTTTTTTAATATCCCTATTCTCATTGCACTCCTGTTAATAAAATTATATTTAAGGGTTTGAATTAATCAAGTCTTATAAATGCTGATCTCGGATAAAATACAAGAAAAGAGAAAAATTTATTTGATTCAGTATTTTACAAGCAGAACTTGGCAAATTAATAAACTTATTAAAAAAGACTTATCTGATCATTAATAAAAACAATTAAATATTTCAAAATTAAATGTTTGGTTTTACTAATTTTTTAAATAGCAAATTAGACATACTAGCAATAAAATATGTTGTGATGTTAAAAATACATAAACTTATTTAAGCAAATAAAATAGAGTAACTATAATTATTGAATAATTAAACATTATAAACACAGGAGATGAAAAGATTGAATGTTTACTTCCTGACCTGTTAAATGAATATCGTTTGTAAACTTTCCACGCAATGAAAATTATAAAGTATTACTTAAGCTAAATGATGAAATGTAACAAACAGCACAGTGAAGAATATTTAAACAATTGCAAACAATTAATGGAAAAGAAAGTTTTTTAAAAATTAATTTTTTTTGGAGTCCCCTTACTTAAGGTCTTTTGACAACGAACTATATATATCTAAGCAAAGGTTAGATGAAGATTGGAACCCTAACTGGAATTCAACTGGCACACCACTTTCAGACCCCATCTGGTTTAACGATAGGGTCTCAATCATCAGTATTCGTACTCATTACTAAACTTCAAGGACATGATCCTTGATTAGTTTAGTTTAGTTTAGTTTTTATTAACGTCGCACTAGAAGCAACACGAGGGCTATTGGCGACGGACCTCGTAATTTTGAACCACGGTCAAGTGACGAGGACGACACCTGAGCTGGCACCCCCCTCTCCTAACATCCACACCACGCCAACGGGAGGACTTTGGACCCCGAACAGATTTAACGTGCATCAGCCCCGGCTACACGGCGGGTCTTTGGTGGCCAAGTACACGATCCTTGAAAGAGACAAAATCTGTAAAAGATATGTTATACAAAACGAAACCAAAAGGTGAAAATCAAGTTAATTGAATTGCTCCCTGTAAAAAATGCAGATTTTTACACCTCAAAATTTATATTGTACAGACCTATCGTTAAATGAAATCAATTTTTAAATAGCATGAAAAAAAAATTGAAACACGTAGGTATATATCAATTGCCAAAATAACTATTATAAATATTTTATGACTGAAATGTTTAATAAACGAACCGTTTAGAATAAGTAGCAGAAATTGAACTGGATATTAATTTGACAATGCTCTGAAAGATGAAATATTGTTTAAATACGTAACTTGTACGGCAATCACTAAACATGCGAGACAAATTGCTATTCAAAGTTATTTTTAATGGCAATTATGAGAATCAGATTCGAAGAAACGTGCCTCCAGAATATTTCAATATTTTAAACTAAGGGAACTTTCTTCTGTAAATTGGAACAGTAAAAATATTAAGAATTTTATATATATAAACACACATGAAAAACACTTTTTAAATTTTTTTTTTTACTGCCTTAAAAATGATCAAAATTTATAAGTAATTTTTTCATTATATCTCTTATTACAAATTAAACTTCAATAGAAATTAATTTATGAAAAAGTATTAATATAAAAAATAGCCTTAATATTGCTTCTAAATAAAACAAAAAATATCAAATATATATATAAAAGGTTAAGATTTCCAGGAGTAATTGCTATTAACTAGTGGCTAAGGATTGAATATTTTTAAGAAATAACGCACAATTTCAACTAAAGGAAATGATCAAATTTATACTTATTTAAGATCACAAAAATTCTTTCGCATAGAAGTTGGTAATTCGTTAAAAAATTTCCGCACTCTCTTTCTCAGTCTTAACTTCTTCGCACACACATTTAAGGAAAGGTTCGTTTACTTACTTTAAACATTTATTATTAAGTTATAAAATTAGAGTAAATCAGACTTACTCTCATTCACTTACTCTTAAATAACAGTAAAATACGAACTCACTCTAAATATATCTATTGGCTAGTATGTACAGATACATTTTATTTAGAATATACATTGAATATCTTAAAGATATTTACCTAAAGGTATAAAAATATGCTCAAGAAATTGTAATTCTCTTTTTTCAATTTCAGTTACACTGTAGTGGAGGAAAACCTCATTACTCAGCTTTTCCAAGAATCTTTCCTACGTCATCGTGTGTGACGTATCCACAATTGGACGACTACCACATTGGAACGTTAATTGCTCTGTTTGGCGATCTTGGCACGTTTGGAAAAAAAAAAACCCTTCAACCCCTTATTGATTAATTGTAAAGATTCCCCGTTATTTGATTGAAAGAAATGAACTCTATGTAATTAAATAGGAATAGTCAAAATTTAAAATAACTGCAATACTGCATCTCGCATTTATTCATTCGGCTTTGTATTGTAACATATTTTGTATTTTATTAATTAAATGCTGGTAAAATTCAGTTAGTTTTAATGGACTCAACTTATTTAATATTTGATGGGTGCATATATCAACAAAAGCATGGTTCCAAAATGTAATAGTATGGGTTAGAAACGTCTTAGAGGTTCGGAGTTCTTCAGCTAAACTTAAATCCCCTCTTTTCTTTTCCAAAGGTTTTTAAAAATTGAGATGACTAAAAAAAAAAATCCCTCATTAATTTTGATTATTGAGGTATTTGAAACCATATATTTCGCTTATTAATGGATGAAAAGAAAGTTACAGATATTGCTTTGCAATTAAATTACGATAAACTGTAGAAAAAAGGGAGTTGATTGAAAACCAAAAAATTACTGTACAACAGTAATCACTTGCACAACGTTAAGAAAACCTGACTCAAGCTACAAAAGATAAATAATAATATTTTTGTCCATATCTTATCTATCATCTGAGCCATGTTCTCAGACGCATGCGCGTATTATATTCCTGAAAAAACCATGACGAAATATTAGGTAACATTCTCTCTCTTGACGTTAGAGAAGAAGAGATGTGTCCTGTTTTTAAGTAGGTGTCTCAAAAATTTTAATATGATTTATGTTTTCATAAATCTTTCCATGAATAACTGTCTTAAATTAAAATTTTTCTACTAGTAGTCAGAATGATAATATTAAAGAAAAGGAGAAGAAAAGTTTTTAATTCGATTTTTTCTGTAAAAGTGTGTGGTTGACAGCTGTCAGGTAAGCTATTCTTTAAGTGAATATTTTGGCCTCGTTTCAGGATATTCTATTAATAGTTTCTGAGTGAAAATAAGCGCACTATTTGTTTAGATTACAGTTCTCAAATGTGACATAAGGTGAGAACAAAGAAATTAACTTAGCTTATCGAATTTCGCCTGATAAATTGCATCATTATTATTGACCTACTAAATGCACGAACATAATGAAAAGTGCATAGTGATATCCTATATTTATTTGAAAAGTTTCATGCACTGAAATTTATATCGACGAAAGTATGTTGTTTTTATCATTAAATTTTTTTTTATCTGTTTACATATCATCGTATTATAACTTGCTTATATGTATTGTAAAGTGTGATGAAATTCAATGAGTGAGACAAAATTATTTTAAATCATATTAAATTGGAAATATTCTGATGCAATAAGGTAACTTATGATAATAATACACTGAACTGTGTAATGTTGTGGAGATTTCTATAAGAACTATTTTTTTTTAAAAATTGTTCTTCATGTATCATGTTTTTTATTAACATTATTTTATGTATATATAATGCACAAAATATCCTCTCATTTATATTAATACACTTTTAAATGCTGAGTTATCGGTTAGTTATGTTTTACTTGTGTGTTTTAACAAGGAATATTTTAAATTTCGCTATGGATTCATTTCCTAAATGATTTAGAAATGTTGGAGTATGTCAATTCATTATATAAAGAAAGCTGGTCATACTTGCAGCTTAATCATTATAACTGTATGATTTATGTTTTAATATAAAAAAGTACGAGTGTATTTTTTGCAATTTACCATTATGCATAACTATTAATAACAAATAGCAATATTTATCAATGACTGATTCAGATTTTAAGGTTGGTTCTTTCAGAAATAAACCTTTGCATCTATATATATATATAATTTTCCCTAGGCTTTAATATAAAGACTTCTGAATTAGACTGACCCGTGTGGTGAATGGGAATGACAATAGTCCCACTGTAGCTCATGCATGTCGTAAAAGGCTACGAAAATAGGCACCCAGCGTCTGGGGGTATAGCAGGCACCCTGCCCCTGGGGATTATATCAGGGGACCTCAGGGTCTTGCCTTCGTTAGGTAAGTATGGGCATCATGACCCCGAGGCACCCTAATGATCTTTTTCTTTCCCATGGGATTTACCGTCTTTGGTAAACTCGGATGACGCGCCCCCCGGATACCCTAGCGATCCTTCTCTATTTTTGACCCTCCTTGTCAACCAATTTATCTTTTCCTCAATTTCTTCTTGTCTAGACCACAGTTAATTTTTGTTTGATGCAGCATAGCCATATTTGGCTCATGTGCCAATAAACTTTACTTTCTTGTATGACCTTTTTGTCTATCAATCTTTTTTCAATGTTTTAATGTCTAGATTACAGACAGATTTACCTTGTTTGGCACAGTATGACCACTTCTGGCTCTTGCACCAATAAACTTTACATTCATTCACTCTAAATTAGACAAGATTTTTTGGCCTATACTAAATGTAGTTTTGGAACAGCTTTAGTATCGTCCACCTGCCAAGTTTTGCGCCGTGTTTTAAAAAAGAGTTATCAAAATTTCCAACGAAATTCATGTTCAAAAAATAAATATACATATAAATTTATACATATTTTTAAGGGTACTAGGACATAAAGGTAAAAATAAAATGCCGAGTTTAAGATTCTTTCTTTTTGTGGCATTTATGTTTTAAAAATTATTCATACAACTTAGAAATTTTTTTTTGTGTGTGCCTGATAATATTTCAATCATTTCATTGAAATCAATTCAATCATTCAATCTGAATTTTTTTAGTCAAAAAGTTCTTTTTCTTTTTTAATTGAATATGGACCTGATTTTCAGATATATTTGCATTTAGGTGCTGTTTTTAAAAATATTTTTATTTATATGTACATAATATTTTATTCATCATATAGAAAACATTTCAAAAGATATAATGAACCTGATCTTTTAATGATAGTATTGTATATTTTCCTTGAAACAATTATAGAACTTCTTAATTTTGAAATTTATTTTCTTTTTTTCATATAAAAAAACTATTTCCTAAAACTTGTTTATCGCTTAGAGTGCCATCCAATGGGATGTGGTATGGGTTGATACAAATTATCATTTATCGCAAAACTTTGTGGTATTTTTTGGCGAAAAATTAAGATGGGCGATACTAAAGCTGAGCTGTAATTTTTATTTGATCGAGAATTTCATTAAATATAATTTTTAAGCTCCAGAATAGAATTTTAAGAGATCTTGAACTATAATACAATCAAAGCATCAAGGTAGTGTATTTATTAAAATTCTATCATTCTAAAATCCTTTTATTCTCGTAGAGCACTAGATAACAGTTTTTTATTAATTTTGATGTGCATTTTCAAGCTAGTGTATATATTACAATTCATTCTCATTCTAAAATCCTTATTGTATTTTTATTCTTCTAGAGCACTAGAGAACAGTTTTAATTTATTTTGATGTGGAATTTATCAATAGATGGATGAATTTTATCGGGTATTCAGTTGTTATAATTTGAATATAGTTTGATTTGCAGGAAGTGATGTAAAAGCAATAACAGGCCTCGCATTTATTTTTATTACTTGTGGTGCTGAATGAATTTAAATTTGTGAAAATGCTGATTATGGAGTTTTTAAAACATCAGATTCACAGGCAAAATAGGTTAATAATTTTTTTTTTCATACTCCATCATTTAGCACTCTGCAAAGTTTGCGTGATTGTCGTTTTTTTTTAAATTGCCAAATTAATAACTTTTAAAACTGCCCCAAGGGTATGGGCTAAACAGCAGTTTTACAAAAATGTTTACTGGGCCAATGGTTCTCACTTTTTTTTTGGTATACCCTTTGGTTGGAAATTGAATGTTTGTATTATAAATAGTGATTGCAAAATTGCTTTGGGGGAACTGACCTAAATTTTGGTACTGAGTAACTAATTTAAGATCTAATGTAAAACCAGTTTTTTTAAATTTCATATATTGGATGAAAAATAAATGAAATTTACTACAAAAATTGTAAAATCTATATCAATATGAAGAGTTGGAGCAAAAGGCACATTAGAACTGTGTTACAATTATTTACTTGCTATTTCACTAGAACTACCTTCAAGTGAGAAAAGATATTTTTTTTTGTCCTTGGGTTATTACAAATTGTAAAGCTTTAGATTAAATTATTTTATGTATTGGAACTTATTGAATTACCTTCATTTAACATTATATACATGTTTTGCAGACTAATTTTTATTCTGTTGGAAAGTGAGTTACCAGCTTGGGTGTCAAACATATCTGTCACCAATAACACTTATTTAGCTCTAGAGCAACGTTAATTCAACCAACTAATTTGCTTAATTGTAAAATTTCAATAGTCAGGAGTTGGTTTTGATCATCATGTAGAGGTTATGTTATTTTGAATTATAACTTTTTACCTTGTTTTGCATCTAAACCAAATAAAATGTGGTTGGCTATTTTTGACTATTAACAGACATTAAAATGAAATGAGTATTTGACTAGAATTATGTATCTTAATTAGATATATTTTTGAACATTTTATTTCTTATTACCCTGTAAAAATCATCTGTCGTGCCATATAATTCTTTTACATAGTACTAGAATATATGCGATTATATATATATATATATATATATATATATATATATATATATATATATATATATATATATATATATATGTAAAATGATTGAAAAATGTAATGTTTTCTAAGGAATATCATTACATTATTTTCTGCTCTAATTTGATTCTCTAAACAAATATAATTTACTTTTGGTTAATGCTGTTGAATTTTTTTAAATGAATGGAATTTTTTTTAGATTTGAGAATGTTTAATATTTTAAAAAATATTACAGCTTTAAACTATATTTGTAATTCTCCCCTCTTTTGTTGTATGTAATGCAGCTGCGGTAGTAGGGGTTGCAAACTCAACAGGTTTTTTCTGTTGAATCATGGGTGTGAGCCCATTTGCTACCTAAGGTCCACTGTACCAGGATGATGTATGTTAAATCTGTTGAGGCTCTAAATCTTCATATGGTGTGGAAATTTGGAGAAAGGGGTCCCAGCTCAGGTGTTATCCTTGTTCTTTGATTAAGGTTCAAAATTACATCATCAATAGCCCTTGTGTCGCTTCTAAGTGTTAGTAAACAACCAATCATGTGTATAAGTTATGCACAAGATTGTGTTGTAATATTTATATTTGCATTTCTATGTGTATAAGTTTCAGGTTTCATAAGTTATTAAATATCAATTTTTGAAAAATTTGGTTTTTCAGCTTTATTTTCTCTGACACATATGGATTCTTTTGTTGGCCTGTTTGGTCCAGATACCCCAGAAAAAAATGGTTCATCTAATCTTTCTACAGTACCAGAATTTCTGCCTCCAGAAGCAGCTGAAGGCAATGTGGAATATAAACTAAAACTCATTAATCCTTCTAAAAGTCGTTTTGAGCATTTGGTTACTCAAATGAAGTGGCGTCTGAGAGAAGGTGGGTTTTTCATTGCATAATTTTTACTCCTCTTAAAATTAAAATTTTTATTTTGTTTCATTGTTTTAAAATTTAATATCTTTCAGTATCATAGATAATTATTAACTACAATTAAATAATTTTTTATTATAATATAGTTAAGTAATGCATAATTTTAATGTTCTTTAAATTTATATTTGCTTTATCTAATATCAGCTTTGTTTAAGAACTGAAATTTGATTTTTGATTTGATTTTTTATAACTATACAATGAACATATGATTTTTTTTTCTTTCAATCTTTCTATTTGTTATATATGTATGTTTTTATTACCTTTTCTTCCCTGACTGTATTCATCTTCAATCTTTTCGAATACCTGCATTCACTGTAAACTTGAAGAGTGTTTGAAATTTAAAGCTCATTTACATTTATTAGCTTTATTAATCGTATGTTTAATATTACTGTAATTTCTTGGATTTTTCCCAATTCAAATGAAGATGTATCATTCTGTCAATTTTAAGCTTATTTCTGCTATGTAAGTTGAATATTTAAAAAAAGGAATCAGTAATGGAAGATAAAAAAAAATTTTTTTGTTCATTTTATGAAATCTTTCTTAGTTTCAGGTGTTGCAAATTATTCAAGACAAAATTGTTTTGAATTTATTAAATTCTTTTTTTACATAACTAATAAATTTTATGTTGTCTATAGAAGAATATGAATTTTAGTAGTTTTCTTTATTTTTTGCTCATCTGAGGTAGAAATGCATAATGTCTTCTGTTTTACTATGTTTTAGAAAGTAATTAAATATTTCAAATTTTTGTTCATTTTTTTTTGTTTGAGAAATTATAATAGCTCATGAAAAAGTTTAAAAAAAACCCCTTTATGTATAATTTATATTCTAAAAATTATATGGTGGTTCTTGCCTTCCTCTTATCCCAGGTTTTCCATAAAGATTGAAACTGATGCAGTAATAATGAATTTGATAAAAATGTTCTTATAAGAAAAAAATTGTTAGCATTTCAATCAGCATTTTACTGTGTGACCATTCTTGTTTTACTAATTCATTCTTCACTTTTTTCAATGGCTCTAAAATAATTGGAAGATGGTGAGTAATATGAATTAAAATTCTTGATGTTTTGTTGTGCAGTGAGGCATGCGTGGCACTTTATTTAAAGATGTTTGTCATTCTTGTTTAAAGATTTCACTAATTTATGGACTTTGAGTGATTTTAAGGCTTAATTGTTTTGTAAAATCTATTTAACTGCAAAGTGTTTGTTTGTAATTAAAAAAATATTACTGGTGATTGGGGGATAAAAGATTTAATTTTGCAAGTTGATGAAATTTATTTTTTATTCAATTGTAAATGTAAAAAAGCATGCTTAAATTTTTACAGGTAATCTTTTTTTTCTCATATGTCTGTGAATTTTTTTTTTTTTTTTTTTTTTTGCATGTACTTATAATTTTTGGGAATTTAACATTTAATGTTTGCATTTTCTCATAAAATTATTCTATCTCTGGTAATTTTTATGCAAATCTTTCATGATTTTTGTGATAAATATTTAATGAGATTGTAAGTTTTGAGAAAAAAAAAAAAATTATATTTCTCTTCCCTTATTCAGGACAAGGTGAAGCCATTTATACAATTGGAGTCTCTGATAGTGGAAAATTAATTGGATTAAATGATGATGAAATGCAGGAATCTCTCAACACATTGTATCGAATGGCTGAGAAACTAGGAGCTGATATAACAAGTCTAGGTGAAAGATATGTTGAGGATAACCCAGATCAAGAGAGAAAAACTGTGGCTGAGGTAATTTTGTATTAAATATATTCTTAACTAATATATAAATATACACTGTGTATACTAGGGGGTACTTTAATGCTAGTTGTGTGCTTATGCAAGTTTAAGTATTTAATTATAAATAATAAATTCGAGTATTAAAAACTGTAGTTTTATATTTTGATTTAAAACGTGAAAATAATTGGTGTTTTTACAAAACATGATTTGATATGTACTGTTATGCAGCCTGTATACAATTTCACAATGTTAACTTGGAAGATTTTTTCCCCCTTCCCTTTTATTAATGGATTATTAATAAGGATTTTTTTTATTGAAATATATTGCATTGTATTAGTGTATATATGAGGTGCTGTAAATAGCATCAAGATCAAAATGTCAGTCTCTCAAATTTGTTTTTTAAACAAATTCTCTTTACATAGATAAGTAGGATTGTTGGTGAAACTGTAGTTTAGAGTAACTACTTGGCGAGATTTGAAAAATCGCCAAATTTGGCGATTTTTACGGCGGAGCCTGAACTCCGCGAAGCTGAAAAGTAGAAATTTTTTGACTTACCTAAGTTTCAGTGGCGTTTCGATTTTCCGGCGGGTACACAGTAATAACGGTTTTCAAAAACTCCTTGTAGGTTTCATCCTGAATAGATTGATTGTGTCTCCGTCTCCACATGTATTAATCCATGTAAGAATGAAA
>BMAW01099951.1:64350-79241 GCA_019974015.1 Nephila pilipes | reverse complement strand
TCATCATATTTTAATTGACTGTCCGGTGTTTGATCATCATCGCCGGACTTTTTTTCATTTATCTGTTTTAAATGAATCTGACTTGGTGGGGGGAACCCCCCCATAATTTATTTGCTTTTTTATGACATATTGGCCTTTTACACCAAATTTGAATTTTTAACTTTTAGCTTGTATTTTTACTTTCTGTGAATTTCTGTTTAAGAATTTTAAATTTTAATTATTTTTAACAAATGCTTTGGCACAGCATAGCCTACCATGGCTCTTGCGCCATAAAACCTCACAGTCACTCACTCACTCACTCACTCACTCACTGACTATTGAAGGTTACTATATGCATTTCATCACTATTGCATATTCTTTAATTCATCAGTTTTAAACTTGTTCGGTTTGCAGTGGGAACCCTCCCCCCACATTATTACTTATTTGCTTTTTGAAGAAAAATTGGCCTTTTACACCATGTTTGAAGTTTTAACCTTTCAACTTTTCTTTCCTTATCAAATGTTGTATTTGTTTCATAATTTGGTATTCATATATTTTTTAATTTCATAGAATATATAATAGTTTTAACAAATATATGGTTCTTGCACCATTAAATTCTATGTCAGTTACTCTAATTCTGTGAGTAGTTAGAGCAAGAAAAATTTATAACTTTGTAGATGAAATATTTTGTATTCAAATTTGAATTTTCTGATTGTGCAGTTGATTAAGATAATCGTTTTAATTTATTTTTCAAACCTTTTTTCATTCATTTTACCATACATATGGATTGCAATATCATCTAATTCTTTAACATGTAAAATACTGCAACTATGTTCTCAATACTTTTATATTGTATTCTTTATGTTATTAGTATCGATAGATTTTTTTTTTATGGATTAACCATGCAAGTACTGTACCAACATATTTACAGAAAAGGAAGGAACTATAAGCAAATCATTTAATTTCTCCAAATCATAGCTTTACTTTTTCCGAAGCCTTTTTCTAACGTACTTTGCATATTAAGTTGCGGTTAGCAACAAAGGAAGAATTAAATGGTCATTTCACTGTTCAAAATTGAATTGTTTAACTATTCAATTAAATAAAAGTTTTCTCTTATTTCATTTTTTAGACCATTTTAGAATGTATAAATCTTCCATATTTTGTATAAATTTCAGTGCTTCAGAAAGCAATAGAACAAATTCATGTATTTATTTCCTATTCCTGTTATTTCCAATCCATAATATGCAAAGTATTTGCAATCATTGTTTTATAGTACAATGAAAGTGATCCCATTAAGATCATTTTAACTGACTATTCCATTTTAATTTTCAGTATAGTTTCTGTCGCTAGCAGTACCTAATTTTAAATTACAGATTACAACTATTATATTTGATTGAAATTTTAATTTAATTGCATGTGTGGTATGTGTTAATTATATTTTTATTGTAATATTAAATTATATCAATAATTGTTTGTCATTTATTGATTCTGGTATTGTAAAGATTACTCTGATTTTTTATAATGCATCTTCAAAGCTACTAATTTTGTTGGGAACAAAATATTGGTAGTTTTGATAAACTCTTAACTTTCAGAATTTATATTTTAATAACGGAACAGGTTACAAAAAAAAAAAAAAAAAAAATTTGATGCATAGTATTTCAGCTGTATGCTTATTCAAATTTAGATTCATTTAGTATAATAATGTAATTATGATAAAAACAATTTCATTTTTAAGGACATTCTCCACATTTTGCAGTACTTGTTATAAGTGCTGTAAGTGGGCTTTCTGGAATTGCAAAGGAACACCTTGGACTTGCTACAGTTGTTGATATTCCTATTGTTGTGGTTATCAATAAAATTGACATAGCTAGTCCTTCTTGTTTAAAAAAAACTTTACTTCAGTTGCAAGAATTGTTGCAAACACCTGGATATAAAAAGGCAAGTTTACTTGTAATTTCTAGTTGTATGTTATGCAATGTATATTCAGTGTATATAGTTGATATGCTAATAAATATTTTTAATAGTTAAATGATCATGAAGTGTTTGGTTTCATAAGCATTTCAAAGATTTTCTGTTACATGGCTAATTAAAAATTTTGAACATCTTATGTTTCTAAATATAAAATAAGATATACTTCTATCATTATGCAATTATAAAGTATTTTCAAGTATTGTTTTTCTTAAATAATCTTTATCAAAAACTAATTTATACCAGAATTCTTTTTTGGGGGATTAGTAGTAATTAAGTTTATATTGGAATGATGTAAGTTATTTTTGCAAAGTATTAATTTTTAAAAATTAAGATATTTAAACAAAATAATTAACAACATATAGGTATGAAAGATAGGAAAGAAATGAGACAAAAATAAAATATATATTCATTAATTTTTAACATTTGTCCTTTCAAGTACATCATTTATATCATTCATATTTTTGTTAGGTTTTTCTGATAAAAACATTTGAAAATAAATGTTCTTTTGCAACATAGAGAGAAAAAAAAAACTATATGCCAGTTAATGTTTTGCCTTTTAAAATTATTTTTTTAGAAATCCTTATCTTTTTATAAAAATATTGTTTCTATGCATGTTTGATGGAATGTTCCTGCTTATGTAATTGCGTAAAGTAGATCTTTCTGTGTTGAAATTTTTATGATTGTTCTCTCTTTTCAAATTCAGATTAATACTGACATGCTCCATTTATATAGCATTCAATTAAATAAGAATTTTATGAGTAGATATTTTAATGAGTATTAAAATAAATTAAGTGTACTTTTGTTGTACATATTAGTATTTATGCATATTTTTGACCCTCCTTGTCAACCATTTTTACCTTTTTTTCAACTTCACGTCTAGACCACAGTTTAATCTTGTTTGGCGCAGCATAGCCATATCTGGCTCTTGCACCAATAAAATTTACATTCACTCACTCACTCACTCACTAGTATTTATGCATCTTCTTAAAATTGATAAATGAATGAAAGGCATGGTTAGTTTTTAAAATGTCTTAATACTTGAGTGGTTAGCTTTCTTATTTTATCAGTTTTCCTTCCTTTCATTGTATAGACTGATTTCACTGTTATTTAAAATTCATACCCATTGAGCATTTTTAATGGGAAATTTTAATAGATTAAAATATCGTTTAAAATTTTCAAACGAAATTGTTATTGACTTAAAACATCTTTAAAATGAAACCAAATCTGAGTTTTTTCTCCATTTAATTAGATTACCTTTAAATTTCTCTTCCAGATTTCCTTTCAAGTCTCCACTGAAGATGATGCTTTTACTGCTGCAAGCTCGTTTGCATCTGATAAAATTATTCCAATCTTCACTGTGTCTTGTGTGACAGGAAAAGGTCTTGATTTATTATATACATTTTTAAATGTATTGCCCCCTACTATTAATCAAAAGGACAGAGAACTTCTGATGCAAAAACCTGCTGAATTTCAGGTATGTTTCATTGATTTTACGCATGATCATATACAAATCTTGCTTTTTTTATTTGAAAGATTTTCGAATTTATTTTGTATTCCTTATCTTTTGTGGAAAATAATGATGAATACTGTTTTGTATAAGATAATTTAAAGCTTAATTTTCTCCCTCATTTATGTGTATATTAAGTTCTTTTAGGATCATTCAATTTCAGTTTGATAATGAAATTGTCTATTGGTAGAAAATGTGCGTACTTTGTTCTTGTACATGTTAAAGAATATTCAAAACTACTTAATTTCACATATGTAGAAGTGTGTGAAAAATAAAGTATCATAATTTGCTCAAGTGAAACCTGAGTTAAATTATTTTTAAATTGACACTTTTTCTTTTGTTGCTTTTTTTTTTTCTATAACTGTAGTTTTTTGTGAAAATTTGTAGGCAAAAATCAAATTCTTTTTCAGATTGATGAGACTTTTCATGTCCCAGAAGTTGGTTTAGTTGTTTCAGGATTGTTAACTAGTGGAATCATTCATGAAGGTGATACACTTCTTGTGGGCCCATCAGATACAGGACGATTTGATACCACTAAAGTATTATCATTACATAGGCACAAAGTTCCAAGCCGAATTGTCAGAGCTTGTGAAAGTGCCACTTTAGCTCTTTCTAGTCAGAACATCCCACTTCGTAAAGGTATGGTTCTTATCAGTCAACAAGTTAGACCTCCAGTTTGTAATTTTTTCCAGGCCAAGATTCAAGTTCTTTTTCATGCTACTAATATTTGCTCTGGATTTCAAGCTTCTGTACATATAGGAAATATTCGGCAAACAGCAACTATACTGGGGATTATGGGTAGACCTAGTCTATCTGTAAATGACACTGGATCTGTAATTTTCAAATTTATTCAGCGTCCTGAATGTGTTCATCCAGGCTCTAAGCTTCTTTTACGTGTTGGACAAACTAAAGCTATTGGTCGAGTTACACAAGTTTTCCTCTTAGGTGATAATTTGCCTTTAAAAGTATCACCCATTCATCGTTAAAAAAATTGTGATTTTAATGTTTTTATATTTCATGGTTCATATAATCTTTGAAACATTTAAAATAATTCATTTACGGAAAGATTCCTTAAGTGCTATATCATAATCTTTAACAATACATTAACATTAATTATAAACATGTGAATGAGTAATTAAGTTTCTTTATGATAACAAGTGTTTTCAGAATAAGAAAATATGAAAAATACTTAATTCTTTAATTAAAAGTAATGTCAATCTGTATGGGATTGAATTTTTTAAAATAATATATTAAACTTACATACTCATAGATTTAAAATTAAAACATAATTAAAATGGGTGCATACATAAGTAATCATTTTTAATTGCCTTATTTAATATTTTAAAGAATTTAAAGATCAATATCTTCTGAAACTTTGCTTTTTTGGTACAATGTTTAAAAAAGCTTTGCTTTTCAAGAAATTGGTGAGCACTACTGATAAAATTAATATTCAGTATTTTAATTCCCCACCCCTCCAAGTTCTTAATCCATGAGAAAAAAATTATTTATGTGTTCAGGAGTGCAATTTTATATCCTTTTAATGTGCAAATTGGTGTAAATTATTTTCAGGTCTTAAGTTTTTCTATTGTACATTTCAATGTTTGTTCTCTGCTATTTAAAATCTGTATTTGAGACTTAAATAATTCATAAATGCTTTAAGGTGCTTTGCTTTGTATTATCTTTCATCTTCTAAACTAGTGGCTCTCGTACTGTGGTACATGAAAATTTTATGAGTGGTAAGCCAATTTCTCCAAAAACCACAAGTGCTCTAAAACAAACCCAACAATCCAGTCCTTGTTCGATAACCACAGCATGTAATTACTAAAATAACTTTTTATGAAAAATATATAAATATATTTACAGAAATGTTCAATATCTAAAACAGTAATGGTTCTGGCTAGTGGAAATTGTCTAAAAGCAATTGTCTATTAAATAGGATGATTTGCAAGGTTTTCCTTGGGAATGTAGAACAACTGTCCTGCTATGCATTTCTTTTGTAGTGATCAAAAATAAGTTTGTAGCCTATTTGATTCTTTTCTTTCCATCTTTAAGTATTGTATAAGAGTTTTGAATTGCCATTCATGAATCTCCTGGACATAACTATTTAGACTAAAACTTATTGATGTTTGGGAAAAAGTAGTATTTAATGAAAAAGAATTATCTTGCTCTACAAAACTCTTTTTACTATATAAAACTGCATTTCTTGCAAGTTTCATAAATGTTACATATTTTTAATTATAGTTTGCCGAAAAATAATTATCCACAATGGCACTTCATAACCATGCTGATACTGTATGTTTTCACCTCAAAAATGTGATTTTTCTGTTTTTTTTTTTATTATTTTTCAAAATTTTAATAGTTTTAATTATTTGCACTTCAATAATTAGAATAGGAAACTCAGAAAGTTAAGAATTTTAATTCCATTAAGTAATAAATGTTATAAATTTATGGTAATTATTTTTTTATTTAATATAATCGAAATATTTTTTTAGACATTGTAAGGTTTATATTAATTTAAATGGCAAGCAACAATTAAAAACAAAAATCGATCAATATGTGGCTGTTTGTGGGAAAATTTTTATTTTAAAAGTACATTAGGTGCAAGTTTCTGGCAAAGGGTATGCAGAGAAAAAGTTTCAGAACCTCTGTTTTTTAACTAATTTACTAAAATCTAATTTTTTAAAAGAAATGTCTAGTTCTTTAAGGCATAATTTATAAGTAAAGTTCTGATAGTGAGATGTATGAAAACCTTATAATTTTTAATGTTTGTATTTCAAGTGTTTAAAGAAATATAATTTTAAAAATGATCTTATATATAAAAAAAACTTTGGTGAAAAACATCATTTGTAGTATTTTATATGACTGCTCTTAAATGTGATGTGTATAATGTTCTTGTATATTTAGAATTATTTTATAGTGATTGTCATATTTATACATCTTTGTGACATTATCTTTGCATAAATCAAAGATTAAATTAATTGTTATTATGTGAATTCCTTTGATATGAATTCAAAGATTAATTGAATTGTGTGAATTATGTTCCATGACTATAAACATGTTTTTTTTTCTGTTATTGCTAAAATAGTTAAATGTACTTAGTACTGCACATTCTTATGAGTTGTACTTGCTAGTTAGGAGTAAAGAAAGTTCAATTTTTTTAGTGTTTTTATGCAAACAGATATTTTAGGTATGGCAGAATTTTCTTTTTTACTCTTTTTCCATATGGCTTTTTGCCACTTTCATATTATGTTTCTTTGACAACTGACAAATATTGTTATAGCATATTTTTAAACAGGTCATAGTTACTGTAATAAAAATAAACCTTTTTTTAAAAAATAAAATAAAAGCATATTTATCTGCAGTTGAATGCAGTCCTGCCATTTTTCAGTTGAATAGTTGCTTTATGTTGATATACATTTCCTGAATTATGTTTTTTTTTTTTTTTTTCTTTCTTATTCAATTTTGATTAGAAAGCCTAAACGAACTAACAAGCTTTACATATTTGTATTATAAATTTAGATTTGTCACCTGAGTTTAATAAAGTAAAGAATAGATGCAGTTTATTATTAAATTAGGCCTAAGTAGTTAAAAGCATAGTTGGGCATTATTTTCTGTGTTTTGATAATTATATTTTAAAATTATTTGATTACATTGCAATATTGCATATCATCAAATAGAAAGATATTTTATTTTTACAGGATGATAAGCAATAATAAGTTATGTAATAAATATTTCTATTTAAATCAGGGAATTAATCCTCAGAGAGAACCTATACACATGTGATTTGCTTTGCATTGTATTACCATTAAATGAAATCAGTGAAATGTTAAATTGATTTACCAAATGCAGGAAAGTTTGAAAAGATTGTTTACAGGAATTATCTATATTTGTAGTTAACCACTGTTAATTATTTGCACATCTGAAAGTATTTGGTCATAATTTATACTTCATTGTTAATTTTGCAATATTTGTTGTATCATGTATTAACTATTATGCTAATATATGATTTTATTTTTATTGTTAAAGTAGTTTTTGCATGATTTAAAAGTTTTAATTTTAACTTTACAGTTTTAAAAGTATATTGAGTCTACTACTATTTGGATTGAGGCTCATAACAGATTATTTGTTGTTATAAAATTGTTACTGTGTTTCAAATTTCTGCAAATAGTAGAGCTGATTGATTTCTGTGTATTCAATTGTTTCAAATTTCATTTGGAAATAATTTTTTCTTTGAAGGAATCGGTTTTTAAATATAGATGAGAAAAATAAAGACAAAGCAAGGAAGCAGAAATCATAAATTCATGTTCAGAAATATTACTTTTTTAAAGTTTAGTACTCTCTTGGCAAATCTCGCAGATATCGAACGAGAGCATAGCTGAATTACCGAAAACACCGGATTTCTGGAAAATCACATACTCGCAATAACGCATTTAAATAGCAAAAGCTATACATTGTATAAAATTTAATTCTGTAGATGCAAATAGTGTCATACACACGCAATTTACTACAAGAAAACTACAAGAAATTACTATTTTGTATAGATAGCAATTATTCCATTGAAGTAGAAGGCATAAAATAATTTTCAGTGTAATGATTTCCCTGTGTGATAATGCCAGATTACTGGCAAGGCTGTGAAAAGGAAATGCTGGATTACAAAGGTCTGTATTTATAATGAATGCATCAATACTGGATGAAAATATGCATTGAAAACTGTTTATAATATACCTTTAAAAATAAATTTTATTTAGTCTTTATATTTTCTGTTAAAGTTAAAATATCTGAAGCTATCAAATGTTAAAAGTTTTAAGTATACATAATTAAGAGATAAATTGTATTCAAAATAAAACGTGAGTGATATTTGAATTTTCATTTCAAGCCTTTTCATGTTCATAACATCTGTTAATTTAGTTATTTTTGTGTTCATTGTCAGTTGGTAATTTTTACTTTGAGTGAAAATTTCAAATTTATTTTTAAAGTGGATGAACAATCATGTAATGAAGCTTTGATTCGCACAACAAAAATATTTTGTTTTTCGTTTGAGTACTTATCCACCTATACTTGTAATATTTAAATTGTTTTTAAACATATTATTTTAAATGTGTTAAGTTCTACTTATGGATTGTTATAAAAATATAAAAATTTGTTTTTCAATCTTATGTATAAAATGTGTTTTATTCATCTAACTCCCATGCAATAACCAAAGCGAAATCTCATTCTTATTTTTTCCTCCTATAGTGTTTAGCTAGTGCATCTTGTTCATATCTGTATTGTTATACAATGTGTATATATTGTTAACAAATAAAATATTTTATGATATTGATGCTTGACTTTTTTTATTCTAGTTTAAGACTGTTCTTAGTACATTAAAAAAATCCGGTTAAGGCTCATACCTGATGCTGACTATTGAAAAGTTCTTGGCGAATCAGGCGAGAGATTTCCAAGAATAGGCAAAAAATATTTCTATGGTACCCCTGTCAATAGGATAGTTGAAAGGAAAACTCATTAATTGTAGAAACCATGGGATTTCACCTCTGTGAAATTGAAAGAGGAAGCAACTTCACTTTTATTGCATTGGGGGACTATGATCTTTTTTTCTCTTTCGAAGAAAGGGGTGTCCAAAGAAGGGGAGAAATTTCGCCTTTCCTGTAAGTCCAAAAGAAATCTTTTTTCCTCCCAGTTATAACGAATTTTAAAGGAAGATAAGAGTGAAAGTGCCGAAGTTGAAAGATGTAAATTTCCTTTATTTTTATTAGGAAATATAAGGATGATAGCAAAAAATAGTAATAATAAAAAAGCGAGAACAAAATTGCAGTAAATATAAAGGTATACTAATAATAAACATAAAAAAAATTCTCAGGCACATCAATTAACAGAAATGTTGTCATAAGTTATTTTCGAAGATGTCCAAATTTAATATATAAAAGCTATCAATATAATGATATTCTTTAACTAATATAAGTATAATTAGTGTTAATTTTACTGTAGAAAATTCGTCTACATATATTGATTTATCAAGATTAAACTAAGCGAACTGTTCAATTAAATTTTATTTCTACTGAATGAACATATGATAAAAACTATATATTTTATTAATCGTAATTGTACCATGAAGTGGCAGTTGTGGTCTAGAGGTCACGAGCTTGCGGCTGGCGTAGTTTCCGTCGAGTCCTAATTCACTACAGACCTGATGTGTATTGGTGCTGATGCTTGATAATTTTGTCGAGGCTCCAAATCCTCCGATGCCGTGGTGTAGAAGTTTGGAAAGAAAGTGACAGCTCAGGTGTCGTCCTCGTCACTTGACAGAGGTTCAAAATTACGAGATCTATCGTCAATAACCCATGCGTTGTATCTAAAATGATTGATTGCTAACAATCAGTCAATCAAAAAAGTGTTACATGAAATTAATCGTAATTAAATTTTACAAATAACACGACCCGTGTGGTGACCGGGAATGACAGAATAGCTCATGCATGTCGTAAGAGGCGACTAAAATGGATACCCAGCGTCTGAGGTTACCCTGCCCCTGGGTATTATATCAGGGGACCGGACTTGCCTTTTTTAGGTAAGTACGGGCATCATGACCTCGAGGCATCCTAGTGATTTTTTTCTTTCCCATGAGGTTTACTACCTTTGGTAAACAAGGGTGACGCGCTCCTGGAATACCCTAGCGATCCTTCTCTATTTTCAACCCTCCTTGTCTACCAATTTGTGTTTTTTCTTCGATTTCTTCTCGTCTAGACCACAGTAAAATCTTGTTTGGCGCAGCATAGCCATATCTGGTTCTTGCCCAATAAACTTTACTTTTTTCTCTCTCTCTCTTTCTTTTTACAAATAACACCTCATTATGAGATAATAGCCTTTGTTGCTTTATATTTCATAAAACTAAACGAATTCCTTATTATTCCAGAAATTCTGTTACAAATAATATATAAGAAATTCAAAAGAACTGTGGGTCTTTTTGAGAAGCTCATTTATTAACATATCTCCTCGCATAAAAGTTATTCAATATAAATATTTAAAATTTATAGTTATAGTTTTGAAAAAATATATTATTTGTTATAATATATTCAGAAAAAAAAATTCAAGATAGCAAGGTATCACTTTTATGTGTTCAGGTTTGAAACTGTTATCTTGTTTTATCTCTATATTCTTGTTTCTTACTTTTTATTATTAAAATATAAAAAATATTGCAATCCAAAATCTACGAACAACCCTTTCTCAATTAGGACACAGTTCTAGAGAAAAAGCTCATTTAGATTTTTAAACATAAGATTTAGTACACCCATTTTGAAAGAAAAAGAATAAGCAAATATTGATGAAAATAAGAAATTGAATTTTTTTCTTCATTAAACAGGTATCATGAATGTAGGAGAGTTAATAGAAAAAACTTGAAAAACAAAAAATGTAGGAAATGTTTAAAATTTGCAGGAAACTGTTAATGAATACTACACATCAGTACTAAGTAATATATTTCTAAATTCAGAGTAGGATATTGTTGAAGATCATCCTTTCTTTTTAAATTCACAGTTTCGTGTAATGTTACTCTTCCTTCTTACAAGCTCTAATAAAAGACATATACGTACTTTCCCAAATCATGAAATTGAAAATTTAATGGCTTCATTTGATGCTCAGGAAAGTTAATTTTCCGCAAAGGTTGCTTTTCATTTTTTTTTTTTTAAAAGAAAAGATTAATGTAATAGTGATCCGTAATGGTTTTGTTAAAAAAAAAAAAAACAATTTTCATAAAGATTTTTTTTTTTTTTTTTTAATTTTTTTTTTCCAACTCTTTAAAGCATTTGGTTTTGATCAGAAAGTAATAATTAAAGCAACCAGTTCTTTTTAATAGGTCTCATTAATTTTTTTCACTAAAGAACTTTCTTTTAGAATGGTTTTTCGTTACCGAAATATGTTTTAATTCCCAGTTCGAAAGTTTTCCTCAATCATTATGCATTATTTCCAATCGGTCTAGTTACTGTATTCTTTTTAATGCTATAGTTTCTAGTTAATACATTTTTTTTAAATCTATTTTAATGCATTCTCAAATCTAAAATTTTTAACGTTTATGTGCGATTAAAAAGTTTTATGTGTGATATACGTTTTGCTTTTTAAAATTAATGCATTTGCTTATCACCGTGAAAGGTTCAGTATTATACTATGTGGTTTATTATTTTTGACCTATAAAATCAATAACGTACTTGTAACACAAAAATAACTTTTTCTAAGTATTTAAATCCGAAATTAAATATAAATGCATACATAATATTTAATTGTTTTGGTTGCTTTTCAAATAATATACAGTGGGACTCAATAAAGAAGTCGGGCACTATATCATTGCGTTTAATCACCTAAAATAAATAGTTAAAAAATAATGTATAATTTTTCGTATGCATATATTTTATTAAAATAAATTCTCTTCTAATTTTTTTTTCGTAAAAAAATATAAATTTATTTTGGTGGAGAAAAATATAGGTAAAAAGAAAATTTAAAAATATCAGTCAAAAAGGAACTCGGACAGATGGCGATATTGCCTTTTTATCTTTAATTCAAAGTGAGATTTCCCGCTTTGGCATTACTTTATCGATTTTAAACTTCGCATTTCAAGCTAGAATTTTTTTCATTGTTGTGAGTTTAGTAAAATTAGAAGTTTTAAATTGGAAGGCAAAGAGGACACAATAGAGGTAAGAAAATCGATTCGAAAAATCAGTGATGTTGTAAATAAATATTCTACAGTTTTTCACATAATTAAACGTTTGAAAATTTCAAAATTAATTGGAAAATAAGCACAAATCTGGATGACTAAATGCGTTTTCGAACAAAGAGAAACAATGGATTGTAAGACAATGCGTTTTAAATCCTAAACTTAGCATTTCTAAGCTAACCAATGAAGTGTCGTAATATCTTCATAAAACTGTTAATCCAGTAACAATAAGATTAATTTTACGTAGAAACAATTTTCTTAGAAGATTGGCACGTAAAAAACCATTTATAAATAAATACAACAAATTGAAAAGAATAAAGTTCGCAAAAAGTTATAAATATAAAGACTTTTCACTTTGGGAAACTGTTTTATTTGCTGAAGAGAATAAATTTAATTTGTTTCGCTCAGGTGTTCAATGTTATGTATGACAAAAACCAAATCAAGAACTTCTAGAGCAAAATTTAAGAGCTACTGTAAATCGTGGTAGCTGTATCATGGTTTGGAGCTGCATGTTTGCCAGTGGTCCAAGAAAACTTCACATAATTGATAATGAGCCACACAAAGTATTTAATCATTATGTAAGAATGTTTGCTTTAAAACGCCGAGAAATTGGGGTATAAGGAGAATTTCAGTTAATATCAGGACAATGATCCAAAATATACAGCAAATGTGCGCTTATGGGTTTTGTATAAATGCCCACATGTGTTAGAAACACCTCCAAAATCACCTGACCTAAATGTGATTGAAAATTTATGGGCATATTTGGAAAATAAATTTTAAAAAACACACACACTAGGAAGCCAAAAAAATGGTCTTAAAAATGCATTCCAACTTCAGTGGTTTAAAATTGATCCAAATTTTTGTAAAAAAACTTTTAGAGTCAGTGCCTAAAAGATTGAGAGCCGTAATAAAACATATAGGACTGCCGACAAAATATTAAGTCTCTTATATTTATTGTGGCCTAGTGGTCATGACTTCGGAACATTTTATAAAATAATATTTTTTTATATCCTCAAGGTATATAACTAGTTCAAAAATACAAATTTTGATGTAATTAGCATTAAATTGTTCCAAATTTTACGTACCTGAACTATCTGCTTTTTGAAAATATACTTGCGAAATAAAATTATCAATATGATAAAGTCCATATATTCTAACACATCGATCAATAACTCCCGAGACTAACCCAGAGATGGCGCTCGTAGTAAACTAGTAACCAGGTCTTTCTAGAGTACTAACCTTTGCTTGAAACGTGTCAAAATTTTAAGTCGATCGGACCAGGAAAAAGGTTTTTTGAAGTGAAGTGAAAAAGGTTTTTTCCAAGTGGGTGCCGCGATTGCTTTCGATGGAACAAAAACAGCAACGAGTCGATGATTCAGAAAGCTGTTTATCGCTATTTACTCGCAACAAAAAAGATTTCTTGCGAAAAAAGAAAAAAAAAAAAATGGGGGGGGGGGAATTTGGAAAAGCGTTGGAACGATTGTATCACCCTAAAAGGTGATTAACAAAAGGTGTTATGTTGATGAATAAAAAAAAATTTTGCAAAAAAAATGTTGTTTTCAATGTTAGACTCGGGAGTTATTGATCGATGTGTTAAACTATGAACTGCATCTTTGCTTAGAAAGTGTATGGAAGGCAATATATGTAAATTCAATGAAACTTACTACAAAACTTTATGGAATGTTTTGGCCTAATGCTGGCAATAAAATAAGACCTCTAAAGGGGTAAAAGGAAACTAAGCAATACTCTAAACATATTTGACAACCCCTGTCAAACATTTTGTGAAAAGGTCCAACAGTTGATATCACTGCCAATATATCTAAGGGAACATTATTGTTCCTTGAATATTTACCCAAGGTATATAAGTGGGGTGATGATATTGTACATCCAGAATCTACGATGATTGGCTCTTATGCAAAGGGCTGTTTAGGGGGTAATTCCATTACCGGATTCCATGTGGTTTTTGTAGAAATTCAATGATGAGGCTTGCAGTAGCTTTACTTGTTTATTAGGAGAGATGATGAAGAGTGAAAAGTATTTACAATAGATGATGATGAATTGACCAGTTCATCGGAGGAAAATAGATGTCTGCCTTATTTAACCCATATTGGCAAAGGGCGCTAGAACGCGCTCGGGCGTTTGAAATTTACTTCCGACGCGGGTAATGCGAAGGAGAAGAGAAGCGGAAAAGTGGGGGAAAGAGAGAGAACGAGAACGAAAGGTCACCGAGTTTTGTTCTGGAATAGGTGGAGCTGTATGAGCTTATCTCATGACTCTGATTCGTGGTGCCATCTATCGAGTATCGGAGGAACTGGTTTTACAGTACATTGGAAAATAAAATTAATTGTTTAATAATTAGCTGGAAAATCTTACATTATTATACTTTTAATTCAGGATACAGTTGTTCAAAGCCAGTAATTAGAAATTACTTATTTCTAAAAGTCTTTTACATAAGTTTGTGGGCCGCGGTAGCCTAGTGGTCAAGGTCGTGGACTAGCGGCCGGCGGTTTTCGTTCAGTCGCGGGTTCGATCCTTGGCCGCCAAAGACCCGCCGTGTAGCCGGGGCTGATGCACGTTAAATCTGTTCGGGGTCCAAAGTCCTCCCGTTGGCGTGGTGTGGATGTTAGGAGAGGGGTGTGCCAGCTCAGGTGTCGTCCTCGTCACTTGACCGTGGTTCAAAATTACGAGGTCCGTCGCCAATAGCCCTCGTGTTGCTTCTAGTGCGACGTTATTAGA
>BMAW01099951.1:31478-55700 GCA_019974015.1 Nephila pilipes | reverse complement strand
CCCCCCCCCCCCCCCCCCCCCCCCCCCCCCCCCCCCCCCCCCCCCCGAGGTAGAGACGATTTGGCCGACTTTCGCACGGTTGATTAGGAAGTAGGAGCTTAATCTACTCCATTGAAGTTATTACTGTACAAAACCAAATTTGCAACTTCTGAGAACTGAGTAATTATATAAGATTGTTTTATTAACGTCACAATTAGAAGCTTTACGATGGCTATTAGCGATGGTGCTTGTAATTCTTAACACCTATCAAGTGACAAGGACGGCACCTGAGCTGGCATTCCATTTTTCATATTTCCAAACCAAGTCAACGTGAGGACTTGGAGCTACGATAGATTTAACGTACATCAACCCCACTAAGCGGCGGTTTTCAAAGGAATCGGGACTCGAAACCATGACTCGACGTAAACAACGTCATGACCGTTTGGCTTCTATGATCAGTAATTATGTAAGAATATTACGAATGATGGGAAAATATATTCAACAAAATAAATATTGTATGGTTTGTCCACGACATACAACCAAGTATAGTTTTACGGGAACTCAACTACAGTCTGTAGTTACATAAGCATTTCCTCACATTTCTTATTTTTGCAAAGATTTTTGAAAAACTGAATCACCAGAACTATTATTTGAACTCTGGATCTGAAGCTAGGGGTGAAAAATGTTGAACACCTTCACATCGCTGCTTTGGATCTCAGTGATCGAAACTTAAGAAATGTTTCGTACATTATACGAAATTTTTTCCCTGTTACTAGATTTTTTAAAATCCTTTATGGTATAATTATAACTTTATTTACTTTATTTTTAATTTTTTTGCTACCAAAAATAATTTTGTTTTTCATTCTGTTTCATATTCTAATGCTCTCAAAGAGAAAATTAGATTTCATATGAGCAATATTTTCGCGTATTGATTGCTTCCTATGAAGACAATAAATATTATTGAGCTAGTACAAATTTCACCTCATGATTTACACACCGCGTTAAAATATAATAGTATGAACATAATTTATTGAAAAAATAAATTCAAACCTAACATTTGAATTCCTTTTAATTATTTAACTCTCTCTTTATACATATGTATATGTGTATATAGTTAATTAGTTAAAATGAATTCAAATGTTCAGATCCGAAACAGACTACGAGGGGAGAAGGTCAGCGAATAAGGGAGCGAGATGACACTCTTGAGTAAGGATGGTAAATAAAGAATTGTTGTTACTCAGCCTGATCTCTTTCGTCCCAGGACAACAGTTCATGCTATAAGCAAAGGATTATTAGCTAAAAATATTATAAACAAAAAAAAAAAAAAACTGAAAAGAAGTGTTTGTGTGTGAGTGATTTCGATAAAATAAATCAGAAGAGGGACATACCCACTAAGACTACGATGAACAAGGAAAGAAGGTAAATAATTTTAGTTTACCCTTATTCATGTGCTCAGAAGGGATTTGTTTTGAGTATTTTGAAGTGTATTGAGATAGTATTAAATATGTAGTTCCTCTGAAAAGAGCGTACAAATGATTAGTCGAGTTGCGCTGGAACCGAGTGAAAATGTCTCTTCGGACGCTATTGTTCAGAAAATAAATGCAATCATATTCAATAGCGAGTAAGAAGAAGATTTTGTGAAAGGATGTCTCGAGAGGATAATTGAAGACAGGATTAAAAGGGAAGAAAGGGATAAAGAGATACAATTTGAACTAGAAAAATTAAGAATGGAAATCAATTGCAAAATGGAGTCCCAAACGCGTGCTGATAGCGGTATTATCGGTTCAGAAGTAAATAAGAGTCTTTTTGAAGTAAGAAATCTGGTTCAGAATTTTGACTTAGAAGACGGTGACATATTTTTAATTTTATTCGAAAGACAAGTCAAATGAGTTATTTGAGTCACCTGTTAGGATTCTTACCCTTTGAGATCACTCAACTATTCGCCAAGGAATCAAAAGAAGCGAACGATTATGGACATATTAAAAATTTACTTTTAAAGCTATTTAAACATAGTACTGAAACTTGTAGGCAAAATATATTAATCCTGATAGAGACTCAAAAGATACTCGAGTAGATTTCTTTTTTGAAATACGTAAATATTGTAACGAATGGTTAGCAGGGTTAAAAGTAAACAATTTCGATTCTTTAAGAGAATTGTCACAGATAAGCTGAAAAAAACACGTCCCAAATTTTATGCGAGAGCATTTTTCTGATTCTTGGCCAAAATTTACCAAAATAAATAAATTAGCAGAAAAATTAGATGAATACAAAAGCGTTAGAACTGGCATTGAAACTGGTGGACATGAAAATAAAAACCTCAAATTTGCAAATTATCAAGCCGATCCTAAAAATTATTCGTGAACAAATTCAAAGTCTTATCATCATAGCACAAGTAAATTCAAGTCTAATAAATTGGAAGAGAGAAACCCAATGAACCATAAATTTAAAGTAAGAGGGCCGCGGTAGCGTAGTGGTCATGGCCTTGGATTCGCTGCCGGAGGGTTTGTGTATTGATGCCTCTACAGACCCGTCGGGTAGCGGGGGGCTGATGCACGTTAAATATGTCGGGGCCCCAAAGTTCTCCCGTTGGTGTGGTGTGGAAGTTAGGAAAGGGAGTGTCGCCTCAGGTTTCATCCACGTCCCTTGACCGAGGTCCGTCGCCAATAGCCCTCTTGTTGCTTCTAATGCGACGATAATAAAAACAACCAAATTAATGTAAGAAGAGGCCGTACAAGACGTACAGATAACCTTAGAAGCTTTAATTTGGCAACTAGTAACGAAAAAGGAGAACTGTAATGCTTTTCTTGTAATAATTTCGGTCATGTCGTAAGATATAAGAAAAAATATTGCACAAAAAATTAAAATGAGCCTAGAACAAGTACTAAAGAGTTTCTGACTGAGAGTCGTCCGTACCTGACAGATACTAGAGAACTACGAACATAAATAATAACAAGGTAACTGTCCTGATTGAAACGGGATCCTCGTGCTGTTTATTGAAAGAATCAGTTGCAAACAACTTAGAATTGAGCATTTCTCTTTGTAAGAAGGATATATATTCTTTTGATAATCAAGTCGATCTGCTTGCTCATACCCTGGAAACGTCATTCCAGCCAAATGCACATCCATATGATGAAAATCATATTGAATATACTGAAGAAATAGTACAAAATTACACTGATACCCACCTTAACTCCAATTTTTCTCCCCCTAATAGTCCCCATCTGATATAGCCAAAATAATCAAAAACTGAAACAAAAGGAAAGCCTCAGGAGAGGATTGTATTCATAACCAGTCCTCACTTTCACAACTCGAACTAAATTATCATCACCTTCATAAAGCTCTAAAATCCTACCCAATGGCCATTTAAATGGAGGCATATTGTCCTCAATGAGAACTACCATATCTCCTATCCGAACGTTTTCTTTTAGAAATTGCCACTTATTGCGCTGTTGGAGTTCGTTCAAATAACCTAGATGCCATTTCCTCCAAATAAGCTGCACAAATCTCGTAACTCGTTGCCATCTTTTTAGGATATTCTCATTTAGATCAACTAAGTTAGGCTCACTAATTGAATTAATAGGTCTACCTATTAAAAAGTGCGCAAGTGTTAAAGCATTTAAGTCATCAATATTGGTTGATAAGGGACATAAAGGTCTAGAATTTAAGATTCCTTCTATTTGGATGCACACGGTCAAGAATTCCTCATAGGTTAAGTTAGACTTTCCCACTACTCTCTTAAGGTGGTATTTAACTGATTTTACGGCAGCCTCCCACAAACCACCAAAGGAAGGTGCTCTTGGAGGAATGAGTGAGTGAAAGTAGGTTTTAATGGCGCAAGAGCCAAAGTAGGCTATGCTGCGCCAATCTTGGAGGAATGAACCTCCAGTCAATTCCCTCACTCGATAAGAAACCAGCAAGATTCTCATCAGGTGTTTTAACCAGTGTTGGAAGTCTCTTAATTTCTTGATTTGCTCCCACAAAGGTTGAGCCATTATCGGAATACAACTTTGCACATTTACCTCTACGACTAAAGGATCGCTTTAACGTCGCAATAAAGGAGTCAGATGCGAGATCTGTTACAATTTCAATATGAATTGATTTAGAGACAAACATACAAATATGCAAATATACATTTTATGCAATACGCCTTTTCTCTGATTGCGATATCTAATCATAAATGGGCCACAAAAATCTACACCGGAGCAATTAAAGGGATAATCTGGAACTACTCTGTCTCGGGGTAAATTACCCATTAATTGAGTTGTAGCTATTGGTTTGGCTCTGAAACAAACGACACACTCGTGCATTATTTTCCTACACAAGGACCTACCATGTAGGGGCCAGTACTTCTGTATTACATAGTGTAGAAGGGAGGATGTCCCCAAGATGAAGATTTTTCTTATGGAAATACGTAATAATTATATTCGTCAATTTATGATTACTGGGCAAAATTACTGGATATTTGGCAACATAAGGCAAATCTGAATTTCCGAGGAGTCCACCTACTCTCACTATACCATGCCTGTCTAAGAAAGGATTTAAATTTTTGATTTTACTATTTGGTAAGATAATCTTATGGTCATGGATGTTTCGAATCTCAGCTGAAAATATCTCTTTGAGCCATTCGGTTTAGTTTTTATTAACGTCGCACTAGAAGCAACACGAGGGCTATTGGCGACGGACCTCGTAATTTTGAACCACGGTCAAGTGACGCTTTGAGCCATTCGGATCAATTTAGTTTCAGCAGGTTTAATTCTGAGGCACTTAGAGAACCAGACAGTATCACAGATTGTTTCAAATTATTTAGAAATCTTAACACATAGCTAAAAATGCGAAGAATTTTTACATAATTATTACTCATACACAAGATATCGGATAAAAAGGACTGCTTACAATTTGCGAACACATTCACACTATATACAGAAACTTCAGACTTCACTGCCTTGAATTCACTGGAGTACTCAAATTCGTTCAGCAGACCAGAGTTTGGCTGTACGCTGAATAACTTACCCTGTTCAAGAAACGATGGGCCTCTCCACCACAATTCTGAATCTGGAAGATCGTTAGGACGTAGTCCACGCGAAATAAGATGGTACGTGAATCCAATTACACTTTTCCATCAATCTTTGAATCTTTGATACTCGATTAGCTATAAAGGTCTTGAGTTGATTCGAAGGTGTTTTTAACCACGCTAAGGCAATCGTTGAATCCGTATGAAGCATAATATCACTAATCTCCAATTTTATACAGGAACGTATTTTCTGCACAAGCTGAGCGAGAAGAACACAGGCACATAGCTCCAGTCGAGGTATTGAAATAACGCAAATAGGTGCAACATGCGACTTGCTTGCCAGAATAGTCACCTTTACACAATCGGTCTGATAGAAACACTGCAAGTAAACGACAGCTCCGTATGCCACTTCAGACGAATCTGCAAAACCCTGAAGGACGACTCTTAACCATGTATTGGTTAGAATAAATATTTATTTTCACCGTTTCAATACACTTAAAGGTGGTCAGAAACTCCTTCCATTCTTTGGCAATTTGATCTGGTAGCACACCATCCCAATCCAGTTTTTGCTGCCATAGTCTCTGTAAAAGGACCTTTGCTCTAGTTAACACTGGACCCAAGAAACCCAGAGGGTCATAAAGCCTCGCTATGACACTCAGTACTTCACGCTTAGTAAACGATGATTTACTCAAAATTGAGACTTTAACCACAAAACAATCTTGTAACGGCTTCCAACTGATGCCTAACTTTTTCACAGATAAGTCGGACTCAGCTGAGAAGGAGTGCTCAACGTCGGACGACGATGAACTATTCATCAACTCAGGAGAGTTAGAAGACCACTTGTGAAGTACCATTCCGCAAGATTGCAGGGCATCTTGTAATTCTGACTGTAGCCGACGGGCAGTCTCTATATCAGGCACTCCACTAACGATATCGTCCATATAGGTATCGTTCAGCAATGCTTCCGAGGCCAAAGGAAATCTCGTTTTCTCATCTTGAGCCAACTGCTGCAGGGTCCTTATAGCAAGAAAAGGAGCGTTGGACATTCCATAAGTTACTGTTTTCAAACGATAAGTTACGATCTCTTCCTCAGGTCCAACCTTCCACAGGATACGCTGAAGGTCTCTCTGACTCGCTTCTACAAGAATCTGCCTATACATCTTTTGTATATCTGTAGTGAAGGCAAACCTGTGTCTCCGAAATCGAGTAATAGTCCCAAAGACATCTTCCACCACGTCTCCTTTCATTAATATATCATTTAGACTTAGGACTGTTGTAGTAGGGGATGAAGCATTGAATACAACTCAGTTTTGTTGTCAGTTTATCAGGGCGAAAAATACCATGGTGGGGTATATAGTATTGTATGGGCGGTTCATTTGATTCAACAACCCTTTCCATATGACCCAACTCCTTATACTCACTCAAAAAATCCGTATACAAAGACAAATATTCCGAATCCCTAGACAAATGCTTCCACAACGAATTAAGTTGTCTCACAGCTTTATCTTTGGAATTTCCTAAACACGACGGATCCTTACTCAACGCCATTGATACTACATAGCTACCATCTCTATTTCTCTTATGGGTATTCGCAAAATGTTCCTCACATAAAGAAGCCTCCGTGTTTTCTTTACACTCTACTTCAACGCTTTCGATTTCCCAAAATTGTTTCAAGGTTTTGTTCAAGTCATAATCGAGAACCAACCCACAATGAACACGATCCTCCACCACCTGATCTACAATCCCACTAACAACGTAACCAAAGACAGTATTTTGCAACAGCAATTGCGAGTTTTTAACATATATCTTTCCCGGGTTCAACAGCTCATAAAAGACCTCCGCTCCAATCAACATATCGATTTTGTCAGGAACACTGAACCCAGGATCAGCTAAAGACACATGCTCCGATATATTAACATCCACACTGACCACTTTATTTGGAATAAGATCGGCATTTTTATTGACCACCAGCATCAATAACTCCTTCTCAAAGCTTTTATCTCTGTTTGCCACCGAAGTCCTTACACAATTCTTCACCTCCATACTAGCATCATTAATGCATGAAACCACGGTATTTATTTTCTCCAAATTAAGATGCAACCTCTCTGGGCACGATCTAGTACACAAACAAGATTGAGAACCACTATCAAGAAGACATCTCATCTCAACCCATTGCGAGAATTTGTTTTTAACAAATGCACGAATAGTGCTTAAAAGAACATTTTTTGCCTTTCCCTTCACAAGGCTAGTCGCTACTAATTGGGATTGCGAAACCGCTTCCGGAGTTTCCTCGCTCTGTTTTAAAATAAAAACAGGTGCATCGAATTTCAACTGAGACGGGGGAATGCTAGAGTTTTCACGCGGGAAGTGAATCAAACTATGATGAGGCTTCGAGCAAAAACAATTTTTAACTGACCGACATTCACTCAATTTATGAGGCATAAAACAACGAAAAAGATTATTTCGCTTAATCATCTCCGCTCTTTTCCAGACTGAAAGTCGCCTAAATTGTGGACATTTAGAAAGGGAGTGTGATAATCGCTTACAAAGAACACAAGTTGTATTTTTAGTTTCCGACAAGAAGACCTTGGATACATTTGTATTTGTTTTCAATTTGGAGTTCTTTACCATTTATTTCCTACCACTAGTTTTGATTCACCCACGGCATTTCTATTTACTAATTCATTCGAATTCTCACCTCTAGATGATAAATAAATGTCACACTCTCGTCCAAGCTGCTTAGGTTTGAAAAAGCCTTCACCCTCTTTAATTCATGATCTAGAGTCTCAAAAAGTCTGTCCGAAACTATAAGATCACACAGAGATTTAAAATCTTACTTTGCACAATTGACAGTAATAGTTGAAGGAAGCACACAAACGAGAAGCAAATTTAACATAATTTTCCGATGGTTGATTTTGAGCTCTTTTAAAATTATTAAGACACTCTTGTGGTGTGGGCTGAAATTCCCTTAACACTAATTCTTTTATTTTTTTTTTATAATCGTTCAAGTCCTCCTGATCAACATAAGTAAGCAAGTTATTTACTCTCTTTTTCTCCTAGAATATTTAACAGAATCTCTGCTTTTAATTCCTTAGGTACAGATTTATTTTCGAATGCCCTTTCCAAAGAATGAAAAAACAAGTTATACAATTCCGATTTAACGGGGACAGGAATTGTCAAAACTTTCACACTTCGAATTAGATATTCTAAGTTATCGGTTAGAGAACTAGATTCTTTTGTTTCAGAAACTTGGGATATATCGACTAAACCCTTCTTTGCATTTATAAGCTCTAGCTCTTTTTCAAATTGGGATAATTTTAATTTCTGCAATTCTATTTCATCCCTCTTTTCCCTCTTGAATATTTGACATGAGTTCACGCGTACAAAGTCAATATCGTCCCTATACAAATCACTTGATTCAATTAGGTTTTTTAGTTGAATCACCTTAGCCTCAGCAGGAATCTCCAGACGCATTTCCTCCGCCAACCTTATGAGCTCAGTCTTCTTATAGTTTAATTTAAAAGCCATTACTATTCACAAAAATTAAACTACACAAAACAGCTAAACAGTGTGAGTGAGTGACTGAGGTTTTATGGCGCAAGAGCCAACAGCTAAACAGAAAACCCAACTTCACATTCAAATTTCGAACCCAAGTAAACCAAAAACACTGACAAACGCAACCATTAAACAAGGAATAATTCAAAGGTAGACAACACAATACACTGCAACATTAATAACAACAAATTCACACTAAAACTCTACACATAAACCAATTAATGACAAGTAAAACCTGCGACAACACAATACGAATAATTAACAAACATGAATCCTCCCACACTCTCAAACGCAATTCACATTACCTCAAATCTTTCATAGTCGAATTCAACACACTTAAATCCACAGGTCACTGACCTTTCTCTCCGATCGTTCGGACCAAATATTTATGCACTCACAGAAACTCACAACACAGGCAAGTGGACTGTAACACACACGGAATTTTATTTACAAAACATGCACTTTATAAGAAACAGGCACGCCACCTATTGATGACATCATTAAAGAAAGGCGGGGCGTTAACAATGACTCATTATGAAAGTTATTTTATTTTTATAAGTCTTACATTATTTTAGTAGTCTTTATCTGAATTTAATATTTGTTAAGAATTAGTGAACAGTTATTTTTTCATGGAACATTTGAATATTTTTAAGAACTGAGAATTTAAGGATTTTTTTTAATTCTTAGAGAATAATTGAATGTGACTATTTTAAAGGATATTTTATTGAATGAATGCTGCGCTGCCATAAGGATAAGTAACCTTAAGTAGGTCAACAAATGTTTTTATGTTTATGTGATCTATTATGAAGAGTAGAATAATTAATACTATGAAGTAATAAGCTCATAGAATGTTTAGTTTTGATTTTATTATTTGAAACTGAAAATGATTATTTTTGCAAGGAATTAATACATTCTTAAAATTGTTTTTTAATTATAGTGTTATGTTAAAGAATTTCCTTTATTTTTCTGTGTGAGCCGTTTTCAGATTTTGAAGTCTACGAGAGTTAAGTATTTTTCTATGCATATGAGAATTAATATCTTAAAATCGTAAAAAAATAAAGGAGAAATTTAATTCTGTCTCTGAGATGAAACTAATGTTTTGAAGAATCTGAATGTCCATATTTGATGCTTTCGTTTGTATATGATCATTTTGAATTTGATGTTTGATGCTTTATTTTTTTTTGAGGATTCGAATATTGATATTTTTATTTGTGTATGATCCTGTTTTCAAACATATAAGTTTGACATTTTGAGGTAAGATAATTAATGATATAAAAGGGAAGGAATCGATATTTGATATTTTGAAGGATTTAAGGAATTGGATTATTGAGTTTTTTTGTGTATGATAATTAATGGCTTACAGCATTTGTAAATTGATGTTTTATAGAGTAACTATTTTAATACTTTGAAGTGCTTTAAGTACTATTTCTTATGAGCAATTTAATAATGTCATTCTATGATGTTATTGGTTAAGTTAATATTTAGTATTTCTGATGTATAAAGTGCTTTGTTGAGAGTAGTGAGTTGTTTTAATTGTAAACTTGTACAATTGGGGATAATATTAGTGTCAGAATTGGCCAAATGTTATCCCCAGAGCTTAAAGTTCACCTGTATAGTGCGTTTTTGTAAAAGGGCGAGTGTAAGATGTCACTTATACAACTCCCTCAGATCAGAACCAGACATCGAGGTCAGAGCGTAAGCGAGCGACATGACACTCCTGAGTAAGATTAGTACATTATGAATTGTTGTTGTTATACAAGCTGATCCCTTTTGTTCCAGGATAACAGTATTATATATATATATATATGTGTGTGTGTGTGTGTGTGTGTGTGTGTGTGAGAGAGAGAGAGAGAGAGAGAGAGAGAGAGTAGGATTTTCCAGTTAATTATCAGTTTATTAACTGTTTTTTGAATGATATTGTAAAACTAGTTCTTCAGTTACTCACTAAATTCGCCACGAATCAGCGTCATGTAATATTTACCGCAGCGCCCCTTACTCCTAAGCAAAACCGAGAAGCGTTTAGTTCTCGCTCTCTTCTCCGCCTTCCCTCTTCTCACAATACAGCTAAACTCCGAACGCCAGCGCGCGTTCAAAAGCCTTTAGCTGTTATGTGATAAAATTGAATTGCCATCTACCTTTCTCCCAAGAGCTTGTATATTCGAAAATAACCTGTACATAGTAATATTGTAAATATTCTTTATCTCGTCTATCCATAAAAAAAAATAATGCTTCACCTCTGACCTTCATCATTGAACTGGTAAATGCCAACATCGAACTTCCCCCCCAGACTCCGAAGCATCAGGATGTGTCTTGTCCAGACGGATACTTCCTACAAAATTTATGGGAGATTCGCTCGAGATGACTACAAGAAAAAATTAGACTCTCGCCCAGAGATCAAGAAAATTTCCCGAATGCAGATGCAGATGCTAATGCGGACATATATCTCTATAGAAAGAATAGCCAGTTTCCAGCGACGACAGACTTTCCACGAGAAATATAAAGGACTCGATCCGGATGAACATCCCATTACAGAGAAAATGTGTGTCTCATCCATATTCACTTCTATAATTTTTCTTCGAAGACGAGATAGCATCATCATCAACAAGCATCAATTGCCTCTTCGTGTTTGTGATCATCATGTATTTTCCCTCTGAACCGTTCCGACTGTACCAACAGTGTGCTTCTTCGTATTTGTGATAATCTAAATTGTGTTTATTTTCCTCATAGCAGGACTGAGAGAGATAAGTATGAAAAAACATTATAGTGGCCGAAATCGGATTAATCAACCGAAGTCTCATCACAAGAGTCCAGGTACTGTAAAGGACATTTATTTTTACGGACAATCAATCAAATATAACTGAAATCGGTATATTTCAGGTTTTTAAATTATAAAAAGAAATTGGTGAAGTAAAAGTGAATAAAACGTATAATTTTTTAAGTGCATTATATATATATATATATATATATATATATATATATATATAATTGTGATATTTGAATTCAAAATCTAGGAGTGTCTTTTTTTATTATTGTGTGTGTGAATTGATTTGAGATGGTATTTCAAATCAGTCTTCGGCCGCAGACACCTAAATGAATAAATACATAAGTAATTAGACTCCTTTTTCCAAGGAACGAAAGCATTCTGACTTCCACACAAGATAACTTCAGCTTTTCGCCTAAACAATGTCTGCTGTTTGGTCTCACTAAGTCTTAATGAATGGTAACTTATTACTTTGCAGGAAAAAAAGGGATTTGGCTGTCTAGTGAATTCTAAATTAAGCAAATTGAAAGTGTATTCTCAAAATAGATGATTTTATTATTTTTGATTCTCTGTTTATTCCACTGTTTGTCTGAATATTTTTTGGTTATCATCTATTCTAAATGAATTACTTTATATTCTTTCATGATCTGTTTACTTTTGTTGAAAAATTAAACGATTAATAATTTTTTTTAAAACAAAAACACTTTAACAAATCATAGAATTGTAATTGTTCGAAAGAAAGTTTGTATATTTTCTCAATTTATCTATTTCAAGTATCCTTGTATTTATATGATCGTGTCAGTGTATATTTTTGAGTTATATATATATATATATATATATATATATATATATATATATATATATGTCCGAGTATTCACAATGAGGATACTTCGGTTTATTCGAAGTTATTTATTCTTATTTACAGCGATTATGTACAGACACTTAAGTATGAAATTAAAATAAAACGTAAACAGTATCTTGATCCAATAAGCGTAAGTAGTTCATTTCAGTGAGGTTGTTCTCCGTGCTCTTATTTCGTAAAACGGTTTTAGCGGTGATATATCTCAGACACTCCGTGTGCCCACTCCAACCTCGTAATGGCGTCTTCCCGCGCTAAGCATCTTCTTTCCCCTAGCGGAATGTCGCCAAGACAGTAGCAGCGCTCTCTGGTGGTGAGACGTTCTGGGCGATAAGTCAAGTTCCACACACACACACACACACACATATATATATATATATATATTAAGCAAATTAATTAAACGAAATTCACCATAATAAGCATGTTTTATTTTAAAATAACTTATTATTATTATTACACAAAAGCGATTAAAGTATAAATTCTCAAATTACTTGATTCTATTTAACTATTCACATATTAATTTTAAAAAGTCGTATCTCGCAAAAGGACATAGGGAAGATATGTTTATCCACGCGGAAGAATTAGATCTAAAGCCTGATTTTTCAATGACAGTTAAGAAACTTAAGGACTTAATCGTTAAAGATACAGATTACACTGAGTAATTCATTAAAGATTTGTTTACGATTATAATGGAGCAGCGAAGAACAAAAGAAGAATTTGAAGAAAAGTTGCTTCTTGTAGCCCTTGCTGAAACAAAACGAAAACAAAAATTTGAAGAAAAGTTGAGTCTCGAAACCCTTGCTATTGAAGAGAAGCAACTTCAAGATCAACACAAAAATTAGCTAGAGCTATTAAAATTAAAAAAAATCAACTCAAATTACACACAACGGTTGACGAAACCGACAATTCGAAATTACTAGTCAAGAAAATATCCAAATTTCTCCATAAATATGAAGTTAAAGAAGATATTAGCTTATATTTAGTCTTATTCGAACGTCAAGTGCAACGTTTAACTATTCCAAAAGAACATTGGATTTCATATCTTTTAGGACTCTTACCTTCCGAAATTTCTCACATAGTCGCATGTGAACCAGAGGAGATAGTAACTACGACCATGTAAAAGAACTGCTGCTAAAAAGGTTTAAATTACCACCAGAAAAGTTTCACCAGTTATTCACAACGCATCAAAAAATTTATAGCCACACTTGGACCGATTTTTATCACGAACTTGTAACATATTTCGACGGAAGGACGTCAGGGTTGGAAATTGAATCTTTTGAAAAATTAAGAGAACTGATCATCTCAGATCAAATGAAACGTAAAACTCCTAACGACTTCAAATGACATTTTCTAGACGAATGGACAACGGTAAATTCACCAGCCGAACTAACAAGAAAAATTCGAAGAGTACGAAGATATCAAGAGAACACTAAATCAAAAGCCCGTCAATGGTAATTTTAGAGACAAACGAGATTTCAGAGCACCAGAAAAATTTCGACAATTAGAATCGCTGCAAATATTCGAGTAGGACAGATCAAATAGGAAAGTTACAGCGACTATAAGTTACAATCGACATTCCGCAGCTCAATCCGCCAGTAACGGAAGTTATGAAGGAAACCACGATAACTCAAATCGACGGATCTAAAACCGAATACACGGAAGAAAAAGATATTCAAGTTCAAATGTTTCTAATCACGCTCAAACGAATTACTCCAGGTTTAGAAGATTCAACGATACTGCGAAAGAGCGAAATACAAGCCAGCCGAAGAGAACAACGAATTTCAGGAGAGAAACAAACAAGTCTACAGCAACATGTGCTTATCAGTCAAGAAAGTCTACGCTCCAAGGAAATAATGTTTGGAAACAAGAAAATTACTGCGCTGAACCACACTGGAAGTACCATCAGTCTACTACGAGAACATACCAGCAAGAGAATCTTCGATCCAACGATGCTAGGGAAGAACAAAATTCTCTTAACCGGGATAGGTGAAGCTCAAGTCAGAACGATAGGATCTTTCGAACAAGAATTTCAGATGGATGGAAAAAACTATACACTAACTTGGCATGTGGTACCTACAATAAACTGAAGTTCGAAGCAGTCATAGGTTCAGATATTTTAGAACGAGCATTAATCAACTTCACGAAAAATGGTGTAAAATTTGTTAAATGTGAAAATCAAGCATTCTTAATGCAGATACTAGCGGAATACATAAAAAAAAAAAAGAAGATTAATTAATTTAGTTTAATTTTTATTAACGTCGCACTAGAAGCAACACGAGGGCTATTGGCGACGGACCTCGTAATTTTGAACCACGGTCAAGTGACGAGGACGACACCTGAGCTGGCACCCCCCTCTCCTAACATCCACACCACGCCAACGGGAGGACTTTGGGCTCCGAACAGATTTAACGTGCATCAGCCCCGGTTACACGGCGGGTCTTTGGTGGCCAAGGATCGAACCCGCGACTGAACGAAAACCGCCAGCCGCTATCCACGACCTTGACCACTAGGCTACCGCGGCCCCCAAAAAGAAGAAGAACTGAATCACATATGAGATCCTAAGATCAAAAAGGGACTTACGAAAATGATAGAAAGCTACAAGCCTAAAAGACGGCAAGCACCGATGTCACCATGCGAATTATTTTAAAGGATGATGAGCCAGTTTGTCAATCTCCACGCCGATTAGCATTTACGGAAAGAGAAGAAGTAAATAAACAGATAGAAGAATGGCTCAAAGAAGGCATCATACGCCCAAGCTCATCAGAATACGCCAGTCCAGTCGTAAAGGTCAAAAAGAAAGATGGAACTTCGAGAATGTGCATCGATTACCGAAAACTCAACCAGAAGCTAGTGAAAGATAAATTTGCTTTACCTCTCATCGAAGATGTTTTAGATACACTACAAGAAGCAAAAGTTTACTCCACGTTAGATTTGCGAAACGGTTTTTTCCACGTCAGCGTTAATGAAGATTGTAGAAAATTCACGTCTTTTATCGTTTCAAATGGACAGTTCGAATTCAACAAAGTTCCTTTGGGGTTAAGCAGTATTCCCAGTTTCCCAGGTATTTTTTCAGAGATTTGTCACAAGAGAGCATTTTCAGAGACCTTACACGTCAAAGAATTTTAGTAAGTTACATGGATGACCGTATTGTTCCAGCAAAAGATGAAAAGGAAGGACTCCCAAAACTTAAAAATCTGTTTGAAGTTGCAAAGAAATATGGTCTGGAGATCAAATTCAAAAGGTGTCAGTTCCTAATGCGAAAAGTTGAATTTTTAGGTCACATAGTAGAGATTGGAATCATCAAGCCATCAGTCGCAAAGACATTAGCAGTTGCAAAATTTCCAGAACCAACGACCGTAAAGAAAGTACAAAGTTTTCTAGGATTAACAGAATATTTCCGAAAATATATCAAAGATTACTCGGAAATTGCGAAACCGTTAAGTGACCTCACAAGGAAAGTAAATACATTTGATTTTAGAACATAACAGAAGAAGTTTTCGAAAAGTTAAAGAAAGTATTGTCTGAAAGTTCAGTCTTACACATCTACAAATACGGAAGAAGAGCAGAATGGCACACACGGTTGCAAGTAAATTAGGCTACGGAGCTGTATTATTACAAGAAGCCGAAGACGGCAAATTGCATCCAGTTAATTATATGTCAAAGAAAACATGTCCATCAGAAAAGAAGTATAACAGTTACGAATTAGAAGTCCTCACAATTATAATAGTATTAAAGAAGTTTCGAGTATACCTCTTAGGCCAGCTATTCAAAATTGTCACATATTGTTCTGCGTTCCAAAAGACCATGCATAAAAAAGACCTAATTACACGTATAGCCAGATGTGCTCATCAACAAGATGAATTCGATTACGAAATGGAACATCGAACAGGAATTAGAATGCAACACGTAGATGCTTTGAGTAGACATCCTGTCATGAAAATCAGTAATGTCACTCTAACAGCCAAATTAAAGAAATCCCAAGAAGAAGATGAAAACATCTTGACATTGAAATCGATTTTAGAAAAACAAGATTCGGAAGACTTTTTTTTTGAAAGAAATGGAATATTTTACAAAAACTTAAATGGTAGAGAACTAATAGTAGCTCCAAAAGACATTCAAAGTGAATTGATTAAATTAGCCCACGAAAAGGGTCATTTTTCAGTAGCAAAAACAGAAGAGATCATCAGTCAAGAATTTTTTATTGCGAATTTAACGAAGTTAGTAAAAAACGTAATAATAAATTATCTTATTGTATACTGAACTTTCCCCCCTAGACTCCGAAGCACCAGGAGGTGTCTTGTCCAGACGGATACTTCCAACAAAATTTATGGATGTTCGGCCCAGGATACCTGCAAAATTTATGGGAGATTCATTCGAGATGACTGCAAGAAAAAATTAGACGCTCGTCCAGAGATCAAGAAAATTTTCCGGATGCAGATTCTAATTTCGGATATATGCCTCTACAGCAAGAATAACCAGTTTCCAGCGACGACAGACTTCCCACGAGAAATATAATGGATTCATCCCATTACAGAGAAAATGTGTGCCTCATCCACATTCACTTCTATAGTTGTCCAGATGGATTCCTTATATATATATATATATATAAGCATTTACGGAAAGAGAAGAAATAAATAAGCGATATTATTGATATTATTATTGAAACTATATACACACTGGTGTTTAAAATCAAGAGAATTTTCCAATTTGGTCGATTATCTCTAGAACTACTGGACAGATTTTAATGAAATTTGTTGTGTATATAGTGTTGATATAATAAAAAAAAAAAAACGTTCAACAGTTATAATGCACACGCATTATCGTGCGTAACACTCATTGGAGTCACAAGGAAAGAAACAACAGTTGCAGAATAAAGCAAAAAAAAAAAAAAGAAAGAAAGAAAGAAAGAAAAAAAGGGTTAATAGGGCGTATGGTCCCCTCTTACAGATATATAAGCCTCGCAACAGGATTTTATGATAGAAATAAGGGAGTTTATGAGTTCCTGGAACTATTGGTCCACCTCGTTCAGTAGCACTGTTTTCAGGTCTTGGATGGTTCTCGGAAATGAGTTGCGAATCGCAATTGCTCTCCCCAAAGCGTCCTAGTCATGCTTTATAGCATTGAAGTCTGGAGGTCTGGCTGGCCAATCCATCCGGCGAATATCCTCACTTTCCAGAAATTCGTCGATTAGCTGAGCTCTATATGATCGTGCGTTGTCTGCCAATAAAAGGAAGTCAGGACCAACTGCACCCTTAAAAAGGCAAACATAGGGCTCCAAGACCTCTTCCCTATACCTCTCATGAGTCACAGTGCCTCTTTCAAAGACATGGAGGTGTATGCGGCCATCCAAATTGATGCTTGCCCAGACCATCAAGCCTCCGCTGCCGTAATGATCGATTTCTCGGATATTGCAGGGTAGGTAGGGGGTCCCTGGTTCTCTCCATGTGAAAGTGTGGCGAAAATCACTGATTAAGTTGAACTGGGTCTCATTAGTGAAGTGAACGTTCACCTATTGATCCATGCTCCAATCTCTGTGGTCTCTGCACCATTTAAACGGACTCTCCTGTTCCCAGAATTGAGCGGGACGCAAACAACAGGTCTTCTTACAAACAGTCCTCTCTCTCATTAAGTTTTCTGGAAATAGTCACTCTTGAAACTCAGGTTCCTGCGGCCATACACAACTCATGAGAGACCTGAGAAGCTGTAGCATCCCTTTTACGCCTCGCTAAATTGGGCAAATGGCAATCTTTTCTGATCTTCGTGGCTCTTGAGCTACCTTGCCTAGGCTTTCTCACGACGTATCTGGTATCCTGAAACTGTTTCCATAAGTTGGACACGACGCTGGGTGTTAAATCGAATTTTCTGCAAATCTGGATTTGAGACTGGCCAGCATCTAGCCTATCTACAATTTGACTCCTCATTCTACCATCTAAACGTTGGTCGTTACTCACTTTCATCGTTTGAATTTTAATTTAAGTGATTGCTACAAAAAACCACTAAGAAATTCAGTGAAATGCGCTAGCGAACGAAATGCTGACTTTGGCACGTACACTTATAAATCCTTTTTTTCGAATAGTTCTGCTCCCATACACATATACGCTTACGTATTCGACGTACAAGATTTGCATCTTAGTTTCGAAATGGTATTTTTACATTTCGTTCAATTCTTTTCATGAAATTCTACAAAATATGCAAATTCTTTTAATTTTGAACACCAGTATATATATATATACGTATGTGTTGATGTATGTATAATTCTTATTTTTCATTTTAGTTTTATCTTCATCTTTAAAGTAGTTGCTGCGTCTAAATGCGAATTATGTAATTATCTACGAAAATGTTACTCTGGGAAATGCAACAATGTTTCTTCAAGGTCGATCAATGAAATTTAAATATACAAAATGGATCTATTTCATTCCGCATGAAATTGGAGAAAAACCTTAATCCTCTAAGCGTTTTTAATTCAACGTGAGAATATTATTCTTATAGAACACAGAGCTCTTTCTCTCCTATCGTAGTTTATTTTTCATAATTGTCATGCATCCTCACCATTAAAAATTGAGACCCGTTATGTAGCCGGAGTGATGCTTATTAAATTTGTCGAGGTTCTAAGTCCTGCCTTTAACGTGGTGCAGAAATTTGGAAATGGAAGTGTCAGCTCAGATGTGGTCCTTGTTACATGTCTGAGGTAAAAATATTAAGCCCCCCCCGTGATGCTTCTAAATACGACTTTAATAAATAATAAAAAGAAATCTATTAAAATTTGTCTTGTCAAGAGAATGAAATCCCTAACAAATATTCTTTTGAAATGCGTTGACTTTTTTTTAATGCTAATATTTATGTAGACAAATTTAAACGGTCATGTTAACCTTGAATTTAAGAGCGATTATATTTTCATGTAACTTTAGGTAGTTTTTTTTTCTTATAGAGATTGTCATTGCAATTAACTTTTTCTTCGTGCAACTGTTTTAGTATATGTAACCATATGGAATACCACATCTTCAGTAGTCCTCAGGGGCTTGTCTTCAGGTAAGTACGGACATCACTCGTCCAAATCACCTTAGTGATCTTTTCCCTCCCAATGGGGTTTATTGTCTTAGATAAACCCTGGAGACGCGTCCCTGACATTCTGTAGCAATCCTTCGCTATTTTCGACCCTATATCAAATCAACCAATTTTTTTTAAAAATCTTTTATCTATTTTTCAAACATCAATTACACCTTATTTGGTGCAGCATAACCATATCTGGCTCTTGCGCCACTAAACTTCAGTTATTTATATCTTTATTAGTTTTTTAAAATTAATTTTTGTTTAGTAAACTTTTGTTATTCCTATGTTATTTGTTATGTGGGAATCAAACGTGACGAAACAATCGGCAACGCTGCTGATGTCTGCAAGCACTGTAATCATTCCAACCTCTTTTCATACTTCGACATTGTTGAATAGATTAAAACTGTTATCCAAGATAAATAGAGTTCTTAGGTACATAAGCTGAATTACATGAAAACAGACATTTCTTATTAGAGTTCCTAATCATACACAAGGCAAGCTGATGTTTTAAAACGTGTTCGAATTGGTCATTTGAGTTGCATATAGATAAATTACGAGATCCGTCCCCAATAGCTCTCCTGTTGCTTCCAAGTGCGGTGTTAATAGACTATCAATTACAACTGCACATAGAAATCTTTTTCTAGAAAATCCCCATTTGAATATGCTTATCGAACTGCCTGCGTCTGCTCGACACAAAGCTCTGCTATAATCAATGACAATTTTCCTCATAAGGGAATCCCTTTTAAACCTGGGATGTATGTGCAAAGCCTCACATTATTTTAATAAACATTTCGCAAAGAGCGGCAGGATAACTGTAATTGTGACTGAAGGTTTGTTTACTATTCTCACGTGCGAATTCGTTTATGTTTTGCTGAACGTTGTGAGATTTTAAATCATATTTTTTTTTATACATTCTTTGCTGAACTATATTCAGTGTCATTTGAGTATTTTGGTTTCTCTAGAAATATTGAAACTTAAAGTATGCCAAGATCACGTAAAGTCTTCAAAAAACGTAAAGGAACTTTTTTCAAAGGTAGAAATTTTACTTCTAGTAGTAACTCTACATTGGATGCTGATGTAAGTAACAATGAGATAAAAACTGGTATTCAAAATTCTTGTGCGAAAGGAAGAAAAGTTCCCAATTTAAATGCGAGTTTTTCTACATTTGAAGGAAATATAGGTATTATTAATGACATAATGAATTTAAATGTACTTTCGTTTGTATTCAAGAATGATGTGCGGAGTAAAAAATGTGACAGAGGCATGGATATGCAAGTTTTAAAAAATAACACTGAACTGGCTATTTCTTTCGTTTTGAAATGCTGTGTTTGCTCATATCGTGTGGAATTTTCTTCTTCAAACTATCACGAAGGAACCAAAATAGCAACTGTAAATACCAGGTATGTATATGCAATGCGTTCCATTGGAAGAGGTGCAGAAGCTGGACGAATGGTTTGTGCACTTAAGAATCTGCCTCAGCCACCAACAAGATTTACCCCGTACAACAAGAGACTTTTAAATGCTGTAAAGCTTGTTTCTGAGGAAACAATGCAAAAGGCTACGCAGGAAGCTGTTTTGAAAAATGGAACCAATAAGAATATTGCAGTTACCGTAGATGGAACTTGGCAAAAGCGAGGTTATTCGTCTCTAAATGGTGTGGTTACTGTGACCAGCATTGACACTGGGAAAGTTATTGATGTGGAAATTTTATCCAAGTACTGTATATGCAGGATTAAAGTTTCTCATAAAAAAGACTGTAAGCGCAATTTTGAAGGTTCTAGTGGGTCGATGGAAGTTGAAGGTGCTTCGAGAATATTTCAACGTTCATTGACATTGCACGATGCACGGTATGTCACATATTTAGGGGATGGCGACTCCAAAGCATTTGCTGCCATCAAAAAAGAAGACATCTATGGAGATGAATACCTTATCGAAAAGATAGAATGCATCGGACATGTGATGAAGCGTATAGGAACACGATTACGTCGTTTGAAAACACAAATGAAGGGGAAATTTTTATCTGACGGTAAGCATTTATGTGGCAAAAACCACTTAACTGAACACGAAATAGATAAATTGCAATCTTATTATGGAGGAATCTGAACAGTGTTCACAGTATGCGACAAGCTATCTGGGCTATTTTCCTGCACAAACTGTCAACAGATGAATATCCTCAACATGGAATTTGTCCCTCTGGAGAAGAATCATGGTGTGGGTATAAAAAGGCTGAAGCAACAGGAAAGACTTACATACATAAGAAGAGTCTTCCTGTTGCTGTCGTAGAATCTTTGTGTTCAATATTTAGAAACCTTTCACACCCTTATCTTTTAAAAAAGTGTTTGCATGGCAATACACAGAACCCGAACGAAAGCTTTCATAATGTCGTGTGGTCACGTGTTCCCAAATCTACATTTGTCCAGATTGAAACACTTTCACTTGGTTTTTATGATGCTGTATGCTCCTTTAATAATGGTAATGCATCCAAGCTGGCTATTCTGGAAAAATTGGGTATAAGACCGGGGGAGTATGCTATAAATGCTATGAAATGCCTCGACAGAGAAAAACTGCGGAAAGCTATTTGTGCCTTTTCTGGACAATCAAAGGAAAAGAGTGTAGAAAAAAGACTTAAAAGAAAAAGGTATGTAAACAACATTAAGAAAAATACAACTAATACAACCTATGGAGCAGGACTTTGCTTAACCAGGTAAGATTTAAAAATCCAGTTTTCTTAAAATGACATTTTTTAAACTGCGTGTACCTTTTTCTTTAAATCTACTATATCTATTCCTTTAAAATTTTTACAATATATTTCTGATATATTATTCTATATACTGAAGTGAAACATTTGTAATATTCTTAAAAATACTAGCTATAGAGCAGATATCGTAACAAAAAACGGCTATTTTTCATAAACTCATTGTGATGTTCAGTAAAAATTTTTTTTTTAAAAAAACTAAGCAATGAATTTTTAAAATTTCACTTCAGTACAAAGATAAATATCTAAATTATGTGTTGATAAAATTTTAACTTTATATGTCTAGAAGTTTCTGAGAAAAAGGTACATAAAAATTCACAATTTAACATTGTCAGTATAGGGGTACTGACTCCCCTTACCATTGTCAGATGACGTGGTTGATATAACGCTAGCACAACACACTTTACGTTCAAGCTACCGCGAGGACTTTAACGTACATAAGCCCTTCTATACGATTATCTTCAAGGGGTAACTTTCTTTAGGTAAATACGGGAATCATGATCCCGTAGTGATTCTTCTTTATTTCCGACCTTCCTTCTCTTCTACCAATTTTTTCTTCTATCTAGATTACCGTTTAAACAAATGTTTGACGCTGACTTGGTTCTTTCGCCATTAGTCTTATCTGTTATTCACTCATTCACCTTTTATACGATGGTCGTCATTAAGATCTCTTTACGCAGCGTTTCTCTAAGCTGTCACTATGAAATTATTTTTTGAAAAGTTCGTATTCAGTTTCAACAAGCTTACACTAATTTCTTGCAATCTCACACTTCTCTCTACGATTTTGCCACTGTCTAATGCAACTCTGGAAAGACTCTTCATAGATGGCGCTCAGCTGGTCATTCTGGTAGCTATCTGCTCTGGACTGAAATCTGGTAACTTTCATTGGCTTTTTCAGCTTGGGGAAATGCCAGAAGTCACACGGAGCTATGTTGAGAGAGTAGGGAGCCTCAGTAAACATATTTGTGTTGTGTTTGACTAAGAAACCGCGAAATTGTAAAATTCTTTATTTGTAAGATGCCATTGCTTTGTCCAAGGAAACTTGTGGAACGTTATGAAAAATTCAATACAGTAGTAGTGCTCAAGATTTTCTGTCAATTTAAGAAAAACAAAAATTCGATGGATTTCACTTAAACTTGCTCATTATACACGGTCTTCCGGGGAAGAAATAATTCGATCATGCGCATTAGAATCGCTTACATAAGTGCATGTGGCCACAGAGGTCGAGTGGTGGTTGCGAGCTTGCGGCCGGTGTTCATCCCGTCTAGTCAAGGATTCGAGCGCTGATCTCACTAAAAACACGCCATGTAGAGGGGCCAATGCACGTTAAATCTATCAAGGCTGCGAGTTTTTTCGTTATAGTGGTATGAAAGTTTGGAGAGTTGGGTACCAACTCTGGTATCGTCCTCGTCACTTGACCGAGATTTAAAATTTTTACAAGGTTCCATCGTCAAAAGTCTTCGTGTTACTTCTTAGTGCGACGACAATATAAACCACTTATATAAGTGCACCAAACCATACCTTCTTAGATTCATTTATTTGCAGACGAAAAATTATAATCGGATATTTTTTTAACACACCTCGCGTTTGTTTTAGAATTATGCGTATACTTGCTTTTTTATGCTAAATTTGATGTGATTTTTCTTGGTTATCTCAATCAAAGAAATATTTTAAGTTATCCTTATCGTAGTCATCTTAGTTTCATGTTATATTTAATGATAAAATACTTTCTGAAACTTAAAATTCACGTAAATAAAAAAAAAAAAAAAGTGTTTCCGCGAAGGTATTCTTATACCTCAGCTTTGAGGCGTCAATTGTTTTTGTTACTTTTTATTCACTTTTCCTTCCCAACACTCCTATTATTCATTGTCATTACTTCTAAAAAATATTTTCTGTCCTATTGTTTTTTGTGTTTTGGAAAAATTATGCTTTGAAACTGTAACTCTTGAATCAATTTTACATTGAAACATTCATACGCTCTGTGCTTGATTGGATATGATTGCATTCATTTTTATCCAAAAGGATTAACGTACTGGTTGGCCTTGACGTCTTGCATATGATCAGAGTGAATCCGTTCTCTCTCCAATAATTTTTTTTATATTCTTGAAAATTCACAAAGCCTTGGTTCAATTAATTCACGTGTTTTATGAAGTCTTGTGTATTTATCATTTATTGATGAATATTGTTTTTTTTTTTTTTTTTTTTTAAATTTCTATTACTTCTGTTATAGTGCCCTATTTTTAAATCAAAAT
>BMAW01099951.1:0-24417 GCA_019974015.1 Nephila pilipes | reverse complement strand
CATAAATTTTTATATGCTTACCGTCTATCCATAATTGAGTTAATCTGTTCCAAACTGGTCTTACAACTTTGAACGGAATTATCTTCAAATGATTATTGTCCAGTTTCAGTTCATGAAGAGAAGGCATTCCATCAAACATATCCTTAGGTAACGATTTTATATTATTGAAGCTACAATAGATAAGAGAGAGGAAAATATACAAATAAACTATTTCATTAAGAATTTAGAATTTGATTACTTTTTTCATCAAATATCACATACATACATTAGAAGTAGAACCATACCCAGCAGTCAAACAATATTTGCACTGGTGTTCTCGATGGTGCACTGGTGGTCCTTTATTTCCAGATACACTGGTGTGTGTATCTGGAAATATGGTTCTTTTAATCTTTATTCGACTCCGATTTTCTTTCCAGTCTTAAGTTAATGAAATAAAATTTTTGTTCAGGGTGGAGGTGTGTGTGGGGGGTCTTGGTAATTTTTATCGGTTAAACGAAGAGCATGTGTTCTAAAATGAATATTTTAAATTGGTAGATTATCAACTGTTTGAGGCTTTACTAAATTAAATGATAAACTACAAGTGTTGAATGAATTTACGTGAAACTTAAATTGATAAATTATTTTACAAGCAGTGTTTATAAAAGGTAAGAGATAATTGATCGCCTGGTACTGAAATCTTGAACAATTCTCTCTCTTTTGATAGAACTTCATTATGAATACATTAAGAGCGATTCTAATTTAAAATAACCTTTGGATTCTCTTTTCTCTTTCCGACCGAAAAATATGAAGAGTCATGCAGCATCTAAAATCAGCTGCTGAATAAAACTTAAAAGAGTGCTTGATAAGAAGTAAATATTGAAAGTAAATAATAAAAATGAAAAACAAATTTTTTTTTTCAGATTGCAAAAAATTATATATTCATTTTAATGGAAGCTCCATCAAAAGCATACATTTTACTGATCAAATAGAAAATTTTACTTATTGATTAATTATCAATGATACTTTTTATTATAATAAAAACTGTTTGAAATATCAACTCACAGATAATTGAATACTTTGAAATGCACTTGGAATACGTACTTTGAAAGTTTTATTTCGGCTAAAAGTCCTTTTTAAAGCTTATTTCTGTTCTTTGTTGACGAAATATTTAAAATTCCTTCTTCTTTCTCATAAAGTTGAATGGTGAAAGAACATATGAATACGATATTGAGATATACAGGTTTCCAATTTATTGTATTAGGAATTAATTAACTGAAATATACTTTTGATATGTCTCCCTATGAATAAATGTTATAATCTCTATTTATTCATTTTAATGTCCTTAGTATAGTGGTTAGTTTGAGGCGGAGGTCTTGAAATGTCTTATTTATTGAAGAAGAGTCAAGTTTAAAACCACATCTTTATTATTAAAGTTAACGTGTGACATTTTGGTTACATATTTCAAATAAATTGTAGAGGCGATATTTTGAATGATTAAGGAATTCGCACCTACCTTAACGGAAGAAGGACAAGATCCAGCGATGGGTTCAGGTCGTGAATTAGAAGAAAATATTAAAGCAGCGTATGAAAAAGTAGTGAAATAGTGTCGTAAAATTGGTGCACACGACCTTACAAGGGACAAATGAACCCCCCCCCCCCAAACATTAGAAAATTCCCCCAGAAAGTGTTACAACTCGCGTCTCTAGTTGAAATTTATGAGATTAAGTGGGCAAGGACTCGGGCTTTTTCTCGTGAGAACAGAAATTCAGGGTAAAATAAAAAATTTCTGTTTGCCCAGAGGGACTGTATTTTACCTTTATCATTGCTGCATTATATCCAAAACTTGGGTATTTTATAAAGAATCCAAAAACACTAATTGATATAGAATAGAATCGCTACATTGTATAAATATATATTTGCCGAAACCTTTTCCTAACACAATAGTTTTAATTCAGGGAAGTCATGTGTTAAGAGAAAAAAAAAATATTTGATTTTTGTGAAAAAATGCATTTCAACTGATCCAGACACACATAAAACCAATAACGAAATTTAACCATTTATCCCGCTCTAATTCGCAAAACATGTAAGAGTAAGTCTCTGAGTGTAAATTGAGAAAATGCAATAAATTTACATCACTAAATCCCATACAATCGTTATGTTTGCAATCATGCTCTTGTAGTCCAAAACTGCAGGAATAAAACCTTTTACAGGTAATTAGCATTAAACTCTGTTTAGTAAAATTCGAGACCAGATTCAAGAAGAGGAAAAAAATTCTTCAATTTAGTCATATCAAGCCAACTCAAATGAGCGTAGACGTGATTTATTTAATAGTCTAATCCATTGCAATCGAATTACGCTTTGGGGGGGGGAAGAAAAAAATACAAATTATTTAGGCAGTGTATGTGCATAGATAAACACATATAAATAAACGTGATACAATAAGAAAGCCAAAAAAAAAAAAGTAATGAGTGTAGATATATATAATTGTAAGCATAGTATATATAAATGGTATAATGAGGAATTTTTTTCGAAAATACTGGACATCTCGGAAAAGTAAATGTGTTCTATAAAGCGAATCATGACAATAATGGAGTAAACAGAACGTAGCATTGAAGTTATGCTAAGAAAATAAAGCGTGAATTTCTAAAAATTCACAATAACCTCAATAAAATAAAATAAAAAATTCAAGAAACGTTAATATGATAATTAATAAGAGTAGAATACATAAATAGCATATATAACATGAAAATAGTTCGGATAAATGAAAATCGTCAGAATTCTAGATTCGTGGATAGTGCAAGCTTCTGAGCCTAGAAATAGATAAAGAAAGAGTAAAAAAAATCAACTTAGTCGCTCAACGTTGAATTGTCCTGCTCTCACTTAATCAAGGTGGGGCAGAACAACTTCTTTGGGTCAATTGTAACACAAAATTATTCCTTGCTCTCTTTCACAAAAAATTCGCCAGTAAATCGAAATGTGAAAGAATGGTGGGAGATTTATTTGTTCAAGATGTTACAAGTAAATCGATTCAAAACGAACCTGTACAAAAGTTTTCTTTTCAACGTGAACGCAGAAAATAGCCGTGATCATTACTCTGATCGGTTTGTTATTCTTCAGTCTCGTCAGATCTGGCTCAATATTCGTGATATGCAAGTATTTAAAACGCTCTTTGAAGGGTGTCATGCGATAGACATGACAAAGCATTTTTTCCAGTTATTCTCGACTCGTCGTAGTATAACAGACTCGAGAAATTCAATGAATAATTCTGGATGGCCTTTTAAACATTGACTGAAACTACGCAAAAACCTAATATTTGCTCATAGGGATTCTTACATAACAAAAACTACCTATCATATAATCATAATGTACTTTCCGATCCCAACTAAATAAGTAAAATTTTTGAAGAAAAATCTTGTAATAGACTGTCGAGTACTCTTTTGAACACGTCATCAAGAGATCAACGTTACTCCCAAGTAACGTTTCGATGTACCATAATGTAGTTTTATCTTCCTTAACCAATGTAAGATAACCTAATATCTCAACCGTGTTCAATGAAACAGAGCGATGGCGTATATCTTCACATACAGCTGAATTGAGAGCAAGTTTTAGATAAATTATTATCTCATTCATTTTTCTCGTTAGCTAATGTTGCTAATATGTTAGCAATATATTAATTTGGCCTTTCGATTTTCTTATTAACGTGAGCTGAATATGCAGATTATGTGTCGTTTTTCTGTCTCTAAAATTTTACAAAATTTTGTAAATTCTTGATCTGTGAAATATGTGTCGTTATCACCAATAAGAATACGAGGACAGTACCTATATACGACATTATTCTGGATGAAGGTGTTTATGATTGTTTGTAACTTGAGGTTTCGTAAAGGAACTAGGTGTTTGTACTTAGAAAAAGCGTCTGTCATTCAAAGCACAAAAGGTGTTTCCCTCAGATGTAATTTTCAACGGACCGATAACGTCTTATGACACTTTTCTTCGAGTCTATCACAAAGATCTACTTATTGACACAGAACTTCAGGAATTCTAAATGCCTGTCGCTGAGAAATACAGATAGTGCAAGACTGAATAAAACTTTTAATATCTCGATACATGTTTCGCCATGAAAAATTTCACACAATCTATGATACGTTTAAAAAAAAATCTGAGATGACACCGGAGATCCGAATGAACTGTCTAATACTCTGGTCTTGACGTTTTGAAAGATGCATAAGGATGCCATTTTCTTCGACAAAATAATTTTGAAACCTGGGATCAGAAATTTTGAGTCCTTCAAAAACTTGTTTCAATGCAGGATCATACATTTGAAGCTTTGGGATCCCTTTTCGGTGAGGAGAAGAAATGGTGAAAGTATTGACACTCGACAAATGGTCAGGGACTGAATTGTTTTTCGCTTTTATGTATCGGATTTCGTAGTTAAATTCTTCAAATGCTAATTTCCTCTGGAGTATCTTAGAAGGAGTTTTGTTAAAAAGAAATCATTGGAAAAAAACCCGGCTTATGTTCGGGGGGAATAGTAAATTTTCTACCGAGTAAAAATAATCGAAAAAAAAAAAAATTTAAATCTGTCCAGATTCCAAAAAAATTCGAGAACGGTATTTGTACTGCGAGGGACTGATTTTTTTTGAATAAAATCAAAACGGTTTGAATCCTGAAACCGAAAATCTGTTGCAGAACCGCTCCGTATATAATTCTACTCGAGGGTCATGTAAAGGCAAAACAGGTGGATTTAAAATAGCATTTTTAATATTTTCAAAAGCAGTGTTGACCTCTTCAGTCTATTCAAAAAGAGTGTCTTTTCTCAAAAGATTGGTGAGGGGAAATGTTTTTTTTTTAAAAAAATTTTTTTAATATATTTTCTATAAAAATTGCAATACCTTAAAATGATTCAATTTGTTTCTGATCAGTTGGAACAGAGAATTGATTAATGGATTCGGTTTTATTTTTATCGATTGAAATGCCTTCAGAGGTTACAATATAACCACAAAAGCAGCTTCTTTTTGTCAAGAATTGACATTTTTTCCGGATTAAATCATAAATTGGCCCGTTGAAAAACAATAAAAAAAATCTTCAATGAGTAAGGTAAGATGCTCGTGGACAGTTTTGGTAAAAACAATAATATCATCTACATACACAAATATACCTTGATGGAGTAAATCTCCTGAAACATGTTTTGCTTTAGATAGTAAAGCTTTTAGTCAATTTTTCAAGCTAAAACAGAGTCTGTTGAAATGATATTTTTTCCCATCTGGAGTAGAAAATGCCGTTTTGTGTCTGTCTCCGTTCTCCGTGAAGTACTGGAATTTGATTGAAAGTGGATTCTAAATCTAACACCGAAAAATAATTTGAACTAGAAATCTCAAATAGAATGTTACCTAAAGTAGGAATAACGTAGGAAATAAAAAATAGGAATAAAGTAGGAAATGATGTGATATCATGATCTCGTTTAATCTGCGGAAATAAAAAAAAACACGACATTTATTTTTATGTTTAACTAAAAAAGCAGGAGAATTATATTGTGATTTGGATTTCGAAATAATACCAGCTGAAAGTAAGTCGTCAATCTGTGTTCTAAATTCCTGATGTAGGTTGAAAGGAATTTTATATATAGGATATGTCTAACAGGTTGTGCGCGCGCGCGTGAGAGAGAGAGAATGTGTCAGTTCAATTTTATGATGTTTCTTTTTTTTTTTTTTTTTTTTTTCTTTTTCTGTCGATAACTCGATAGTAGAAAGAGAAAAAATATTATAATGAAGCAAATGAACATTTAACAAGTGTTTCTTTAATGCAGCATCAAGACCTAAGAGACAAGATGCTTTTTTCTGAAAGAGGTGGAGGTAAGGGATGCCTAATAGGTACAGTTGACCAAAAAGTAGTAGAACATAGCAAAAGAAGTATTAGAATAATAGTATTAATGAAAATTAGAATTTTCAAGCTAAAATGAAATGAAACAAATCAAATAAAAGTTTTTTATAAGATAGTATTTCTCACAAGATAATATGTAATAAGTAAAAATAAAATATTTAAAGTGAAAGCAAAATTTTTTAAATAAAAATATCAAAATTAGCTGTGCAAAAATTTATTAGAACAGAAAAAGGAAACATGCAAATTACAGCGAACGGTGACATTATTAAACTTTCAAGTTCAGCCTCAAATGAGTTTCAACTAAAAGCTCTTGTGTATTTTTTTCTCATGCATTTGATTTCTCTCATTCAGAGTATTTACTATTGCAAATTAGAACTATACGACATGTTTTTCTAACAATATATAAAATAAAAGACAAAAGTTATTAATATCTCCTCTTAACAGGAAGTCCTGACGTCATCTGAAGAGAGATTAATCTGAATCTCATTAAAAAAAACCATCGTAAAACCGCGAGTTATTGGGGTCCGGGTGTATTCTAAAAAATTCAACGTCTTTATTTTAACAGCACAAATTTATTTTAACTATACCTGCGCCACAAGAATCTTTAACAGATTTATTGACAGACTGGTGAAAAGTGAAATTATAAATAGATTAGAAGTAACAAAGCTTTGATCAAAAATATTGTCGTGGCTAAAGCTCGTAGAATAAACCTGTAACACAACGATTTTCAATTTGTTTATTTGTGTGGGGTAGAAAAAAAGAACAATAAATTTCTAAGGCTAATAAGAGTATATTTAAAATATTTTTTTCCATTGATTATGTATATCTTGAAACCCTACCACAATTGCGTTAGATTATGATCATATTTATTGATTCTTTTATTTCTATTTTATTTACTTTGTTTAGTTCAATATGAGTCCTAGATTTGATATTATTTTTTGAAGGGGTAACTATTAAAACGTATTTCTGAATTGTATGTATTTTTATATTGATCAAACCTATTTCTGTAATTATTTAGAGTGGAAAATGCTTTGATTCACAAAAATAAAATTTCAACAAAAAAAATCGGACTTTAACTTTTTTTTGTGATGATCTGAAATTCGCTTTTCAGAGATCTAAAATAAAATAAATAATTATATTTGGTGAATATTACATTTTTGAGACTTGATTTTTGTTTTCTTTTTAATGCGAGTGGCTACGGAAACCTGGAGCCATGGTCACTAACTCACAGGCGGCGCTATTTTCGTCGAGTTGTGGATTCGATCCCTGATGCCACTAAAGACCTGTATGATGCACGTTAAATTTGCGGGAGCTCGAAATCTTCCTGTTGGTGTTGTGTTGAAGTATGGAGATGAGGAGCTAGCTCAGATGTCGTTCTCGTCGCTTGACCGAGGCTCAAAATTACTAGATCCGTCGCCAATTAAATTCGGGTTGCTTCTGAGTGCGATGTAAATAAATAATCAATTAATCCCTTTTAATTCTTGTAATTTTCATTTCTTAATTGTTTCACGTATTCGAAACAAGCAAAACTTTTATAAAATTTCGAATTTTTTAAAGATGTGTATTTAAATATTAATTTTAATTGTAGAGAACTTTAACATTAGTAGAAAGAATATTAGATCTATGAGATTCTTATCTATTGTGTATTCCTATGTTATTGTAACGATATTGTGTATTCCTATTCTATCGTCCTATATCTATTGTAAAATAATTAGTTTAACATCTGATCGCTTTTCTAAACGTGAATGACAAGTATTTCTTTTTAAAAATTATCTTACAAATCTTGAATCAATATCCGTAGCTATTTATGTACTATGATTGTTATTGTTTTGGTTATAAAGATAAAGGAAAGGAATTATATTATACATGATTTTTAAATTTATATTAGTTAGTTTCTGAAAATAAATTCTTATTGCACATATACCGAGTGGTTATATTAAAAAAAATAGAGTTCCCTATGTTGAAAAACGTAGATTTCGTTCTGGTAGGCGGATGTATATGAAAATTGGTATATACATTATATGGGTCGTGGGGGAAAACAACCTGCAATAAAAAAAATAATAGTTCACATTTCGATTGGCAGACCCACGAAGAACAGAAAACTCAAACTGGAAACACAAAACTTTACTTAATCACAGCATATGTTCAATGTACATACCAAATGTGCCAAGCACATGTTTAAAGTGTGTTATAGCGTGTTCAACAGTAACGCTAAGGGTTTCTTCATGATTTGCAGCAACATGACTTGTTAAACTTGCTTTCGTTTCTCGCAAAGTCCATATGCTTCTTCCATAGATATGATTTTTTAGGAAACCCCCAAAATCAGAAGTGACAGGAATTCAAGTCTGAAGAACGAAGATGCCAGGCAGGTGAAAAAGTTTAGCAAATTATTCAATCGTCTTTAAAGCAGACTCAAAGCAGTGTCATCACTAGTCGAGCAATGTGATATGGTGCATTATCTTGCATGTAGGCAGTAGTCCATAAATTCTCTCTTTCTTGTAAGGCAAGAATGACTTTCTGCTGAAGAAGTTTGCTGTAACGGGCACCCACCATGGAACACCTTTGAGGGCCAAGAGGAGTGTTCTCCTCATAGAAAAAGAGACCAAGAAGGAAATCAGCAGTAAAACCACAACATATAGTAATGTAATCAGGATGCAGAGACTGCTCTTGCACAGCAATGGGACTTGCAATACTATAATATGCGACAGCTCTGAGTATTCACTACTCCATCTAGGGTAAAATGCCCCTTGTTTGACCGCAAAATTTTCCAAGGCCATCCATTGTCAATGGCTATTCTGGCCAAAACAATTATAGTAAACTGATTGCGTTTCCCCGGATCAGCAAGGCTCGGTCCTTGAACAACGTTGATCTCGCATGGGTACCACTTTACAATGGATCGAAGAACCTTTTGTTATCTGAACCAAGAGAGAGACAAATCACATGATTCTGTTCGAGTACTTGTCGAAGAATAATTGGAGCCAGACGCTCTTTCGACCACTGTGAGAGCGACTTCTTCCTCAGTTTCATTTGAAAGCCGTTTCCGTCCTCTTCCTTGCAGCACACCCATCTCCCGAAGCTTTTCGAATTTTCTAATAATCATTTTCAAAGCCTGCCTAAACATAGGCCCTTTCCCTAAGTCTTTAAAGTGTCGATATTCTCGCAGTGTTGTTGACAAATTACTGTAGTTCTAAATAAATAAACTTAACCAGTAACGCTAGTTTTTTCTTTTCTAATAGCATGGTGCAGAATGGTTTTACGTTAGTAACAATTGGCTATTCATACCACTTCAAATTTGAATCACGTGCTTTCTCATACATGAAAACTGCAATCTATCGGTCTAAATTTGAATTTTTTTTATAGCAGATTTCTTTTCCCATGGTTCATATAGCGTATATACAACGTTTAATCGACATCCATCTACCAGAATGGACTCTATATGTATATCTAAATGAGGATAACTTTAATTATAACCACCCGGGGTACATTAATAAATTAAAATATGTATGAAATAAATATGAAATTTTACTGTTCTGCAGTAAAAGCGCAGAAAATTACTTTGCACAAAATCACGTTTATCAACAGGATGACATCATTTGCATAAAAATATAATTTTAAAAAATACTACATAACTATGAATAATAAAATTTTAATTGTGTACTTCAAAATTATTTTTAATACTCTTTCACTGACTGAATTAAATATTTATTAATCAAAAATTTCTCATAATATCAAGCAGTTAGAAAACACCATACACTTTCCTTCCTCATTCAGTGCATGGAAAATTAAAATAGACAATAAAGACATGACATACCTCAAATCCAAACTCCAAAGATGCACAGCTGGTTTGGGAAATATAGAACGCTCTACATGCGAAATATAATTATTAGCTAATGAGCAAATAGTTAAATTTTTATTATTTTTAAATGCTCGCAGATGAATCCATTTAACACCTGAGTTAACAAATTGAACAAATTTCAAAGTTGTAAATTTTTCAAATATCGCTTTCACTTCCAAAAATTCTGAATTTTCAATGATGAAAGTTGAGAGTTTCTTCAGAGAATCAAGTATCGAAATATTCCAAGCAAAAACCGAGGAGCTGTCATAAATTTCTAAGCTCTCTAAAGTGTCTTCTATTGATTTAAATGGAGAATATACATTTTGTGGAATGTTGAGAAGTTCTATAGATGCTTGAGTAAAAATAATCTTTTTTATAGTTGCATTTTGCATTCCCCTAAATGTATCTTCAGGCAAGGCATCAATTGATACACTGTTAAATTCAATTGTATTTACATTATTTGTAATGCTTTGTAAAATTTCTTTTAGGACATCAATTCGTAGAAATTCCCCTTGGCACACAACTGAGTTTTCTACATTTCCATATCGAATTCGAAAGAATCGGCATGAAGTGTTGCTTAGAGATGAAGTTTCTACGCTGAGTAAATTGACGAGAGTTATAAACCATATTAAATACATAGTCTGATAGGTGATTTAGACTCTGAAATAGAAAGCATATTTCTTAGAAAATTACAAAGCTAAACATAAAAAATAATTTACAATTCGCATTTCGTCTCAATAATTTTTACTTACATTTTAAATTGAAAGGAAGTTAAATTATTTTTTTCTTAACAAATATATTGCGAGACTCTTCAAAACTATAATGAACCAAATTATTGTTTGTATGTGTTTCATTTAAGCCACTGAAAGTACATCATATCCCAAAAATTTTTGAAAAGCACAGTTACAAAATACTTAGAAAAAATAATTACATGCGAAGAATTTTCTTTTTAGGTGTTTTATTTCTACAGAAAACAATTTTTTTTTTTTATTTTGCAAAAGTCAGATAAACATAAAAAAAATTAGGAATTGAGTCGGTGAAAGTTATATCAATAGAAAACCACTTTATGAATTATATTTCTTAAATATGATTTTTATTAATAGCTTGTATCCTTATTTTGAAATCATTTATTTATTCAAGTGTCAGTACTAATCAATAATTTTTTTTTATAGTCTGAATATTTAATAGAGAATTTGATTGCTTCGATAACATTAATAATTTTACCATTTTCTTACAGAAAAACAATATTCATTTTATTTTCATGTCGTAAAATGGCAAAAATTGGTATAAAAAATTACTTTTGTATTGATAAAATTGAAAAATAATTGACGTAATCCTATTCTCAAGCTCATTGGCTAGAGGTAAAAATGAGACAAACTATGTCCTAAAGAAACATGACATAATAGAAGAGAGGGTAAACAAATTATTGGAAACAGCTGCCATTTTTATAGTATTATTTTAAACTGTCAGATCTCAGCGATATATAGTAAAGTATGATTATTGGTGCTTGCCTAGTAGTGATTTCAATGTCTAAAATTCCTTAAACTGGGGGTGTGGTAAGAGAAACTGTGTCTGAAATTATGGTGAGGTATCAAAAAGAATGTAGTGTTGTTTCTAAACACGGAAATTGGGAACAGAAAAGGAAATTGTCAAGCAAGGATCAACGAGCAATGACTCGAGTTATTCATCAAAAATGTAAATCCACAGCGGAACAAAAATAAAAGCAGATTTAAATATCAGTCGAAAAATGCCATTCCAAGCAGAATAGTTTGTTGAAAACTTCACAGGTTGCATTTTAAAAGCCATGCTTAAAGTGGGAGGGAAAGGGAGGGGACATCGTTACTGACACCACAGCCAATAAGCTCAAGCAGTGATGTAGGCAGCATCAAAACATGTGACCTTGATGACTGGAAAGATGTAATATAGTCTGTGGATCTATTTCCATTTTACTTCCCCTCACAGGAAGGTTTGAGTTTGACGATGCCCCGCAGAAGCATTCCATTTTGACTTCTTGGTTCCAACTGTAAAGCGTGGATGTGGATCTCTAATTATATGCGGTATCATTTCTGGGAATTTTATGAATTAGCAGTCATTTTGAAAAATCGGGTTACAGTCCGAACCTATTTAAACGTATTCAAGATCATGTTCATCCAATAATGCTGAAAGGTCTTTCCAAGTGTTCATCCCTCGATTCAGACGGATGATGCTCCTGTCCCAAGAAGCAAAGTGCTTCACAAATTGGTTTAATGAACTCGAGGAAGAAATGAAACAGTGGCTTTGGTGCCCTCAGTCATCAGACCTAAACACTATTGAAACTTTATGGGAATATCATCAGCAATAAATGACAGGATGATTTCCTACACTTTCATCACTTGAAAATTGGGAGGTATTTTACAAGAGGAATAGAATAAAATACCGTTACGTTACGTGGGAGATCTATATACATTTATTCCAACCAACCCGAATTCTTGTTGTCCATAATTCTCATAGTGGACTAACATCATATCAATCAAATAATGGCTCAGATTTTATGTGTTTTCTTTATTTTTTCTTCTACTGAATGTCATCGGAAAAGCATGTTTGTTTTAAAATTTTGTACTTTTTTTTAAGCTTGTGTGTGTATACTATTTATTTAAAACTTGTGACGTTAGGCTATTCGCGATTTTCTCTTCACTAACTGCAGGGACTTTAATCAATTTGAATTGCCTGAAATTACAATTTCTTCCCAACCGAAATTAAACGCAATTAGGTAAATTAGATGAAGATAAAAGTAAAGTGAAGTGATTTAGATATAATGATATGTAAAATAAAAAAAAAAATTAATGCATAATGAGGGGAGATAGAGACTAACGACTTGGTGTCAAATAATTGTTTTTCAGATTCAGTTTTTCAGATTAGTGTTGTGGATTGAAGAGAGTTCCACTAAAAATATTAAACTACGTAGTTACTGTTGAAGAAAGTTGTGGAATTAAGTACGAGTAAATTGGCAAGATAGATTTCTTATTTAAATCATAAATTAGGATTGTGAGTTAGGTTGAGATTCTAAAGAGACTGACATTAGATAATAAAGAATTCAGTGATAATAAAGAATTCTATTTTGCTCCTGCTTGTCTTCAGTTGCAGTACAGTAGTTTTTGACTAATATGTTAAATTGAGATATGGCACATGAGCTAGATAATGTAGGCTGGGAGTCCCAAACTCAATCTGACTAATTGCAAAGTTTGATGCTTCAGTGATAGTAATTTACCGAGTAGTAGTGATTTTACCGAGTCAAGTAATATTTTCTCAGTTGTCAAAGCTTGAGGTCAGAAAAAAGGCAATAAGGTAAGTTACTGTTTATGTTTTGATACATTAATTTTCCTTTTATGAAATAAATATTATTTAATTTAAGCAAAATTTATAATAAACCTGTGAGAGCGAAAAGAAAATTAAAATTTATATTACAAAAATTCAAATGTATCAGAATTTTTCGTTATACTTAAATGCGAAAAGTACTGAGATACGTGAACGTACTTAAATACTAAAAAATATCTGAATCGATGATAAATTAATTTGTATAATTTCAAGTCAGATTACAACAGGAATTTGATTTCTATAACGAACTCACATAATTATAATAAGAGAGAAAGAATTTAGTGTCTAAGATTAATTCTTATCGCTTAATCCCGATCCTAAAGTGTTCTCTTAAACAGTGTTGGCACAGAGAATATGTAATGTTTCTAAGAAGGATGCGGGGGAGTTTCTTGAATCAAGTATCTCTTCGGGGCTTTTATCTCCGATATTACGTTTGTAAATGTGAAACTGAACTTTAGATCTATGCTTGTGGCCAGAAGTTTTAAAATTTAGGGAATTTATGAGTTTAAGGGGAGGGCTTTAAAAATAACAAGGATGGATTGTACTGTATTTATCAAACAAAGTAATTTAAAATAATGTCATAATTTGTAATAATTTTAATAAAGTAATTTAATAATTAAAGAAAATTTGAATTTAAGAAAAAATTATTTCATTTTAGGAGCGAAGCACTGAGAAATTGTCAGGATGGGAGGAGCAACACAATCAGGTAGGAGCAGCCATTTTTCAAATGTTTGCAGTAAATTTTAAGAAAAATTTCCTCCCGACTCAGCATAAGCTGTGAGTGAGGGATACGATTTGCCGATAGGAAAGTTCCTTACCGGCATGTAGATTTACATTTGTTGTAATATATATATATATATATATATATATATATATATAATAATAATAATAATAATAATAATAATAATAATAATAAATTACTTAACTGTATAGCAAAATAAAAAATTAAACTAGATTTAAAATGTAAAACTATAAGTAGTAATTTAAAAATGTTCAGTTAGATGATATAGACCTTATATTAAAATTTACAAAGCGGAAATTGTGAAAAATAAGATTGTGAAGTCAGAAAAGAAGACAAAGCAATTTAAAATGCTGTCTCAAGCTTCGGATTAATATGCGTAGTCACACTTGTTTTAAGGATCCAACTATTTGACTCAGCAAATACTTTATAACAAATAGGTAAAAACCCTAAAATTCAAAATTAAAGTCCAATCGTCAAAAGATGCAATTTTCAATAGAAATTAAAAATAAATAAACCAAAATAAACAAACTCTATTTTAATTAACTTTAAATAATCCATTAAAATTCAATTATACTCGTTCTAACATCAAGAAACATAAATAGTGTTATAGAAACGTTATCTTCATAATTGAACAATTCTCTCCGAAATCGGTAAAATTCAAAATGCCGATTGTTTACGCACTCTCACGCACTCACACACACACGCACACACACACACACACACACACATATATATATATATAATTATAAACCTTGAGAAATATTTTTGTATTAGCAAAATGTATGATGATTCGATAATTTCTTAAAAAACACTTATAGAACCTGATAAATATATTAATCATTAAATTTGGTTGTTTAAGATCTGATAAACTTTCTATGGATACTTCAATATTTAAAAAACAAAATTTTAAGATAAGCTTCTTTTTAAAATACTTTAATTGCTAAAATAATTTACCTTTCAGCTAATAGATGGTATTTGTTATAATATACTTATATATTTGATTTTTTTACATAATGTTTTATTATTTTAATCATGAAATTACTTTTTTAATTTGCAAAATTCTTTTTACATTTTAAAGTTTTAATACTTCGTATAATTATTGTTGATACCAGAAGCGCTATTTATGTGGTGACGCTAGAAGCGCCAGCTACTATGTAATTCTTTAGTGTTCTACAAGAAGCCACCATACGTGTTGAGGTAAGCTAGGCTCTCGTAATGTTAATAAATATTATAAATATAGTCCACTGTGTCGAAGTTTTTGTGTTGGTGATATATATGTATATAATCAACCGAGTTATTGACAGGCCCGTTGTTGAACCATCGATCAGGAGACCCAAGCTGTAAGTGTCATGTTTGAAAGATACGCCTTGTGAAACAAAACTTGAGAATTACTCTCCTTTGATGGTGGATTATATTCATTTAAAGTTTAGTGAATTTTTTTTGTGATATTAATTAAAGTAATTTCAAAATGTTTAAAAGTGCTAAAAGAGAAGATTATAGGCGTATTGCTGAAGAACTGAGTTTAGATATTTCAAAAGCGAAAACAATATTAGATTTCACTAATATAATTAAAAACAGTGACAGTTATAAAAATGATCCTGCATTAGTTGACGGTATAGCAAATTATATTATCGAGGAAAGAAAAAGTGATGAGATCATATTATTTGATCTTGAGGAAATAAAATCAGATCGAGCAAACACGGAACTAGAGCTGTCAAAGATACGTGCAGAATCAAAAATGGAAATTCAAGCTGAATATGAGAAAAACGAAAATATAGAATCTCTAGACTCTCTCATTAAATGTATACGAACCTTAACAATCGAAATTCAGACTAGACCGGAAGGTTGGAGCTCTTTCTTTTCACCTTTAGAAACGGCGTTCGTCTCAAAAAATGTCCTAGAGAAGTTAAAATCGGGAATTCTTCTAAATTTATTGGGGGGAAAGGTACAAATGTTATTACGTACATTAAAGATGATAAATTGAGTGGTTATTCAAAGGTTAAAGCCCTAGTGTTAAGGGAATTCGAGACTTCGCCTAAACTTTGCTTAGAAAGTTTTAGGAAAACAAAATGTCAAAAGAATGAAACATACATTCAATTCGCGTCTATATTAACTCCGAGTGGGGATTATTATTTAAAATTAAGAAATATGACAGACTATGAAGAAGAAATATGCTGAGGTTTAGGAAACATCAGTTTGCCTTTGTTCAGACATTAAAAAAATATATCGTATTATACTGATCGATCCTAAAAAAGAGATCTATTGAGAATTTTATTCAAGACAGAGGAGCATGATCCAGTAAAAGTGTATATATTATGCACTGTAACGTATGGCTGTACTAGTGTGTCTTTTTCGGCAACGAGATCAGTGCAGCACTTGACCAAAGACGAGGGAAAGGATTTTCCTTTAGTATCATCTGTGTTACTTCAGGACATTTACATGGACAATGTCTTAACAGGTGCAGATAGTCTATGTGAAGCCAAAGGTATGCAACAACAGCTCATATAATTGTTAGATAGAGAAGGCATGAGTTTTCACAAATGGTCAGCTAATAATCAATTCCTTTTGTGTTGAAAATTTGTAGAATCTAATTATTCTTTTACTAATGACACTAAGACTTTAGGCCTACTTTGGAAACCATAATCAGATTGTTTTGGGTTTAATCTGATTATAAAACAAAAAAAAGTGTATAGCAAACGAGATGTGTTATCTCAAATAGCAAGAATATTTTATCCTTAGGGTCTGTTAGGTCCAATCATCACAACAGAAGGTATTTTTACAAAAATTATGGTTAATTAAATTTAGATTGGTGTGACACTCTCCCAATGAAGGAAAATAAAAAGTGGCAAAGCTTTAGAAATTATTTAAACCTTATCAGTGTTCCGAGATGGATTCTCAGTGAACACTCAATTAGTATAGAGTGAAACGGCTTTGCTGATGCCTCTGAACTAGCATATGGAGCTGACATTTATGTGAAATCCATCCATTCTTGCGGTGACTCTAAGATTGAATTACTCATTAGTAAATCTAGGGTATGCCTCTTAAGTATATCTCTACTCGTATACCGCGTCTTGAACTCTGTGCTGCAGTCCTATTGATTAAATTAATGACAAGTACTTTAAGTGCTCTAAACCTAGAGGTCTCAAAAACCTGTTTCTGGACAAATAGTACCATCGTACTGTCATGGTTAAAAAGAGTGTAAAGATCTAAAGACTTTTGTAGCTAACAGAGTATCGATCATCCAAAATTTAACTGTGGTTGAACAGCGGCATCATACATCTTCCAAACAAAACTCTGCAGATTTAATTTCAAGAGATATTGATCATGTTAAACTTCAACATTGTGAACTGTGGTGGTGGTGGGGGGGTCTTTTATTTCTTATACATCATGCAATGTCTGAATGCCCAAACAGCATTCCGAGTGAAACCAATGAACTGTTTCTTCGTGAATTAAAGCCACCAGTAGAATGTGAAATATGTACGCTTATTAATAATTTTGAGCCTTTAGATGTCATCAATGAATGTTCATCTTTCACATAATAGCAGGCATTCATTACATACTACCCGTGGAACGCTGACAAACAATGAACTTTTTAATGCTTTATTATGCATCGTGAAAAACCTTCAAAGGATTTCATCTGGGTCAGAAATTCAGGGCTTGAAAAAGAGTGTTCCTATTCCTAATGGTAGTAAACTATTAACTTTTATTCAATTTTTGGATCAAGATGGAATATTCAGAGTCAGTGGTAAAATAAATGACTTAAAAGAAATGCAAAAGCATCCTATGGTTCTACCAACTAAACATAATTTTACTTTTAATGCAATTAATCATTGCGATGTTCTTTATTTCCATGTAGGTGCTGAAACAACACTGTCACTTATAAGGAGTAAATTCTGGATTGTTTCCGCAAGAAATGTTATTAGAAAAATGATATTTAATTGTATTATTTATAAAAAGGTCAACTCTAAGTCTGCGCTGAAACAGATGGTTGATTTACCAACAGCTAGAATGACCATATCCAACATTTTTTCCTATAACAGGACTTTATTTCTGTGGTCCCTTTATGATAAAAATTTCGTAGGTAAAAGTAAGCAAGTAAAAAAAGTGTTTGTATGTATATTGGTTTGTTTCACTACGAAGGCCTTGCACTTTGAAATTGTAAATGATTTAACATGTGCAGAGTTTCTAGCAGCATTTAAACGTTTTGTTGCTATGCGGGGCATACCATCAGATATTTTCAGTGACAACGACAGAAATTTTATGGTTGACCATAGAGAATTAAAAGTAATTCTGAAATCTTTATTTAAGAATAAGAGTGAGGAAGAAATTAAAATTTATTTAGTTACTGAAGGTATAAATTGGCATTTTAATCCTCCCTTTACTCCTCACTATGGAGGTTTATGGCAGTGTAAAATCCCTTAAATATCACTTAAAGCGTGTGGTGGGGAAAACAGTCTTAAGTTATGAAGAATCTTAGATTCTAATTATTCAGATTGAAGCTGTTCTCAACTCTCACCCTCTATGGCCTATTTCAAATGATCCAAATAATGTTGAGGCATTAACACTTGCTCACACTTTCTAATTGGATCATCCTTAATTGCATTACCCGAACCTAATTATACAGAAATTCCTATAAATCATTTGAGTAGATGGCAATTGGTTCAAAAGCTAACTCAAAATCTTTGAAAAAAATTGCTATTGGAAAATTTAAATAAACTTTTAAATCAACCTAAATGGTACAAAGGAAAGGTAGACATCAAAGAAGGATATTTAGTTTTGGTAAAGGATTCCGATAATTATTCCCCATTAAAGTGGCATTTAGCACGGGTTATTAAAATTCATCCAGGTCAGGATAATATCGTCCGAGTTGTAATACTTAAAGATAAAAGTTTTATTCATAAAAGGTCAATAGCTAAAGTTGTACTTTTGCCTTTTGTCACTGAGAAACTTGCAACTATCTAATTCTTATATTGTTTTTGTCATTCGTGTTATTGTACTGTTATTTTATAGTTTGTGTTTCTTAGTATAATCTTAAAACTGAATGTTTGTAACGTTAAAGGCCCGGTGGTTTGTTGACGCCAGAAGCTCCATCTATGTAAGTGAAATTTATAATGTTCTACGAGAAGCCACCGTGAGTGTTGAGGTAATCTCGGCTCTCGTAATGAGAATAGATATTATAAATATAGTCCTGTGTGTTGGAGTTTTTGTGTCGGTGATATATGTATATAATCAGCTGAGTTATTTATGGGCCCAATTATACAAGATTTTTTGTAATCTATATATTATGCGGTATGATACTCTTAATTTTATATTTTAGGTTCGGATGGACTACGTATTTACAGTAAGTTAGAATTATCTTATTTAATTCAATATTTTACATCAATAGATATTTTTGAAATTGTTAATATTTGTAATGTAACTTATTTTAATAGTTAAGTTAGAATTGTCATATAATTTCTAGTATGAACTCTTCTTTTTTCAATTGTAATTTATAAGCAATTTTTATTTTAATTCTATTTATTTTGGTGTTAATTATTCTGTTTTAAAGTAATTTGCCATGTTGGATGATTCGTATCCATAAAACACATTAAACCATAAATTTTTGTCCAAAGCAAAAAACAAAATTTTAAATTACTCTATTTCTATTGTTAATTTTCTTTGTCTTTTTAATAGGTTTTGATGTCCTTTACAATACATAAGTGATTTAGACTTTGCAGAATTATATATTCAATTCGACTATTAACTAGTACTGCTCGATATTAATCAAATTCGTACTTTTCTTCGACTTAATTATGCTGCCTCTGTAGCCTATTGTTTAAAGTTCGCGAGCATGTAACCGGCATTGTTTCAATTGGGTCGTTGGCGAGTTCTGTTCTCACTGAAGACCCGTTGTGTAATGAACCGGATACATGTTATATTTGTTCTAATTCTAAGTCCTCACTTTGGTGAGGTGGAGAAGTTAAGATAGTGAGATGCCAGCTCAGATGTCGATTTTGTCAATTATGCATGGTTAAAAATTACGAGATTTGTCGCCAAGCTATTGCTTCTAACACACACACATATATAATGATTTAATCGTATTCTTTTTGAAAAAAGAACGAAAAATCGATCCACCTGTTTTTTTGTTTTGTTTCCCCCTTATTACAAAATTAGGAAAATAATAATAAAACTCCTACAGCTGTGGCTATACTACTCAATGAATCAGAAAATTATTCCTCAGTATGAATGATTTCCACAGTATTATCATATGCATGACATTTTTAGTTTAGCTTGTGTATGTGGTCAATATATATAATTAGTACTTTAAGTTATTCAGCTTTCATTTCTCTAATTATGGAAGTTTCCAGTAATTATAAAATTTGTCTGTAGTTACAAACAAACAAATAATTCACGTTGAAAATTTTTTTCTACATTAGGAGAAGGAATGAAAAAAAAAGGGGGGGGGGTACAAAAATGGAATGATTGACCTAATTTAATAAATGGGGCAAATGTAATAAATGAGGTAAGAGAGCTTATAATGAAAAAATAAAATAAAGCAATTAAGTACCGAAGCCCACTCCCAGTTCTTTTTGTAACGTAGACTGAAATGATCAAGTTACTGATGTTAAATTTATGGTAGATTGATGTAGTGTGTTACAGCTCTAAGGGGGTGACATATAATCTTGTAGAGATTATTAGAGATTAATTTCTAAAATTTTACGTGCTGACTTTTATATTAAATAATAACAAATTCTCAAGTACATTTTTCGTTCACATTGAATATTAAATCCGAGAGATCCTGGATTATCATTGTGGAACCGCATAGATCCAAAGTTTAATAAATGAATTGTTAACTCACAAATAATCTTAAAATAACAGTAGTAATGCTAAAAATTGCAATTGTTACATTTAATAGAGATAAAATATCTCTAAAGAATGTTACATAAGTAGGCTGGTAACATATACTAAATTCTTAACAGTTCCTTTTTTCTTTTCACTTGGACACAAGAATATTCTCAATTAATTTTGCATCATTATACTACTTTGTAGATATATTTTTCATTATACATTTATCCCGAAAGGTTCCCATGTCTTTTTTGAAAAAGGGGAACTATTTCATTAATCGATTTTGTGCTCTATACCTATTTTCTTGTACCCCAACATTAAAATGTGAAACTTAACGGTAGTTTCTTGAAATATCTTAAATATATAATAAATAATATGCAAAACCGTAACTCTATATAAAATATAATCTACTTCAATAAAATCGATCAAATTACAGAAAATGTGCAATAATTAAAAAAGAAACGAACTTACGATTCTAAATATCATCTGATCATGTGTAAATGGAACATAACAGAATTCTTTTCTTTTGAATTGATGCTCTGGTTTGTACAGCTCATAAGATCGTAAAAACTCTTACACTTTTCCAGACGTCAAATAGTTGGCATTTTATGCTTCTTAGTAAACAGAATTATCAGTAACCTAGCATTACCTTTGTATCTTATCTTGTGGTCTAGAGAAAAGTAATGTACAACTTGAGATAAAAGAAAAGAAAATGGCATAGATTATCGAACAAAGTAATTTACGTGATATTTTTAAATTCAGTTTAAATGCAACTATTTTTTTTTTATCTCCAGGGAATTATTAATGAAAGTCTTACTTTTCGTACTTAAAAAAAATTGCGAGTACTATGCTTAAAAATATTATGGATAGGGAAAAATACCTATGCACAGAGCGAGGCTCAATTCAGATGTCCCAGTGATTATTTTTTGAACTCTCTTCATCGATAATTAACTCTTCAGTTAAAAAAAAAAAGGTTAAATTCGTTATGTAGTTGTTAAATATATAATTCTAAAGTAAAATAATTTGATTTAAATTGTTAAATTTAACCTCTAGAATACGCTTTTTAAAAGAAATCTTCAGTTAGGAAATGATTTCTTAAAATTTTTTTATGAAGTAGTATAAAACAATCTCTTTTTTTCATACTAAAATATTTATTATTCATAGTCTCCTTACAATAAAGCCTCAACTCTTTTATATTCTTTTCTAATTCATTGATTACATATACACCCAACTCTCTTACACGCTAGATACGTTTCTTAGAAAACCGCGAAAAAAAAATCGTGTAAAAAATACATGCGACTTATGGTACACTTTTTGGGGGATATGTTCCCCAATTTTAAAAAATCGTGCAAGATGAAAAAAACTCTAAATATTTTTCCGAAAAACCATGCAAAAAAGTTATAATGAAATTCATATTACATTTTTATAAACAAAAACAATTCATTTTTATTATAAAAAAAAATTACATTTAGTAAAAATTCAGTCCATAAGAATTACATAAAAATTTAAATAAAGAATAAAAATCAATTTCGCAACTATTTTTAGCTGCTTGATAACAAGTGTGCACATTTCTTACGGACTGGACCAAAAACGCTACCACCAGTAGATATGTTTGATATATCTAACACAGCTGTCGGCTTTGATTCAAATGAAGAATTTTGTTCGTTATTAAAGGCCTCTGCTTTTCTTTTTCGTTGTTGTTGTTATAAAGTCTTCTATTTGCAGCTGTTTTTCTTTTCGGGGGGGGGGGATCTCAAGTTGTATGTATAATTCTTGATATGTAGCATCACAAAACCCTGAAATTGTAATGCACTCTCCATGTCAGGATCTTCAAAAATATTGTTCCACACTTGTAACAAATTTCAAGCCCTCGCGAATTAAATTAGTCTTTAATAGCTGAACTTCACCTCCAACTTCGCCATTACCGACTTCTTTATTATCATAAACTTTCATAAGTTCGATCAAATCGTCCTCATCCAAAGAGCTTTCTCGCATTAATTCATCAATGTCAGCCGTTCGCTTGTTAAAATATTTGACACCATTTGAATTTGATAAAAGTTATATTTTCAGAACACATAGCTGATTTTTGTACCACGAAACTTCCATTTTTGACGCATGTTTTTTTTCCCACAAGCATTTAAGGTTGATTTGCTCAACTGTTTGATGGCAAAAGAAGCATGTGTAATACAATCCACAATCGTAAACTTTATATCAAATTTCTTTCCACAATAGTCAAATTTCTTTAATCTAAAGTATATTTAACCTGAATCTAAAATATATTTAAACGTTTTCTTCATGTAGTACATTTTAAATGCTGCTATAATACCATGATCGAGAGGTTGAATCAGCGATGTGGTATAAGGCGGCAAAAACAGCAATTGAATATTTGGATGATTCAGCACTGGGTGGCTGGGCGCATTATCAACGAGCAAAAGTATTTTGAGTTCCAAACCTTTTTATTCCATATATTTCTGGACTTCAAGAACAAAGCAGTTGATGAACCAATTAGTACACTGATCAGCCGTCATCCATGCCTTTTTATTCGCCATCAAATGAACTGGAAGATGTTTAATGTTCTTACCTCTTAAATCTCGTAGCATAAGAGATGTGTTGATTAACAGAGGCTTTAATATTTTATCATCAGATGCGTTATTACAAAATAAGAACGTTACCTGATCTTTGGCCGCTTTAAAACCACTAGCCGATTTTTCAGGTTTTGCTATGCACGTTCTTTCAGGCATTTTCTCCTAGAATAATCCCATTCCACCGGCATTAAATATTTGATTGGTATTATAACCGCCTTGTTTAATTATTTTTGCTAGTTTATCTAGAGGAAAGTTTTTAGCAGCATTTTCGTCTGCTGATGCTACTTCTCCTTTAATTTTTACATTGTAAAATGCGCGTCTTTTTAGATAACCTGTCAGCCCATCCTCATTTACATTGAATACTACTTTCTTCGTTGCCTGAAGGCTTGTTGATGGCTCAAAATTCTTGAAGTTGATTGTATATTCTAACTGCTTTCTCTTTTATAATTTTCCCAACAATAGGTATCTTTTTTTTCAGTAAATTTTCTATTCAAGACACAATGTGTTTTTCCGAATAAGTATCAATGAAGGTCTGCTGGTAGATTCTTCCTATGCCTTTAATATTACCTTTCCCCCTAAGATAGGATTTTGATTATAAGATGTTTTAAAACTGAGCTTCATCCCAAAAAGTATTGATTGTCGATTGAAATTCTCGTTTTTTCTAATTGTTCTTATAGTCACTTTGCTTAAACCGAAAGCTTTTCCAATTGATGTGGGACCTTCGCTTCTCTTTAGACACACTAAAATTTTTATTTTAGCTTCTACCGAAATTGCTTGTCTCTTCGAAATATTTTGTTGTTGCTTAGGTATTTTATTAATAAGGTTATTAATAAAACAAAGTAAAATAATATTGCTTATGGAACTTTTCTAAGGCGAACATTTAATATAATTATTACCTTTTTTTAACCTTTAAAAGACGGGCACTTTCTAGTAGGAAATACTGCTGAGAACGGGACTTTTTACTACGTTGTTTACCTGCTTTTTTGTCAATCATTGGCAATTCTAAAAGTCATCTTATAAAAGTGCCTGATAGTGTCGGATGTGGACATTTATGACGACTTTGTAAGAAAAGAATTGTCAGTAGGTAAGAAAAGCCGATTCTGCGGCAAAAGGCTGCGCAGGCGGAGGCAGGCTGCGCAGGTGGAGGCAGGCTGCGCAGGTGGAGCAGGCTGCGCAGGCGGAGGTCGAGTTGAGTTGTTTTACAGGCTGCGCAGGCGGAG
>BMAW01099950.1:0-12501 GCA_019974015.1 Nephila pilipes | reverse complement strand
GCTCAGCACATTGATTTTATGAAAGAAAAAGTATTACAAAGTACTCTAAAAATGAAATATTGCATATTTATTTGTACCACTTTAATTATTATATTATTTATAATATATAATATCAGTTCCATGGTATAGTACGGAGATAAGCGAAGTAATAATCTGTTGTTCTGTTCATCTGAAATTTCACTGACTGCAACGTAAATACCTAAGCAGCACTTTTCAGTGCTATCTTGCGAGGGAACCCTCCAAAAAGTTCTCTAACACCCTTCACCGACCATGGCTTCGAATTTCGACAATCAGGATATGGAACATAGCGACGAATCAAGATCATCTTCACCATCTCTCCCTGAAGGCTTCCCCACCCACTGCATCAGAAGACGAGAAATTGAAAATCAAATTGGAGCCTGTGCAAAGATCAAAGAAGGCTACAAAAATCAGCTTGCTCTTTTCAACTCTTTTAATTATGACACGGAATGCCAGGAATACACTGAAACTCTGAACCGGATATTGGAAAAAGAAAATCAACTTAAACAACTGGAGGGTGAGTACACTTCTTTAGCGCCTTGCGATACTGCTGGCTGCCCTGTCCATCACACTCCCCCTTCCTCTCCAATTAGAAATTCACACAAACGGAAAGATATTGACGGCTTTGTCACTCCCCCCAAAAATAAAACGGTTAAGAAACTAAATTTGATCCCTTCATTTAACTTACCTCTGCAAACTCAAAATAAATTTGAAAAATTAACTTTAAAAGAAAATCCAAAACCATCGAATGAAATCGGAACTCCCACCCAATCAAAACCAACTAATAATCTGACAACTCCTAAAAACTTGCCTCCGTCCATAATGCTTAAAATTACCAAGAATTACAGACTCCAATTACAAGAATTAACAAAGGAAATGCCAAAATTAAGAACCAGACTCTCTGGAGAGTATATAAAATTATACACCGACACATTTGAAGAGTACCGGCAATTGACAAACTCCTTATCCAATAAACCATTCGAATACTATGTTATCCAACCAAAAAATAATAGACCAATTAAAATTGTTATTAAAGGTCTTCCGCGTGATACAACAATAGAAGATATTCAAGAAGAGCTCGAAGAACTTGGATTCATTCCCACAAAAATTAACCAACTCATTAACAGGCGAACTAAGCTTCCACTTCCAATCTTCATGGTTACCCTCCCCAGAAATGAACTAAACCAAAAAAATGTACGATATCAATAGACTCTGCTATATATCCATCACCATAGATACTTATAAAAGCAATCAAGTCACACAGTGCTTTAACTGTAATTTCTTCCATCACAGTTCGCAGAACTGCCATATGGCCCCTCGATGTTTGAAATGTTCCGGCGCCCATCCCACCAGAGAATGCACCATAAATGGCAAAATAGAAGACATCAATTGTGATGCTAAAGGCCACGCAGCATCCTACGGTGGCTGTAAATCTTTCCCAAAACCTCCAAAACTATATACAGTCAACAAAAAGATCATAATCAATAACCCTGTTCGAGAGAACTTTTCATATGCAAGTGCCGCCTCTAACACTCAACTGAGGGAGCCCACCAACGAAGAAAATCTAAACACCAAAAGAACCAACCGAACTCTTATAAACAACCGCAACGATAATAATCCAATGACAAACTTCATCAATGCTATTGACCAACTTAAGGAGTTAGCAGAAATCTTCTTCATACTCCCAGGGCTACTCACCAATCTACCAAAAATCAAAGCTGCCAAAGGCAGTGCTAATAAGAAATTCGCCATACTCGAAGCCATTATGGACAATAATAATAATGACGATTAATAGCACAAACCTAAATTTTAACCCAATGGGTCTTAAGATTTGTTCCTGGAATGCCAATGGAATCACTTCTAAAATGGTTGAGCTTCGGGAGTTTATTATTAAACACTCACCTGACATTCTTCTTATACAAGAAACTCACCTTAAACCCACTCTCAACATTTTTGTTCCAAATTATACTTACTATCGTAATGACAGAATTACAAACGAAGTTGCTTCCGGTGGTACGATGATCTTAATTAAACGCTCACTTAAACATTTTAACCTACCTACCCCACCCCTTCAGTGGGTGGAAACCACTATTATAGTCTTAACCCCACCTAACCAAAGCCCAATCTCAATAGCTTCTATTTATATTCCTCCTAATTCTGATCCCCTTCTTTACACAATAGACCTTGAAACTTTAATACAAACAAATAGCAACTGCATTCTTTTTGGCGATTTCAACGCCCATCATAAAGATTGGAACTGTGCACGTGACTGTACTAGAGGTATTCAACTCAAACACTTTTCAAATCAACTCGATCTTAAAATTCTTTTCCCTCCCACCCCTACTAGATTCGGCTATAACTCTTCCTCCACAATAGACATTGCTTTAATAAGGGAATTCCATCACCCGCACAAAATTACTTCTATCCCCGAATTAAATTCAGATCACAACCCAATTCTACTTGAATTCTCATACGAAATTCCATGTAGTATCAACACCAGCGCCATCTATACATGCTGGTCAGCGTTCAATAAACATCTTAATGACACGACTAACTTTTTAAGTCTCTCCCAAATCGATAACACCCAACAACTAGAAACTAATATTCAAGCTCTAACTGATAATATTATTAATTCATATAAAACTGCATCTAAACCCATTCAAAAATCCAACAATATTTTCACTCCCTCCCATATTAAAAACTTATTGAAACTCAAAAATAATTTACGTAAACAATATCAAAGATCACTTAACCCCAACATTAAAACAGAACTGAATTGAACACAAAATATCATTAAAAAAGAAATACACAAATTTACCCAAAAATCCTGGAAACAAAAACTTGAATCTTTAAACACACAAGATAATTCGCTCTGGACAACTACTAGATTTTTTAAAAATAAAAGATCGGCTATCCCTCCCCTCAATAACCAACATATCACTGCAATAACTAACGATCAAAAAGCTGAAGTGTTAGCGGATCAGCTCGAAAAAAATTTTCAAAATAATCCTCGTACAGATCTTAATTTTGACAAACATGTCACACAAACAATTCAAAATTACCTCTCCTCCCCCCCTCCCCACGATAATACTGAACCCTCCACCCCACCAGATATCTTAGACTACATCAAAAAACTTGAAAAAGCTCCTGGTCATGATAATGTCACAAATAAAATGCTCAAAAATCTGCCCATCAAAATTATTTTCCTTCTCACAATTATTATTAACAAAATTCTCACTTTCAATAATTTCCCTCAAATTTGGAAAACTGCTATTATTTTTCCTATACTCAAACCAGGCAAACCAACCAGATAGTTATAGACCAATTTCCCTCCTCCCAACATTAGGCAAACTTACAGAATCCTTATTTTGAAAAGACTCAACAGATTCATCAGTGATAACAATCTCATTAACCCTAACCAATATGGCTTCACTAACCAACTATCTACTCTTCACCCACTATTAAAACTCACCGAAATTATTACTTCTGGTTTTCAACGAAAAAAATCCACCGGAGCAGTTTTTTTGGACATAGCCAAAGCCTTCGACAGGGTCTGGCTGAAAGGCCTAACCTATAAACTAATCAAAAACAACTTCCCACCCCCCACTCATCGAACTTCTTCATTCGTACTGCAACGAAAGATTCTTCCAGGTCAGAGTTCACGATACACTTTCAACTTCTAGAAAAATTAATGCTGGAGTAGCTCAAGGAAGTCTAATCGGGCCTTTTTTATTTAATTTTTTTCGTTAACGATATCCCTAATTACAGCCTCACCAGCCTGAACATGTATGCAGATGATACGGCAATTGTCGCCAAATTCAGAAATCCTAAATCAGTAACTTTTGCTCTAAACAAACATCTCTATATTCTTGAAAACTATTACAATAAATGGAAAATAAAAATTAATGTTGAAAAATCTAACGCAGTACTATTCACTAAGAAAAAACAAAATCCACCCCCTCCTACCTTTTATAACAAAAACATTCCTTGGGATACTTCCGCCAAATATTTAGGTCTCACATTCGATAAGCATCTAACCTGGAGAAAACATATTATTAACACACGTAAAAAATTCAGACGTTTATCACACAAGGTTTATCCTTTAATTAATAGAAAATCTAAAATGAATATCAATAATAAACTACTAATTTACACTGCCATCATGCGCCCAGTCCTCACATATGCAAGTCCTATTTGGGCATACTGCGCCAAATCAAATTTAAAACTTTTGGAAAATTCCCAGAGCTCAATTATTAGGATGATTGCAAAAGCTACCATGTTCATGAAAAACTCAGAAATAAATAAAGCTTTACAAATTAAAACCTTTAAAAAACATGTGCGAACATTATCTAAAGCCTTTTTTAATTCCCTACAAAACATAGATAATATATTAATATTAAAAATCTTGAAAATTATGTTATTACTCCATCTATAAAAAGACCCAGACAAATCCTCTCTGATTCTCATAACCCCCCATAATCGAGATTTAACCTTTAATTCAATTTCATATCAACTTTTAAATATAAATAAAAATATATGCAAGACTTGACAACAACAAGGGCAGCCAATAGCAGCAGTATAAGTGTACATCCTCTCTCGACCAATAGGAATGCACCACCTCATTTTCCTTCCCAAGAACACTTTTCAAACAACAGCATCCAGCATCTTTTAAAGTCTCTTATAGCCACCAGGAATCGCTAGTGTCTCCGTGACTTTTTTCAAGATAACAACAGTTCTACTCGCCCAATTTTACTCAAAGTTCTTATCAGCATCCAGGAAACAACATAGAAGAATGTAATTCCCATTTTCACCCAAAGGAACATTTATTTTACAAGATTCGGGCTAGAGGAGCGCTCCGCGCTCTAGGCGCCCGCAGAAGTCAACGTCAACGAAAAATATACTTTTCGATTCGAATGATATCGATTAAAGTAAACGCTTTTGCGTGAAGCGTGTAAAATAAAGTTGAAACATGTTTGTATTGTCCTCGTCATTTGACCAAGTTTCCAATAGCCCTCGTGTTGCCCATACTTAATAATTGAATGAAAATTATGAAATTATTGCGAACAACATTCTACACAGTATAGTACATTGATTTTCTGAAAGGGAAATTATAATAATATTTTTTTATCACTCCGACGTTGATGTATTTATGGGCGCCTAGGGCGCGCAGCGCTCTTCAAGCCCAATCTTGATTATAGAAGTTGCTTTGGAAGGATGGAGTATTCATTTCTGATGGTAAAGTCCGAAAACAAAATAGTTTGATGATGATCTGGGATACAGAATTTTCGTTGGTTGAGAGGTGAGTAGCGCTGAAACTGCTATTGGTTGCCCTTTTTGAATTAAAGTGAATGAAAAACATCTTAATTTTAATTGGAAATGCAAAACACTTCGGACATTCAGCAGCGGGTTCTCTCCTACCGTCGGCGGTGAAGTTCGCATGGGCGGATTTCAATACATCGGCCTGTGTTGGATACGATAACGATTTATTTTGGTGTCAGAAACTTCTTCTGAGCTTCTTCCTTCCATCACAATTATTATTTTTTGAAAAAGTGATTTTTTTTCCTCTAACAACAACGCATAGTAGTTAATTGTGGGCTTGCACGTGCGTTACTCCTTTGGATTACCCTAATTGACTCAGATTACTCAGAGTTCCTCAGTCAATGAGGTGAGTGCTATTTTATCGCGTATTACTGATTTTGATGTCAGTAATGTAGACAATGAAATTGATCATTTAACTCATTTCGATAAATGCTTAGAAATTAGTGAAAACCTGGATAAATTTATCGAAGAAATTAACCAATTTAACCTTACGAATGTAGATTAATTAAATAAAAAAGCACTGATTTTGGAATTGGCACTGAAATGCTCAAAAAAATTAAACGCACTAAATCATCATGAACTGCAACAACATCTTAATCATACAGATTACGAACTCCATCTCCTTAAGGAAAGACTAACTGCAATGGAAAATAAATTAATAACAGTAACGGAAATACAGCCAATAGACCCCACTCCAAAAACCAACAAAATAAAAAGAAATCAAATCTCTCCTCTCAAACAACAGGGGGGGAAGCAAAATTAACGAGTCAATCATCACCCCAGCTCCTCTTGAGTTAACAAACAAATTTATGTCGTTGGAGGTTGAAGAATTCCCTTCTCTAACCAATAATAACGAGGATGTCTCACAAACAATGGAATCAAATTCAAACCAAGTAACCAATTCCGATAACGAGAAGGAAATTAAACCCCTCACCACTGAAATAAATAAGAAAAAAAGAATCCCACCCATTATCATAAATGAAAGTATAAACATGCCTGCTCTTATGGATGAAATTTCCATTTTACTTGGCTTCAAAATTATGGCAAGAATGGTAAACGGAAAGCTTAAGGTATTCCCTGAAACTTTCGATGCGCATAGGAAAATACAGAACTTCATTTCAGTTAAAAAATTAAAATCGCACACCTTTGAAATGCAAAACCAAAAACAGTTAAAAATTATAATTAGATTACTTCCAATTGATTATGACCGAACCTAAATTCTAGAAAAAATAAGATCTCACGGTCCAAATCCTGATCACATTAGTATTTTTAAAAATAGACGGACTAATACCAACATGCCTCTCTTCCTCGTTGTTTTGAATAAAAACTCAGCCAACCAAGAAATTTACAATAGAGATCACATAGGCTACTTTAAAGTTAAAATTGAAGCATTAAAAAAAATACTATGCCCCCACAATGTTATCGGTGTCAACAGTTCTATCACCATAGCAGATTTTGCAACAGAGAACCAAAATGCCTCAAATGTGGAGAGAAACACTTCACAAGTAAATATAAGAAATCTACGAAAACCCCACCTAAATACGTTTTTTGCGAGGGTCCTCACCCTGCAAATTACCCTGGATGCCCAAATAATCCCAAAAACTATAAGCCAAAGCCTGTTAAAAATGTATGGGAAGAGAGGATGAAAAATAGAAATAACCAAAATAACACCACTGAAATCAACAAAATTGAGAAACCAAAACACTTCTAATAACAGACATATTGCTTCAAATGTCTCAAATAATGAACCAAATGGGCAATATGTTCCAAATTCTACAATCTCAACTACTGATCAAAAATAATGGGTAGTTCACAACCTAACTTAAAAACTCTTAGAATCTATAGCTGGAACGCTAATGGTATTAAAGGAAAAATAGAAGAATTAAAAACTCCATAGCCGATCATCATCCCGACGTAATTGGGATTCAAGAAACCCACCTTCAACTCTCTGACAGCTTAAAAATTAAAAATTAAATTTGCCATAGAAATGACAGACTTACTCATAGGCTAGGGAGATCTGCAATATTTATAAAAAATTTCTTCAACCACCTTTCTATTGCCATCCACAGCAGTACCTTTGAAAATTAAGCCATCAACCTGCATCTTAAAGACAATAGCACCCTAACCATTGCCCGCATCTATCGACCTCCACACGGCGCCATTAGTACCATGGAGCTTGACGCTTTTTTTCTAAACAACTCCAAAGCCATTCTCTTAGGAGATTTTAACGCCAAACACCCTTGTTGGAACGTAGGACACTCCAACAGAAATGGAAATATCTTATACGACTGGGCCTTAAACAATGCCATTGATGTACTTGTACCCATCACAACAAACACTCCCACAAATTCTGTTCTTGATATCGCATTTGCTAAAAATTTAGCACTTGCAGATATCGAAACATTTAATGAACTTAGCAATGATCACAATCCCGTAATCATTGACCTTCTATTAAATAACTCCCTCCCTTCCATTCTCAGAACAATGAAAACAACCAATTGGGTAAAGTTTCAAGACAAAATCTTTCACAACATGGATGGTAATCCAAATATAAATTGAAATGAAAATGATCATGCAACACAAAACTTCAACAGCATTATCACACAAGCTATTAACGAATCTAGTGTGACAAAACCAATCAGCACCCCTCACCTTAGACTCCCTCCTAATATCCGAGAGCTAATTAAGATTAAAAATAGATTTAGAACTCGATACCAATCTACCAGGGACCCCACTTATAGAAGAGAAATGAATGCCCTACAAAGGCAAATCAAGCATCTTTTAAAAGAGCATAAAAAAAAAAATCTTGAAGAATTTACTCAATCAACTAAAACTTGAAGATAATTCACTCTACAATATGCAACGAAAAATAGCAAGAAAACCCATCACCATTCCTCCCCTCAGCAGCCCCAATGGAATTGTTTATTCCGACGGGGAAAAAACTGAGGTTTTCAAAGATTTGCTTGAAGACACTTTCCAAAAAAATATTGAGCCATACGACGATGACAACATCGACCTGGTTGAAAATACAGTCAGAAATTATCTGGCAAACCAAAATATGCACTCTCCTCCACCTCTTACCAGACCCACTGAAATAATTAATATTTTAAAAAAGCTTCCAAAAAAAGACATCTGGTCCAGATAACACACCCAACTATGCTCTCAAACTGCTAACGTAAAATGGAATTACGCATTTAACAAAAATCCTGAACAAATGGTTAATCTCAAACCACTTCCCCTCTTGTTGGAAAACCGCAAGTGTGATAATGCTCCCCAAGCCAAATCAAAATCATAAATTCCCGCAGAGTTACAGACCAATTAGTCTACTCTGCAACACTGCTAAGATTTTCGAAAAAATTTTCCTAAATCGTATTAAAAACCCTATCTCAATCACAAACTATATACCCCCTGAGCAATGTGGGTTCAGAGAAGGTCACTCCACATCTCACCAACTCATCAGAGTCACAAATATAATCAACGAAGGGTTTGTCCTCAAACGTCATACCATTGTTGTCTTCTTAGATGTAAGAGGGGCCTTTGACAAAATGTGGCATGACGGCCTAATTTATAAATTAATTAAATTAAATTTCCCTAATTACCTCATTAAAATTATCAATTGTTTTTTTAAAAAATAGATCATTTAACGTTCGAATTAACAAAACTCACTCTAGCCCTAGCCAAATTCAGGCGGGCATCCCTCAATTCGGGGTCTTCTCGCCCCATTTGAGCAATTTGTACACGCATGACTTTCCACACCACGCATGTGTTAGTATAGGAAAGTGGTGTTGCTAAAACCTTCCTTCCCCATAACATCCAATCAGAAGGTGTAGGCTATACAAATAAATAAATAACTACGAAAGACTAAAAACAAGAAGAACTAACAATTTATTTAAAACTTAACGAGAACAACTTTTAACATTTCAACTATGCAACTCGACCTTCACAGGTCTGGAATCTGCGAAGCAAGTGTGTCTACAAAAGATCGCTTCCTCCTTTTCTTTAAAACGGCTTGCAGTTCCGCAGACAAAAATGACGTCACAAGATGACGTAGACAGTCGCCACATGACTCCTCCTCCAGTCTCACGAAGGGAGACGAAACCTCACTCTCCTGCCAGATCTTGTTGGATATGCTGCCGGATCTTGTTGGATTTTGGATTCCTGCTCCACTGGCTCATCAGATGTTCCTATGCACCTATCACAAGTGAACCTCTGAGGCGTGCCAAATCGAGAAACCCAGGTGTTTACAAACGCCCTAGCCACAGTCTCCGCTTCCATATCTGGCATAGGAGATGCTTCGGGCCACCTAGTAAATCCATCTATCATTGTAAGGCAGTATTTGTAACTGCGCACAAGAGGCAATTTAATTATGTCTAGATGGACGTGTGCAAACCTCTCGTCAGGTACAAGGAATTGCGCTAAAGGGGTCTTGGTGTGTAAGTGTACCTTAGACTGCTGACAATCGATGCAAGTTTTGCACCACATGCCTATATCCCTATTCATACCTGGCCAAACATATTTAGATGCTATGAGGTGTTTAGTAGCGCGCATCCCTGGGTGCGACAAACTATGTAACTCATTAAAAACTTTGCGTCTTAACTGATGTGGAACGTAGAATCTGTTAACGCCTGTAGAGTTATCTGCATATAACGATTTAGCGCCATCAGGCATTTGAATTTTTATCAGCTTACCACTGAATTCCATTCTACCTTCTAAAATAGATTTTAACTCCTCGTCTTTTTCTTGAAACTTTGACCATAACTCCAAATCAGACAGCGAGGAAAATTGTATCTCATTAATCCTTGATAAAGTGTCAGCTACAACATTACCCTTACCTGGTAAGTACCTAATGTCTGTAGTGAATTGTGAAATGAAATCTAGATGTCTCAATCGTCTGGGAGGGGCCTTTTCATGTTTCTGTGAAAACGCGAAGATAAGAGGTTTATGATCTACGTATAAAGTAAAAATACGAGCTTCTAACAGATGTCGAAAGTGTTGTATTGCACTATAAGCTGCCAATAATTCTCTGTCGTAAGTAGAATATTTGCATTGAGCAGATGATAACTTCTTTGAAAAGAATCCAAGAGGTCTAGGACCATCAGAAGAAATTTCTTGGAGGACTCCTCCCATAGCAAAATCACTGCAATCTGTAACTAACGCTAACTTTGCATCTACTGAAGGATGGTATAAAAGCGTTGCATTCGACATAGCCGTTTTAATCTCTTCAAAGCTTTTCTCCCTTTCCGGATTCCACTGAACCTCCCTTTTGTCATGTTTTTTTGCACCGATTAACAGTTGATTCAACGGTGACAAAATAGATGCGATATTTGGGATAAACCTATGATAATAGTTTACCATGCCTAAAAACCGACGCAAGTCTGAAATAGTAACGGGTTTTGGGAAATTCACGATTGCTTGAACCTTTTCACTATGAGGAGTACATCCTTTATCATTAATTGTATGCCCAAGAAAATCTATTGTGTCTTTCCCAATGTCGCATTTGGACTCGTTCAACACGATACCATAATTTTTAAATCGTGTGAAAACTTCTTCCAAATGCATTTTGTGCTCGATATGATTTTCACTGGCAATTAGGATGTCATCCAAGTAAGGGAAACAATAATCTAGTCCTCTCAAAACTTCATTAATGAACCTTTGGAAAGTTTGCGCGGCAGAACAAAGACCAAAGTTTAAAAATGGAAATTCGAAAAGTCCGAAAGGGGTAATAATGGCAGTTTTGGGTATATCTGGAGGGTGCACTGGTATTTGGTGATAAGCGCGTACCAAATCTATTTTTGAAAATACCTTCTTTCCTTTTAACATATACATGCAATCTTGAATGTGAGGAATAGGGTATTTATCGGGTATTGTGATACGGTTTAAAGCCCTGTAATCTCCCGTAGGTCTCCAATCTGATGATCCTTTGGGAACCATATGCAAGGGACTTGACCAATTACTTTTCGATGGTCTGCAAATACCTCTCTCCATCATATACTCAAATTCTTGTTTTGCGATTTTCAATTGAACTGGATTTAACCGACGAGCTTTTGCACAAACGGGGGGTTCAACTGTAGGAATGAAATGCACAGTATCGTGCTTAGTTGTATTCTTAGGGGAAATGTTCAACTGAGTAATCTCCTTAAACTTACGCAAAAGATCCAAGTATTCGGAATTCCCGACAATGGTTTTTACCACTGGGACATTACTTAAAGTAGTTTTACCTCTAGCTTTTAAATCAGTTAAAGGATCAACCAAACAGCGTTTTTCTAAATCAACCAGCAAACCAAATTGTTCCAAAAAGTCCGCACCGATAATAGGCTTAGTAACCTCAGCGACAATGAAAGGCCATTGAAAATTACGTCTTAAACTTAAATCAAGTATCAGTAACTTAGAACCAAAAGTTTTGATTTTAGATCCATTAGCTGCGTATAAAAAGAAATCAGTTTTCCCATTACTTTTAGTTACATACGCTTTAGGATAACAGGAAACATCACTACCAGTATCAACAAGAAAACCGGTACGATTGTTTACATCATTAACAAAATGCCTGCGACTTTCACCTCTTAAAACAGAAGACGTCGCTACTCCAGTCAGAGATTCGAGTTTCTTTTTAAATGCACATGGAGGTATGCAACGTTTTGCCTTTTCCCAATACCTAAAATGGTGCCAGCACAGCCAACCTTCCTGTTTCTTAGCACTAGCTCTAGATACCGATGTACTTCGTCTATGTTGTGGATTTGGGGATGCATGTCTTGAACCCGACCTAACCAATCTCGAGAGTTCATCTAACTGTTGTTGCATCTTAAACAATTGCTCATCCCGACGACTAACGTGATCAGTACTCGAATTACCATCAGAAACGGAGTTTATACTGCCCAGTGAAAATTCAATAATTTTGTCCGCCATTTCCGCTAACTTGTTTAGTTTCTCTGAACTAACAGCTAGAACGGCTTGAACTTGCGGTGGTAAACGCCTCATCCAGATGTTTTTAAGAAAAGATTCGTCTACATGGTTTTCACTCAATTCTCGCATTTGTGTAAGCAATAAAGACGGGGATCTTTCACCTAATTCCAAATCCTCCATTAGAGTTTTAACTTTCCGGTTTTGCGATACTTCAAACTGCTCTAGTAAACGGTTTTTGAGAGCCGTATATGGACACGGGGGTGG
>BMAW01099943.1:417414-449959 GCA_019974015.1 Nephila pilipes | reverse complement strand
ATTTGTTAAAACTATTAGTTCAAAGCTTTCTTAAATTAGTCTTTAAAGTTTACAAAGGTTTGATGTCTAATGAATTTTATGACATGTCCTTGCCATTTAGGGTATTATTTTTTCTTATAGTTATAATATTTTCATATTTACTTAAAATTATAAATGCTTCTCTTAAAAACATTAACATGACATATCACTTTTGTAAATTACTGTATATTATAGTGCGGAATTTGAAAATAAAATTTGATTTTTAAAAGTGTAATTTTCCACTTGAACAAGTATGATTTGCTCTTTCAACTAAACTATCAATAACTTTCATATAAATACACAATTTAAATTTTTTTTTTTAAATGTGTTATTCTTTTTAGAAGAAATGAATTTATAAAAATATGGTTATAAGAAATGTGAATGATCACCTGATAATCGATATTGTAGGTAACTTTGTAAAAATATTTATTATTTTAAAATATTCGTTCGTAAGATTTGAATGTAGTATTTACTTTTCCCCCCTTCCCTTTGTATCTTGTTTTAAAATAATTTAAAGTAATAGGTTTTGTAATTTATTCTCAAAATATCCTTTGTGAATCAGAAATACAAGTATATTTTAAAAATTATTACTCAGTTAGGCAGATTATTCGATTTTTCTACCGTTCTTGATCTTTAAGGCTGCCTTCTGACTTGAGGTAAAGGAATAGGCATCAAACTCAAGTCTGCTTCAAATTTTAAAGACCATCTAAATGAATCAATTTTTTTTGTGGATTTCGATATATTTTATATTGCTGGGTTTTTTAAAAATCTAATACTACGACGTTGGATTCTTTATGGTTTTCCTTTATTTTTTCAGAACGTTTTATAATTTTAATTGCATATCAAAGCCCTTTGCAAACTAATTGAAATGCGATTAAATGTATTAAATGAAGATGAGAAGTGTAATGAATTAAATTAGGAATTGTGATATATAATGGTAATAAAAATGAAGAAAAGGAAAAAGAAAAAAACAAATGAGACAGTTGATAACGCCAAGATGATAGATATTTGTAAGCTGAAATGAATTATAGTAATTGATCATTAGTTTTAAAATTGGTTAGAAAAAACTCCTGGTTAGAATAATAGGAGTCGAATCTACTGTAACTGAAAAGTATCCCAAATACTGCGAATTATTTGGTAAGCAGAAATTTTATCGTTTAATTGAAAGCAGGGATTAAAGTGAGTTTACAGGGATTCAAGAGGTAGAAACCTTTTATACTATGTGCGGATAATTACATAAACTGTGATGTCTTTTTTCTAACGTTTTTTCAATTGCATTTGTGAACTTATTGACAGTTTAATTAAATGCCGGTGCAGTTTAATAATACAGCGCAGATGCTACAATACTACATTATATATTAAAGTGAATAATTGAGTATTTATGGAGTATTTTTGAACTTTATACAAAAAAAAAAGATATATTATATGGATTTAAGTATAACACCTTGAATTAATTACTGGCACATTTTCCTGTCCGAAAGAGTTTTCCATGATTAATTCAAACATTACTGAGCAAAATAAAAAACTGTGTAAACGAAGTTCATTTTAAACTTTGTCTATAATATTATAGAAGAGTTCATCCATTGAATTGAGTCTGAGAATATGCTACTACGCTTCCAGATATTTTTCCTTTCGAAGAAGTAAATATTCAGTTTCTGTTCAATTCAATGAATCTAATATGAAAATAACTTTATTCTTTAGGTATTTGAGATAGTAAAATGCTTCAAAGTTTCTATTTTTGGTGTGTTGTTATAGCAAAAAGCGTTTTGATGATTCCGTTTAGGTATGATTGATGAGAATTTGATAACTGAAAAAATATCTGCATTTGCATTTTTCTCAAAATGTGGATTCTTAGAATTCTGTTACACTGTCATCAAAATTTACTTATGTACAGCCTTAATGTTGTGAACATTAGGAAATGAAATTATTTCACATATAGGGAGTAAAATGTTTTTCTAATACATAATCCCAAACTTTAAGTATTCCACAATATTTGTGTAACAATTATAGTAAATTTCATTAGTAAAATATTGAAACTTAAAATTTTATTTAATTTAGCTTTTTATTTTATACTTATTTTCAAATTATAGAATGTTACGTTTGTATGTTCTCAGCTAATCTTAAACATGTAAATGCAATAGATGTATTATGCTAGCTATACCCTTGGATAAGTATAAGTCTTATAAATGAAAATATAGCTCAAGATTGTTAATTAATTATGCATATTTATGTTTATCAATAAGATTTTCTTTTCATAAGCAGTACATTTCTATACAGATATCTCAATGATAAAATTGACTTTCATTGGTTTAAATTTAAAAAAAAAGGAGGATTACTTGAGCTTGAAACAACCTTAAGCATAAAATAACCTCATATTTTTTGAAGAAGGCGTGTACCAGTTACCTTAGTATCTTGATAAGATTTCATTGGCCTTTTTTTTGTTGAACATGAATAATATTCTAAGATTTTTTTTAAAATTTATGTTATTTTAATTCGTTATATATTTTTAGATCATATGTAACACCCTTAATCCACTGCATGAGGTAATATTGAATTCCTAACAACTTTGACAACTCTTAGGGAACGACACTGGAGACGACTCAACATTCGAAATCATACATATCACCATGATCAAGATGTTTCATTTATTCATTTAGTAAACTTTGTATTGGACCTTCACACAAAAACATGAAAATTTAAAGTAGCGTTTTTTAACTGTCGTTTCCTATTCCTTATAATTTTTGAAATCAAAATCAAGCTTTTGCTGCAAGTTTAAGTTTTCATGAAAAAAAGTATTACAACCAGAATACAAAAATAAAGTTTGTTAAAATGTTTTAAATAACTTCATTCGACTTAGTACCATTCGAAATGAATAATCGTTAAAATTCAAAGGAATAAATATTTTTTTATAAATGAAAAAAATTAATGGCTTTTATTTATCTAAAATGCACCTTGATTTAATCATTACTAATTATGCATCGTTTGATTATTTTAAAAAAATTGATGGGTATTGTAAAGTTTTAATTTTTACTAAGAAATAATCAGGATTTCTGCATAAAATTTATTCAGCATATTAAATTATATTTATGTACTTAATGTTGCTAATTACAACTACTAATGAATAATTGTTTAATTTTAGGAAGTGGTTTATTGAAGTAACCCTCAGTATGGAAATGAAAGAGTTAAATCTGCGTAGTTCTACAATGACGGCCTTCGAAAGGTCAAAAAAAAAAAAAAAAAAAAAAACGAGAGAAATATATTTCTAAGGATAGTGACCATGCAGAGAAATCGTGAGAATAATAGTAGAAGTTAAGTTTTTATCTCGATTACTTATAGTGATAATTAAGGGGACTTAGTACCATTCGAAACAAAAAATAGAATATTTTAACGTACTTTTTTGATTCATCAAAAATCAATAGATTTTACTCATTTTAGTATGAATCTCTGCCATTTTGTATAGTAAAGTAAAAAATGTAAAGAACTGAATCAATTTTTGCTATTAAATTAATAATTTTTTAAACAACGTGAAATACGCAGACAAAAATTTCAAAAATAAATTATCTTTCCGTCTGTTACCCACAAGATAACATTTGAAAAATATACAGTAGAACAATCATTCTTATACCAAATTAAAACTAAGTAATTCCTTTAATCTGCAAACTTAAAATTTTAAAATTCTCTCACATTTAAAAAAAAAGGAAAAAATGTTAATGTCGTAAAATTTGGAATTAGTAATTTTTTTTTATTTGCCATGCTATAAAATAAAATCTTATAATCCCTTTAATAAAACTGAGGTTCACAGAATGAAGATCCCTTAGTACAATACTCATGTAAAATTTTAGACTCTACATGTAAAACTGTTTTTTAATCCTGTGGGAAAGTGTGAAAATAAAATCCTGAAAAAAAGCGTTTTGCTTACATTACATTTAATGAAAAAGTCGCTTTTCACATTTATATTTTTTACTACACAGAGCGTAATAACTGTCGGATTTCTCCGCGGTTTGCTTTAAAATGCTCCGAACATTTTCCATGCTATTTTTTGAAAACAAATTTGTAAAATCCAATTTGTGAAGGTACATAGGTACTAAGTACCCTTAAGTCCTTCCTATACCCCGGGATAATAATTAAGCCTTTAGAAGATTGTGGATTACTTCAATCTATGGCTTCATGAACCCAAGCAATTAAACATTAATAGCTAGAATTAAACAACATTATGTACATAATATTGTATTAATTTGCAGAATAAATTTTATCAACAGATATCTCGATTATTTCTTTGTAAAAATTAAAACTTTCCTCTCGTAAAAAAAAAAAACTCCTCTCGTAAAAACGGTTGATTTACTGCATAATAAAATATTAGTTAATTTTTTGTAATATCGGTTTTTGCAGTGAAGAGCTCCTTAATCTATGTGCATAATTACGTTCAGAAAACAACTACAAACAGTAGATTCACTAAACAATTTTATTTACAAAAAAATGAATCAAAACATAAATTCCTTTTTCGATCCAAAAATTGTCATCAAAAAAGTCTTATATTTTTTTCTTCATTTCCTTGAACTAAATTACAGGTTTCATATAATTCAAGAAAATAGAATATTCATTTTTAGCGGTTTTTTCTTACTTTTCTACAAATCGATTGCAGAAGTAATTAATGGAAAAGCAATTTTAAGCTAACCAACGATGAACAGCCGGAAACTATTATAAATTTTCTTCTTCCGCTTTTAACTACTGAATACTACCACTCGAAACGTGTTCGGAGGAAAAAATGTAATGAAACTAATATTTCCTCAGAGCTGCACACTTTGTACTTTTAGAGAACTTTACACGTTCGACTGATAATGGATCAATGCTTAGCAATCTTCTACGCAGGTGAACGTGGCAACATTATAGGAGGGCCAGATGTTCTCGACTGGTCCATTTCTCTAGTTTTCAGACAAACGTGACTGATTTTTATGATGTTGTAGAACATTTTTCTCTGTTTCTAATGGAGAATGGAGTAAAAAGATAATGATGGAGCAATGGAAATCAATAACTTACGCGTGATTATTGAAGTATTGTTTGTAACTCATTGTAAATAAAAGTATTTACTTCTAAATGGACAATGATTAAAGGCGCTGATTTTTTCCCCTTGGGAATATTAAATCTGGTTTTCAAAGTAAATGTGCTGTTATTGAGTTTCTGTTGCCATTTTTCTGTGCGGTAATGTCCCCGAAGTTGGTTTGAATGCCTTTCACGCGATATTATAAGATCTTAAGATCCCATACGAATTGGCATCATTAGGTATATATAAATAATTGATTTAAGAGAGGGGATATTTGGATATGTAGCTATTCCGTACTTTCTTTTTCTTGCTGTGCAGCCATCCATATATGCTAATATTTCAATACAATGAAATTTTGGAACAACCGTCTTAAGCATTCATTTAGTTTAACTCTTCGGTAATTCGGTGTTTTCTCTCAAATTTGCGGGATCAATTTCCACTTAGTTATGGGATACGAGAGGAAAAACCTCTGAAACTCATTAACCATTGTGCTGCCGAGGCGACCACCTAATAAAACTCAGGAAAAGTACTGAAATCATTTGGAGAAAAAAGAGGTGGAAGAGATCGAACAGGAGAAAGGAAGAATTGAACTGGCGACGCAGGTTCTGGCCATGTGGAAGACGAAGTTGTTTTTTTTATCTGTATATTGGAATTTTCACAGTTAGAATGAGTATTTGGGATCCACAGCCTATTTAAAGTGACTTACGTAAAGTGTGCCTTATTTCATTTAAAGAAAATTGTATTATTTTCTAATTGTGGTCATCTTTGTATACAGAACTCACCATCGATTGAACGAAAGCATTTCTTACTGGTGATAGGTTGACCTTGGTCTCAGAGCCGATATGAGATTTATTCTATAGGTCCGGAAAAAACTTGCTCGTCTTTCTTTGTTGACAGCTTAGGCAAATGATCATGAAAGGAATAACCTGAAGGATCAGTAATCAGGCTATTTTATTTCTGCTCGGGTTGGAAAGCAATTTAGATTTACCACTCGGTTGCGAAAGATTGTTTGGTGATAATTCACTGAATGTGGTAACCTTCTTGTTAACTTAGCAACTCGTTGTGGGAGAGTCGTCCACGTATGCATGACAACTGTAAAAATCCCTAATTTAGTGATTTTTTTTTAAATCATGTCATGTGCTGTGGCTAAACTGCATTTCTATTCTTGTTTGTTTCGCTGAAGAGACACACGTTGCCATCCCAAGGTTATTTACAATTCATTTGAACAAGGAATCCTAGTGGTCATTGACCTAGCATAGCGAACTCGCGATCAGTGCTTTTCATTGAGTTAAAGTTTTGAACCTTGATGTCACTAAAGACGCGCCGTATAGACGAGGCTGATGCATGTTGAATCTGGTAGACTTAAGTTCCTCCTGTTGGTGTGGTGAAGAAGTCTAAAGCGTGCAGTGCCAGCTCAGGTATCTTTCTCGTTACTTCACCGAAGTTTAAAATTAGGAGGTCCGTCATATCGTGTTGCATTTAGTATGACGTTAACAAAACCAATCATTTACAAATCATTGCGACTGTTTATTAATGATGTAATAAAATATAAAAAGAGACACAAGAACAAGCAAATAAATTTCTGCGGAGTTATTTCTCGTCAAACAATTCTCCCTTTGTGAATTCTTAAAACGTCTAATTTTCATTAAATATCATCGTAACGGTGAAATTATTAGAGAATTGCACACACGTTGTAGAAAGAGAATAGTTTATAGAAATTTAAGGGTACTATTTAAGGAATCTCAAAAACAATACTTACAGATTGTTCTTATAAAGTAAATTTATACAGTTTGTTTGATAGAAATAAACATATGTTTTGTGTTAAAAAGCAATATTTAAGAAAATAAATAAACAATGAACATAAAGCATTTAAATAAAGGTTTGCACAATTTTTAAAAACAGTTGAAGAATTTATCACAGAAGCATTATTCAAATTGTGTTTATAGTTTCACATATATCGAGATGAAATTAATAAAGTTGAATATCTCCCATTCCAAGTGAATTTTAAGAATTCTATAAAGAAACGAATCATGAAACGACATTTTGATAATTCCAATGTCATTGAAATTAATTTAAATTTGGTGAAAAACGCGCAAAGTCTTTAAAGCTTTTACGTACAAATACTTCAAATTTCAACTCAAAAGCATGACTATTATTTTTTCAAAATAAGACAATACCACTTTTTGGTGAATGAAATTGCCCTGGTGTTTAAAATTAAGAAAATTTGCATATTTTGTATAATTTTATGAAAAGAATTGAACGAAATATAAGAATACTGCTTCAATGTACAAAGTTGCAAATCTTGTAAGTCGAATACGAAGAATATACGTGTATGGGGGCGGAACAAGTCAATAAACAGGATTTATAAGTATACGTGCCAAAATCCGTATTTCGTTCGTTAGTACATTTCGCCGAATTTCTTGGTGTTCTTTCTTTCTTTTTGCAGCAATTCCTTAAATTAAAATTCAAACAGTAAAAGTGAGTAACCATCAACGATTAGATGATAGAATGAGGTGGTGAATTGTGGGTAGACTAGAAGCAGGACAGTCTCTAATCCAGATTTGCAGAAAATTCAAATTAATGCCCAGCATGGTGTCCAACTTATGCAAACAGAGTAAGGATACAGTAAAATGCGTTCCATTTTGTATCAGTGGTTGTAAGGCGGTGAGAGGTGTTGTAAAAAAAACAATTAATAAGTCAGTTCAGACTTATTCCTTTTTAACTGCAAAACTTTAATTTAAACATTAATACAGCACGAAACACAACATTTAAGACAATACTACACATCTATAGAATTGTCAGACATGGCTAGTTCTTTCGCCTTTGTTCTCCTGTCCCTCGCTGTCTCCCTCACTCGACTCGTCTAACGTTCAGTTCTTGCTCTGCTCGTCAAGTTAAATTGTTCTTCAACTCCGAATCAAATTGAGCTCTTATTTCTTTCACTAATCTTTACCACTCCCATCGGGGATAGCTCATCCGTCACAGGAGTGTCGATGTGGCTAAAAAAAATAAAGCTCGAACAAGTAATTGTCCTATTACACACAACAAAAAAATATTAAAGTGAGAGCCTTCAATCTATGCAGCTCCCACTTAATATAAAAATCATACAAATATGCATACATATACAGATAAATTTAAAAACATCACACAAATAACATAATTAATAATACTATTTAAGTACAAGAATATGCGCAGAGTGATAAATTCTTACAATTAATTAGAAGAGTCAAATTTTAATCTAGACAAGGCATCAGCATTACCATGGCGACTACCCATCCTATACGTAATGCTCATATTATAACGTTGAACTGCTAATGCCCAGCTAGAAAGCTTTGCACCATGAGGGTCACTTTGAATTAAATAAGTCAATGGATTATGATCAGAAATTATTTTTAATAAGGTATAAAATGTTATGCTCTTCCCCTTCATCAGTTCTCTGGGTAAGATCAGATCCAATACCATCTCCTTCTCTTTATTGTGAAAGATGCACTTCTTGAGCTGGAATCCATTCACTAGACCTGGGTCAAAGGATACTGGTTTTTGCCTTTCCTTGTGGTTATAAAAATTTGCCGTCTTTGCAAAGGGGTACTCTGTCACCTTGAGTTCAATTACTCTTTCCTTTCTGTCCACCTTACTGTTTTTCCTTCCTTAGGATGGGAACACTCGTCTTGTTGTGGTACTTATATTTTCTTTCTTTAGAAAAACTTATCTGATATCTTTTAAGATATAAGATACGTTAGAATAGTTCCTTTCGTTGGAATAGAATCGTTCCTTTCGTTGTAAAATTTACATTTTCTTCCTTTCTGGGTGAAAAACTTCTATTTACTCGTTCTGTCCTCTTAATTATCTGTCTGAAATCTTTATCTTTTTCCAACTGTATTGGTTTCAGTATGGGGTAAATTTTTATGAAAGCTCCCTCTGCTTTCTTCTTTCCTTTAAAACACAGGTTTCTTTTCCCAATATCTGTAGTCCATTCGGTAAATCTTCTCTTGACTTAATGTGCACCTTTAATGCTAATTCCTCTCTTTCTCCAATAGAAATATTTTCTCATGTTGCATCCTTTTCTTTCCCCAATATTCTTTTTTGTCAAATCTCCAACAGTTTTCTCTTTTGCTCTTCCTCTTGTTTAGCAATATGTTTTTCGTTATTTTTCTTCACTTAGGATACAGGTTTCATTCTGCATTTTTTCTAATTGATTTAACAGATTAGAATTTTCATTTTTCTTGCCTTTTTCTTCATAAGGCATATCGCCCACCAAATCTTCACGTACTACAGATATTTGTGCCCCTGTGTCTACGATACCATTTAGGATTGTCTTTCGACACTTGATTTCGAGTTTTCTCAGTTCAAACTCCATTTGTTCTCTTCTTAGCTGAGCTTCAAACTCCATTTGATTTTTCTTAGTTTCATCGAGTCTGGTATTAATGATCATCTCTAACGTTCCCTTTACAAATTCTTCATCATAAAATTTACTTTCCATAATAATTTTCCTTAGATCTTTAATCTTCATTTCGGGAGTTGGATTTCCTCTCATTTCTTCAGCCAAATTACGTAAATCTTCTTTTCTACCTTTAGTTAAAAATGCCATGGTGCTTATGAAACCCTTTTCTTATAATATATATAGATAGATAGATGGACAGAAAGAGAAATATAACTCCTAAAAGTAACAGGGATTTTCTAATAATTTGTATGGAAAAATACAATATATCTCTGACAATAGATGTATATGGGTTAAATCTAATAATACATTTCTAAAACATAACATACAATAATGGATACCAATAACCAGAGTCTTTCTCTTAATACTAACTATGTCAGTTTTTGAGAAACAGTAATTAAAAAATATTCAAATTTCTAGATAATAAATCTCTAATAACCATCAATGTGTAATCAATGAGCACTATACGTTAAGGAACTGTTCAAATTAATAAGCTACAATACTCCATTCACAGAAGCATAAATCAGATCGTTAAAAAAAATTAACAGATTTAAGAACAAACTCTAAACAAGTTTTGTGTTCGCAAAGCTGTGAGTAATCATTAAATATCAAAACTTTCGATGCAATTATTACTATTATTTTCACAACTCTTTTTTGTAAAATTTCATACAATGAATATGTTAAACATCACAATAAAAAAAATGTTCTTTTACCAGAATATAATCTACAAAAAAAAAAAAAAAAAAAAAAAAATCAAACTTATTTATTCTATTCTATTCTTCAACATTAAATACCTCATCAAAAATGTATTTGCACAATCCTAACGCTTAGAATATCTGTTAAGAATAAAAATCAAGGGCATAGCCATACAATAAAATAATATCAAATAAAACTCACAATTCTGTCAGAACTACACTATTTATAACACGCATAAATAATGATACGGTTTACATAGAAAAGAAAAAACTCACACAAAAAAAAATAAGAATCGTTCTTATTGAAATCATAGCATAAAAAGCGTTAGAAATAAATTGGCATGGTGCCAAAACAGAATATGTTCATAAGAATACACTGATATAAAATTTATAGATACAAATTTTCTTTTTGAATTAAATAAGAATAGTTCTTATTGAAATCACTGCATAAAAAACGTTAAAAATAAATTGGCATGGTGCCAAAAGAGAATATGTTCGTAAGAATATACTGATATAAAATTTCTAGATATAAGTTTTCTTTTCGAATTAATAAATGCAATTACTAACCAAAATACACTGAATCAAATTGAATCAAATGTAAAAACAATTACAAATATGCAGGTCGCAAGTGTGTTTTTTAAGCCTACTTTAACTACCTGGGACGAAAATTCTAAATCCAGGAAAACAAATATATATTTTTTCTTTCCAGAAAACAAATATGTAAAAAACAGCAAAATAACACTATGAATGCTGACGTATTCTTTCTTTCTCAGGTGAGAAATTTATTCTTTTTTTCCTGGCGAAAAATTCTCTTTTCTCTGACGAGATATATAATTCTACGTTCCAGGATGGAACAAACTTTCAATTCTATACTTTTAATTAGTTTCACATAGACAATTAAAATAGTAAACAATGGGATCATGCATTTACACAAAATAAATGAAAGCTCTTACCTGATGCTATCCTACCGACTGCGCCAGTAAAATGAGTTCCATTTTCATCGAGTGGTTGTAAAAACAAAAAGTCATTCAGACCTTTTTTTCTTTTTTAACTGCAAAACTTTAATTTAAACATTAATGCAGCACGAAACACAACATTTAAGATAATACTACACATCTATGGAATTGGCAAACAGGGCTAGTTCGTTCGCCCTTGTTCTCCTGTTCTTCGCTGTCACCCTCACTCGACTCGTCTAACGTTCAGTTCTTGCTCTGCTCGTCAAGTTGAGTTGTTCTTCAACTCCGAATCAAATTGAGCTGTTATTTTTTTCAGTAATCTTTACTGATACCAGATCCGTCGAGAGAAAGACTAGGCAAGGTTTCCTAGGGCCATGACGGCCACAGAAGATTACAATTTTTTGATTTCATTGAGGCGTAACAGGGATGCTACAACTCCTCAGGTCTTTCATGAGTTCTATGCAACCACAGTAACCCGAGTTCCATAGAACACTATTTTCCAGAAGATTTCATGAGAGAGAGAGATGTTTGCAAGCAGACCTGTTGTTTGTGTCCCACTCAGTTTTACGAACCGGAGAATCCACTTAAAACGATGCACAAATCATACAAATTTTAGCATGAATCGATGGGTGACAGTTCTCTTCACTGACGAGCCCCAGTTCAGCCCAACCAGTGATTTTTGACGTACCTTCTTATGGAGAAAACCATGGACTCGCTGTCTGCCATCATATGTCCAAGAAATGAATCATTATGGCAGCAGAGGCTTAAAGGTCTGGGTTGGCAACATTTTGGATATCCGCACACACCTCCATTTCTTTGAAAGAGGCACTGTGATTCTTGAGATGTATAGGGAACAGGTTTCGGAGCCCTATATCCGCCTTTAATGGGGCCTATTGGTTCTGATTTCCTTTTAATGAATGACAACGCAAAGTCACATAAAGCACAGCTGGTTGACGAATTTCTGGAAAGAGAGGATATTCGCTGCATTTATTGGCCAACCAGATCTCCAGACTTCAATTTTATAGAGCATGCCTGGTACACTTTGAGGAGGGCAATTGCAATTTCCAAACCCTTTCCGAGAACAATCCAAGTCCTGAAAACAGTGTTGCAGAACGAGCGGGAACAAATGCCACAGGAACTCATACACTATTTTATTTCCAGCATAAAAAATGTTGCGAGACTATATAAGAGGGGACCCTGCCCCCTTTTAACTCATTTTTTTTGTTCTATTCTGCAACTCCTGTTTCATATTTTGCGACTCCGATGAATGTTAAGCACGATCATGCTTCCTTATTATAACTGTTGAATCGTTATTTTTCTGAATTATATTAACCCTATGTACACACCAAACTTCATTAAAATCTGTCCAGTAGTTCCAGATACAATCGACCAAATCGGAAAACTGTCTTAATTTCGAACACCAATGTATTATATATATATATTACATATATATATTATACTAAGTATAATATATATATATATAATATTATAATATATATATGTATATAATATTAACCCCATAATATTTACAAATAAAGACTTTTATCAATGATTTTTTTTTAATTTAGATATAGTTTTAAGTAAGTAACTTTAAAAGAGAAAGTTATGTGTTTATTTCTTTCCTATATAAAGAGTAAGAATTATTATTGTCATTTTATTTTGAAATACACTGGAACTTATCCCTCAGATGATTTGCAATATATCATTTTTTGGAATTAAAATTCTTTAAAATCATAATTTTTATTAGAAATATGGGATTGCTTAAAACTTATAAAAATTGTTTTTCTTTTTACAAATGCTCTACATTCAAAGAAACAACGAATCAGAAAAAACCTAGAAACATATATTCTAAATAGTTTAGAAATATGATCCTCTTTCGCGTTAGATATTCTAAACTATATGGAAGGGGAGGAGTTATTTGACCTTAGTGAGCAGGTGGCGTTTCAAACGTCTGACTACTGGTCCCAAAGAACATATCCTTTTTTTGCTGCCCTCTTATCAACTAGTCTAAGATATATATTCCGCTCGGATTACTTATGAATTCGTTTTGACTTCCCTTGGTGGTGTTGAAGAGATTCACCACACATGTCTTATGTTGCCGAATGAAAAAGAAACTAAGCATTGTAAAATGCATTCAATGAAGGATTTAGTGAATAATGCTATTTTTTCTTTAGAAAATTAAAACTTTTAGTAGTAATTCAATACCTTATAGGCGTAAGAATAAAATAATAATAAATTATAAATTTTATGCACCTATAAGTAAATTATATTACATGTTTTCAAAAAAATATCTTGTAATTAATGAAAAAGAATTAAAAGTGTTTCTTGAATTTATGATTTGAATTGATATTTCCGGAATATTTTATGGAATTGAATATGATATTTCCAGAATATTTTACTCAAATAATTGAGCCTATAGAGATTGAGTTATGCATTTCATTGTATAATGAAAAGGAATATAAAGTGATATGCTTGATTAGTATGGTCATCCTCTTTTACGCAATTTGATAAACAATTCCACAACATAATAATTAAATAAAATGCTATGGAAACTTTAAAATTAAATCATACATTTAAAAACATAAATAAACAAAGAAAAAAGTTCAAACTATGAAATCTGATTTGAATTTTTTCAGGTAGTAAAATTTCTTTAAAAATCTTTACTATTATTTTTAATTGAGGGAATTAGATGACAAGCATTACGAAATTTCAAAGCCCAAATAATCATAAAAATATTCTATTCGGCTTAGCCATAACTGATTATTGCAAATACAATAATTTATTCCTCCTCATAAATTCATTTTTGTCTCCTGTTTGTTTCTCAAAGCAAAACACAATTTGATATACCATTATTTCTCTTATCTTTGAAAGTTTTTTCTCAAGAAATGCTTTAATGAATTCGTCAGAAGTACCATATCTTCTATTGCATGTTTTAAAAGCACTATTATACCTTCTTTCTAGTCCCTTCGACATCAACTAGTGTCTATTATCTATTAATAAAATTCAGGTATTTTAAAAATAAAATTGTTGAAGGAATTAGAAAAAAAAATTAAAACAGATTTCCTTGCGCAATTTTTCAAAAACAGATTTAGCCACTCAAGGTGCGCTTTTTTAATAATTAATAAATTACTCAATTAAATATAAGAATATAAGAATTAAAGTAAACGATACAATATCGAGAAATAGACAACAGCAAACTTTTCCGATATTAAATTAAAGGAAACATTAAATTATTAAATTGAATATATTTAAGATACATGTAACTAAAAATAAAACAAACGGTAAATATTATTAAATTGAATATTATATCAAATATATGTAATTAAAATTAAAGCATACGATAAAATATTAAATTGAATAAATTTAAGCTAAAAATTATTAAAATTGAAGCAAATGATAAACTATTAATTGAATCCATTTCAACTAAATGTAAAAATTGAAGCAAATGATAAAAAAAAAATTAAAAAGTGATCTAGTACTCCAAAAGTGATCCAACTAAAACAATAGCCCTTTGGGTGGCTAACAATAAAAATAACTACTTTGGATAAGGGTTAGAACGAAATATCACTCCACGAAAAATTTCCATTCAAATGCTATCGATATAAATTTATAAAGCTTATTTCATTGATTATATACTGCTCTTGAGAAACCTGACAAGAGTAATGATTAGTATTGTAATTGTGTAATTTTATTTTAATTATAAATAAATATAAACATATACGCCTTAAACCAATCCTTTCTTGAAGTTTTATACCTTACTCTAGAGCATTCGAATGAAAAAAACATTTGTTAATCTTAATGCTTGAAGCGCAAACTTGATTTTATAATTTTCTGATAATGAACGGTTTTTAAAGCATAATTACCGTTTACTCTAATACAAAAGGAATGAGTTATGAAATTCAATGAAATATGTATACTATGTAATTAAATGTAATACAAAAATATGAATAGAAACATAATACAAATACAGACTATTCAATATTTAATGCAAGTCTTTCATAACAATGCAAACAAATCGAAAATATTTTCTCTCAAGATTAATCTTATTTTCTTCTTTGTTAGGGATAGTCAGCAAACGAATATTTGTAATTTCAAATAGCAAAATAATCAACAAAATACTCACAGTAGGTTTAAATACAAAATTGTAAGTATACTGAGAAACATAGGAATTATTTTTTCATTCGCTAAAAATACCGCACCGCTTTAATATCATTGTAATAATACAGTATATTCAAAAGAACTGACAAATCTTTATTTGAAAGACATTAGCAATAATAAGGATTCCTGCGTAAATTAAGTAAATAGCTTTTGAATTATTTCTTGAAAGAGGATATTAGCAAAGAGTGAAAACTGGAAAATAATTAAAAACATCCATTGTAAGTTGAACGTTAACAATTATCTCTGTAACACATTTCTCCGTTCTCTATTCAATTTTAATCATTCTTAAACATTAGGGAAAGCATTAGTAGCTTTTAAAAACATAAGATTCAAAAAGGTGGGACTATGATTGCATTGACAAATTTAACAATGAATTCGGAATTTTAATAAACCAAATTACTCTATATGAGATATTTATTGTAAGAGTCTTTGATACCAATAAACCTAACATGTTCAGAATAGATACTCAGAAAAATTAAATTTGTTTTCTGAATTAATGCATACTATAAACTAGACAGTTGTTATGTTGACAGTATACCTTATATAACATTTCGAGAAAAGTGTCATCCGATCATAAAGATTATTTTTGTTAGTTTTTTGGGAAATTTTTGAAACAGTCGTTTCATTAATTTAATGGGGCTCAATTGCGCTCTTCCTTTCAACTAATCCTCGGAATTTTAAATAATATTGCCAAAAAAAAATCTGCAAATGAAAGAAAAGGGATTCTCTTTCTCTCTAATATATGTAGACTAGCTTACGATCATTGAAGTTTCAGGGAGGAGAGGATGTTTTTGCCCCCTCTTTGGAGGATTGTTTTTCTACTCTGAGTTTCGGGAAGTCAGTTGGTCTTGAGAATTAATGGTGTTTCAAACCTTCAGTTTTTGAGTCAGAAGAAAACTTTACCTTTCGTCATTTGGAAGAGCTTTTGTTAACTTTTGTCAACCGAAAAGGATTCTCCTTGGGGCTACTCATTGAGGGGTTTTGTTTCTGTTGTTACTATGTTGAAGAGTGCTACCACAGAGTGAACTGAATATAATTGATGAAATGTATTTATGATCAGCGAAGAATTTAATACCAAGTCAATAGGTAGTACTGAGAGAGAGTAATAGCTATAAATGTAGGAACAGTGATCGCATCGACAAGTCTAAAAAGCTATAGGATCACAGCCAGGAAATATGTGCATAGATTCAATGATCGATCAAGGACTCGGTTCCAAGTGATCCTCTAGAGCGTAGTACAAAATTATAACATTAAACTTTAGATTATGGTCTGATGCATATTAGGAATACTATCCACATATATCGTAGGTAAGAAATCGACTTTTGAAAATAATTTAGAATCCGAATAAAAGCAATTTTATTTCTTTAATTATTTACCTTTAGTAACTGCGTTGATTAGAGAAAGAGCTTAAACCTAAAATGAATAAAACCAGAACAAAATGGAACTAAAACTGTAAATATATATATTGCGGCAAGATTTAAGATTTCTGTACTAATGTACAATATTATCCTTTATATAAGAAGGTCTAAATGTCAATTTATGCAATTTAACGTACAAGTAACTTTTTTGAAAATGTATTTGTTTTTTTTAGTTTGTGATCAGAATTTGATACAACAAAGCTCGGAATTTTAATTGTGCAAAAATTAAAAAACCTAGTAAAGGTGGGAAAATATTTGAATACTATTGGTTAAATAAAGGTTTCCTTGCTCTGAGTAGAATGTTATGTGTGCGTCGTTTCGTCTAAGAAGTCCTCCTACTAGACTCATAATACTGGCAATTTTTGAAAGTTTCAAACAATCAACAAACACACTGACAAAAAAAAAACAGTCAAACACACTGATAGCTACTTCATGGCTTACAACCCAGCTAATATTCGTCGTTTCCTGAAAAAAAAACCTTTCAAACATGTAAATATGTCCATATCGAGAACTTAGAATCAATTATCGTGTTTCTCTGAACTGACTGAACAAGTTTTTTTTATACTTTAATGGTACCTTTAAGATAGTATTTTCGCCAATAATCTTAAAACCGTTCATCCGCTCGAGACCACGGCCTGTCAAGAAATTAAAGAGATGTTGTAAGATGGTATGAAAAGTGTGACAGAAAGAGATCATATTTATGAAATAGGAGAGTAATAATGAAGTTCATTCAAGAGATTTTTTTTTCTTTTCCTATTTCAATCCAACAAATTTAAAAAAATATATTACTTAATATAAGTAAAAATATATATATTACCATATAACAATGAAAGCTATATTCATTTAAAATTGTAAAGTGACTTTTAACTCATCTAGTAATGAAGATAAGTATTATGTATTGTTTTCATTTATAATGGCTCATACTTTTGAAAATCCCTTAGTAATATTTCTTGCAAAAGTATATAACAATGATTTAAAAATTGGTTTCAGAGTTTCCCTTCTTTTATCGCAAATACAGCAAAAATCTTTCATCTTTGTTTTCTTTCTTTAGTTATAATTTCCTTTGAGGTGGTTCCTTTGACGGTTTACTTGTCAATATTTCCTTATGTAATATAATTTTAACTTTTTTGATATAGATTATATAGCAAGATTGACTTTTATTGAAATACTTTGTATGTAGCATAAGAATAATGTAAGAATCAAACTTATGCTGAAGAGGCTAAGGCCATGGGGTACCATCTAATATCTTGCAGAATCTCGTTTTGCCCCTTAAAATGTAGTACTCAACAGAGCAGTACAGTACCTCCAGAAATATTGCGCCATACTACCTATACAGCCATCCCATGTTACATGATTCTACAGTTCCCATGATTAGATGTTAATTGTCAATGTGTTGCCGATGTAAGATTTGAGCATGTACTGATCTTTTGATTATTTTCCATATATATTTGAGAAAATTCATGTCTAATCTTCTAGATGGCCAAATAATTCGCTTGAATTCTCTAAAAAATTCCTGAAACTAACATTGAATAAATTTGTCTTAGAAACATGACACACTTTCATTCTGGAAAATTCCATCATTGTTTGGGTATATGGCCCGTGATTAGATGCAAATGGTCTCTAAATGCCTGAACATAACTGTTACTAGTGAATGATTGTTTCAACTGGATCAGAGAACCTAGTCCAAGAAGAAACAGCCTACATCATTCGGAAGTCAACCATGAAATAGCACAGTGCCTGTTTAACTCGTTGTCTATGGCCTTGTTGCATCTGTGCCGCACTCGCGAATCCGATCATCAGCTTTTTCCAAATGGAATTGTGAATCATCTGACCAAGCAACAATTTTAGTGTCCGACTGATATACTCATATATGAGTCCTACATAAACGTTACAGCTGATGGAGTATTTTTATTAAAGACCTTCGATCCGGTTCTTCTGATACCATATCCTCTCTACACCAAATCGAAGAGTAATGTCCTCAGAGGTACATTTGTAGTGTGTCCCATATTGATTGTTACTGTTATTTGATGTAGTGCGGTTTTTCTGATAATTCTAATTACTCTAAGCATATCTGTCTTCTTTCGGCCATTAAATAAACTCGGTGGATTACTGTGTAGACCATCGGGAGAGTTACTGCCCGAAATTATATTTCCTGGAAATAATAATTCAAACCTTTTGCATTATGATCGACGAATGTTGAATTTCCTAACAATTTCTGAAATGAAATTTCCCATGCGTCCAGCTCTAATTAGAGTTTCGCGTTCTAAGTTTGTTAATTCTCACCACGTGCCCATACTCATTTCAGGAACCATTTCAGATAATTCACTTGAACATAAATGAATGCAATATCAATTTATATATTCAATTTGTGTATTTCTTATGCGATGCTACTACCACTTGTAGTTTTTGCACATTGCAATCCCATGAATTTTAAGAATTGAGTGTAATCATCTTTTCTTAGCAAAAATAAGACATTCTTGGAAAATGACCCAATATGAATATTTATGGCTGTCATTTATGATACAAAACTCAATATACTGTTAGTCATCACTTTATTTTTTCATAAACTATGCCTTAAGTTTTAATTCAATCATTGTGCTTCTTGCCTATCTTAATTTTCTTACGATATAATTCCTCTACCGAATTCTTATTAATGACATCACGACTGTGTGCAATGTTACATGTTTAGATATTTTTATACAATTAATTCTAATATATACTTTTCTAGAATTCATGAGTATTAAAATAACATGTTGAAGTGTTTTCAACTATTTTTAAAATTAATTTTGTATCATAAAAAAAATTATGGAAAAACATGTTAAGCAAACAAATAGAGGAAAACAGATTTCAAATTGAACCTAACAGTCATTATGAAGAAAAGACACATAGTTATTTCAATAAAAGTAACAAAAAATGTTACAATAGGATCTGTAAAACATCTGGTATCATGGATTTCATATGATTATAATTTTCATGTAAATAGGCCAGTCTTTTCGTAAGGAAGTTAGGGATAAAGGATTCACACTAACTGTTAGCTGAAAAGTCTATTTCAAATTTATTTGTACAAAATACAAGACATTATTCGAAATATTATTTTAGAATGCGTTCATTTAATGCTCTATAGTTCACTACCCTGCTTGTCTTATTTTGAGTTTTTCAAAAATTCTAAGCTTAAAAGAATAAAGCCCCTTTATATAAATTTGTTTATTTCATCGACTAAAAATCTTTGAATGAAATTAATATTAGTCGATATAAATGCAGTATAATAATTCAAATGAGATTGATTCATTGAACAAAACATATATTTGAATTAATAAGGTAGTAATACATTGAAAATGAACTAAAATTATTTGCACAAAACTATCATTTTTACCAACTAACCAATGTGTCCTAAATGATTATATATACATACATACATACATATATATATATATATATATATATATATAATTAATTAAATGAGATCTTCCAAAGTATTTATACAAGGTTATTTAAAATGATTCATTCGATTTCAAAATGCATAATTTTATAAATAAACTACATGGAATGATAAGTAATGCATCAATGAAAAGGGAAAACATAGAAATTGCTTTAGAAGTATTCGAAGTAACCTTCTTTAGTTACTCGTATAATATTGATTCGAAATGTAAGTCTCTGTCAAACACGTTTTAAAGTATCAGTGGTAATTGATTCTACAACTGAAGAAATTCGTTGTTTTAAGTTCAAAAATATGTGTGGATAATTGTTGGGCAAACACTTCGTGTCTTACAAATCTCGTAAGGAAGAAATCGCATAGAAAACACATATCATGTAACTTAGATGGCCATCTATGCAACATCAAATTATTTGATCCATTACGATCGATCCAATTTGGTGGTAGTCTATGAAATTTATTTAAGAATTATACATTATTCAAAATACGCCTTCACTCATTTTCAATTTTTCCCAACTGCAGCTTAATTTTATTTATACGTTACAGTAATTTTACCATTAAATTTAACATGAAAATTGTAGAAAAAATATTAATTTTTCACTTCATTAATATTTTTTGAAAAATATATTATGAAATATTTTTATGGTGTAACATAAATCTTTTTTTGGCAATAGAGAGTACATCCATTAAGATTTAAAAATTAAAAATATACGTATTTCTATCATTAATGTTGAATTTTTGACAATCTATGCCAAAAGTAATACTTACTTGTTATTTTTTTGTAGTCAGGGGAATCTTAAAACTTTCAGAGTACTCTTAGCTTGTAATGTCACACGCTTAAAAATGAATGAATCATTTTAATATTTTTCTGATTTTTTGTAAAATTATTTCTGATTTATACTAATTTAAGAAGATAAGCAGATTGTGAATTTTACTTACACTTTTGCTCATAGTTTTCTTATGGTCTCTATTTATTATTAATTTTAGCAAATTAATATTTATGTAAAAGCATTGGTTTTATGTAAACCTTTTAGTTAATGTAGTGTTCACCGAGCATATATAAAATAACTCTAGCGTAAGATGTGACAAAACCATTCCTAAAGAACATTTAGGTCTATAGTTAACCCCGATGTAATAATACCAACTCAAGATAAGGACTGAAATACTCTTATTGTGCCTTAGACGATAAGTGCTTCCAGCTTTTTATTGGATCGTAAATTTCTTTTTTGCTTTGAAAATCTCATATTATGCTTGGTCGCAACATCTAATACTACATTTATGTTTTGAAAGACTATGTATCGCATTTATGCAGCTTCACATTACAGGACTTGAAATTCTATTCATCTAGGCAGAAATCATTTAATTACGTATATTAGGCAATGGATTTTAAGATTTGGTTATTATCACAAGAGTTATGTTGACTGTTTCTTACTAAATAGACAACACTGAATTCGAAGATGGCCATTCAAATTGCATATGTCATCTTTTTTTGAGCGAAAGGAACATTAATGACAGGTAGTTAAATAAATTTTAGATAACATTTTATTACAAAATATAGTGAGATTTTTTTTAAGCAAAACTCAAACTCTTATTTCAAAATGTAATGACGCTGAATAAATATTATTTAAATTTTTAATTACATTACTTGTGAAACTATTTATTTGTATATAATTTATAGTCATGCACTTCCGTAATTGTACAAAATGATGCATTGAATTTGATAGTATAACAATGCAAATGTTAAAATTATTTATTTATGGCAAAAAATTACACAACAAACTATATTTGAAGACATTTGTACATACACCGCCATTACTTCTTCCTTTTCTGCTGTGTGTGTTTCGTTGTTTCTTAAAATGGTACAAAATACATTATATTAGGATACCACATTCTTTGTTATATGTCTTCCATTGCATGATTATCATGGTAAAATCTTTCTTCTTCATAATAGGTTAAAGCTCCTCGTTTTTCGGATTAAAAGTCCACATGTAAAAGTAAGAAATACATTTTGAGTGACATCCGAATATCGTAGCAACTCGTAACTGTGAAAGTGTCTATTCACCAAGTCTTTATAGTTTTCGGCTTTGGTATCACTTAGAAACCACGAATCATAGAAGCCAATAGTTTCCAGATAGACATCTCTAGTCCATTTAAATTTTTCTTGAAATTTTCATCTTTTAACAGATTCCTAATTTGTGGCAGACGAATATTTTTTTTTTTCTTTAGCATCACTTACAATGACCTATGAACATTTAACAAAACCGTCATCATTATTTTCCAAAAGATTTCCAAAATGTTTAAATAGTCCCAGCTTCTTATGTAAAGTTGGAAGAAATACCTGCTTTTTAGACAACTTTTTCGATCCATCAGAGGGACGAAATAAACAATATAACAGGTCAATTGAAAAATCCCCGGCCTACCATAATAAAACACATTTTTTTTGACAAAATTAGTTTTTTTTATTCAACATAATTCCCTTCAAGGATGATATACTGATTATAGCGACCGTCCAACTTTTCGATATCATTTTTGTAGTACGATTTGTCCCTTGCTTCAAAATAGGCCTCAGTTTCGGCGATCACCTCTTCATTCGACGAAAATTTCTTCCCAGCGAGCATTCTTTTGAGATCTGAGAACAGGAAATAGTCGCTGGGGGCCAGATCTGGAGAATACGGAGGATGAAGAAGCAATTCGAAGCCCAATTCATGGAATTTTGCCATCGTTTTCACTGACATGTGACACGGTGCATTGTCTTGGTGAAGCAGCACTTTCTTTTCCTTCAAATGCGGCCGTTTTTCGGCAATTTCGTCCTTCAAATGGTCCAATAACGCTATGTAATAGTCGCTGTTGATGGTCCTTCCTTTTTCGAGGTAGTCAATGAAAATTATTCCATGCGCATCCCAAAATACAGACGCCATAACCTTGCCAACCGACTGTTGCGTTTTCCCACGCTTTGGAGCGGGTTCATCGTGTGCAGTCCACTCGGATGTCTGTCGATTGGACTTCGGAGTGAAAGGATGGAGCCATGTTTCATCCATTGTCACATATCGACGCAAAAACTCGGGTTTATTACGCTTGATCATCTTGAAACACTGCTCCGAATCATCAACTCGTCGTTGTTTTTGGTCAAAAGTGAGCTCGCGCGGCACCCACTTTGCACAGAGCTTTCTCATACCCAAATATTCGTGAATGATATGATGTACACGTTCAGTTGATATCTTTAGAGTGACTGCTATTTCATTCAATTTTAATTTACGGTCATTCAAAATCATTTTGTGGATTTTTTTAATGTTTTCGTCGGTAACAACCTCTTTTGGGCGTTCACTGCGTTCCCCGTCTTCGGTGCTCATTTCACCACGTCTAAACTTAGCATACCAATCCTTGATGGTTGATTTTCTTGGGGCAGTGTCAGGAAACTCGGCATCAAGCCAAGTTTTTGCTTCAACTGTATTTTTTTCCTTCAAAAAGTAATATTTTATCAACAAGCGAAATTCCTTTTTATCCACTTTTTTCACAATAACAAAAGTTGCTTCACTCAAAATGCTATAATTCACAAACTAATGATCCGACAGCTGTCAAATTTATACACGCATCTTTTGAGGGTTAGGACTAACTAAAAAACATATGGATTAAATTCTAGTAGCGCCATCTATGTGTCAGGCCGGGGACATTTCAATTGACCTGTTATTGCCCTGGCACGCAATTCTCTTTTTAATGTCGGATTTAGCAGCATAGTATATGTCAATTGATCTACTGTTCAATAGACACAAAAAAAACCCAACTATATTTTGTAACTAGTTTCGGAAATCCGAATACGTTTCCTAAGGTTTTCATATCTCTTCACAATAGCTATTTGTTCTCGGCGCAATGTATTTCCTTTACAGAAACAAACATTATTCTCGTTTATTTCTGACTGAACACTGATGGTTTCTTATTGACAAAGAGTTGCAATTCTGCCTAACAACTTTTCTTATGAATAAAAGAATATTTTTCTTTCTTAAAAGATATGATGGAAACCCAGTTCAGAAATACGTAAGTACAGCTAGGCATACATAAAATGAATTCTACATTGAAAAATACTCTGAAATTTCTCATGATTCTTTCGGTATAATGACGTTGTAGTGGTTGGAGCCGGTAAATACCGGTCCTGTGTGCAGTCTAGATTCTGAAATGTTCGATTCATGTTTGGTAAGATTCAGCTCTCTGATTAAGCCATTTAATTATCATTGCTGATTTAACCACTATGTTGTCTTATGCGTAGAACTGAAAGATGATTAAATGATGCTATTAGTTCGGACTATTCTTATATTGATTCTGTAATTTGTAATTGTTGTTATGATGAAGACACAGGTAATTTAGATCAACGTAGTACAGGGCATCTTGCAGGTGGAAAATTAGGGTATTGTATAAAATATTTTGTTTTATCAGAAATTTCAGCAATTTTGGTAAGACAAAAATAACAATAATCATCATGACTTGCCTACTCTATCTATTTCATGGGAATGGCAAAATGTATGCAATGGCTTTGTCACCTTTTATCCTGGGAAGCAAACCGGAATAACACTTTATGTACGACATATGGGAACGCCGGTTTTATCATCATCTCTTGCGTGACATGCAGAAAAAATTAATATGCTTTTTAAACCGTGTCTGTTTGTTTTCGATGCTGTATTTTTATACAAGAATTTCAACATATATTGAGAAAACTGTCATGTACATTATCACATAAGCGGCGGGGTCTATCCATGAAAACGAAAAGGAATTAATGTACTTGCAGAGACAACAATAGTGCTAAAGCTACAAATTTGAGATAAGTAAAAAGAATACTGTTACATAGCTAGCAAAGCTCTCAATTGGCAGGTGCTCTGACGAGCCCTAGTAATAAAATAATATAAATAAGACTCGTTCTGTGTGCACGAACTACTTTAAATAAGGATTTATTATTTCTCTAAGGCTTACCATAAGGAAATATAATAATTTTAAAAAAACAACGAGATGCACTTGAGATGGACGTTTAAAAACAACTATTTGTTAAAATCATTTGTTTGTTTCTTTTCTTGAAAATTAACTATTGCTTTGACAGACCTTTCAGTTTATAAAAATATGTTTGGATGATAAAACATTTTTAAAGATCATATTTGTTATCAGAGAGTGAAAATGTCCTAGAGATGTGCATTTTTATCCAAGAGCTGTGCATAGTGACATTAGAATTAAAACGAAACGTCTTTTCAAATACAATTTCATTAAAAATTCAATAAAATGCTCTTTTAAAACATTTTTGATTAACACTTGTTTGTATACTAAACGGGGTTTTGATATCTCAGTATAATTGCGTGTGTAGTTTCCCTTGTACAATAAACGAAAAACTTAATAAACTCAGATATTTCTCTCATTCTTAAAGAAAAAAATATAATAAATATATTCAAGAACGTTATTAGAATTAAAGTCCTTTTTTTCGTTAACTTGATAAGGCATTCATATTATTAACGAATACAGTTAATTACAAAAAAGAACGATTATAAATAATCTGATTTATTATAAATGAAATACAATAAAAATTAATCTGGTGTTCTTATTAATATGAATTAATGAAAAATAAATTATTGAACAAATCTGATGTCTAATGGTTCACAGATGTGAAAGTCTCATTATTCTTTTTGATAAATTAAAATTGTTTTTCTTGTGTCATTAATTATGATGATTAAATTGCTTTCCATCCATTTTACTATTAATATTATGAAAATGTGATTTAATCCATTATACTAAACATACTGAAAATCTGAAGCAGTTAAAAAAACTGAATGTGTTAACTAAAATGTTTTCATCCAGGCATGCATTAATTAAGAAATAGTTAAAATTAATCAATAATACTTTTAAAAAATAATTTTTCCTTTAACTAACCATTGAGAAATATCAAATTTTCAACTTTTCGTTAATTTTAATTTAATTAAACTAAGAAGAACTAACTTTTAGAAGCTTAAGATTAGTGTGCTTTTTTTTTTACAAATCCCTCCTACAATTAAATTTAAATTAAGGATATATATTTATTCATAGAATACACAAAAAAATGACCTCTTCCTTTCATAATGATTAAAATTATATTTTTTGAAAATTTTAAGATCTTTAAAATAAAAAGGGTTTTAATATATTTTAATGCTTTAATTTGATAAGACTTTTAAGAGTTAAATGTATTTTCGTTAATTATATTTCATTTCTTAACAAAAAAGAATAGTTTTATTTGCTTAATGTTCTCTTTAGAAAAATAAATCATGATTAAAAAAAGAGAGAGTTTTGAAACTATTCCTTTTTTTTCGTTACAAATGCATTTTAATAAAACTTATTTAACTTCTCATGCACTATTTAGTATTTCCTTTAAAAATTATTTTTCATATTTTCCTTTTTTTTTATTTAACTAACATTAAAATTCAATTATTCTGTGTATTGAAAATTCGCTCTGAATTGAGAGATATCTGCGATTCTGTTGAGTCAAAAAAAATAACAATAGTATTTTATTTTATTATCACAAATACTATATCCAAAAATGATTTTTACTAAAATCTTATATAAGATAAATCTTATCTTATATAAAATCTTATATTTTAAATAATCGATGTCTAGAACTGTGCAATAATCCATATTACGTATTATTAAATCAATATTTATAATATTTTCATTAAAATGTGTATTTATTTTTAAAAAGAAGTCCCAAAAAATGTGCTTAGAATTTTAATACTAATTTATGTTTTCGCAAAGAGTTTAGCAAAGTATTTTATAAGAAAAACACTTCTTTCTAAAAAAAAAAAAAGTGGCAATTCATAGACTCTAAATAAAGATTTTAATATAGTTCACGAAAATTGTTTTTATGCAACCTGAAAATGTGGCTAATGTTTGTAATAATATTTTCAAACTTATACAGTTTCGACTGACTTATTAACATATCACTACTGCCCTGACGGAAATATCTATTACTTGAATTTTTCAAGACATCTCAACAAAATTTAAGAAAATGTGGTAGCATCTATTTAATTTTACTCCAATTATTTAACGTATTTTATGCCACATAGAGTAAGAGTTTCAGAAAAACTTAGCATGACAATAAAATTCCTTGTCTCCCTATTTCAAAATTGAAGAAGTTACCTAGAAAAATCATGTAATACCCTCTCTTGATGGTTGCCACTTTCTATATCTAAGAACATTCATAAATATGAATCCGTCAAAATGATGAATATTTAATATTTTTTATGAACCCATGATGATGATTCTCTGCAACAGTTCTCTTATAAAGTAAGATACTTTTACAGGAGATTTCATCGGTCAGATAAGGAAAGTTTAATCAATGACCCCTCACATCTGGCCTCAATATCTATAAATACACCAAGAACTCGAAACGGAGGAGGTCGTTCGGGAAATAGAACGGAAGCTGTCGGTATTTGGAAGTAGATCTATGGAAGTGGCCTGAGTCTACCTTAAATCGTAGCCATTGATGAGTAATGCGGCGGACATATGTCCGTAACACGAACTAGTAAGCTGTTGAGTTGAGTTTTGCTAACATAACTGTGACTGTCATTACAGGTATATATATATATATATGCTTATGTGAGTGTTTGCGTGCGCGCGTGTGTGTGATTTGGAAAGAGGCAGTAGTTCAGATGTAAAAACAAAGGAGCTGTAATGTAAGTTTCTGAATTATATAGTTATACCATAAGCCTTTTATTTAATATTCTATCAAAATTTTTAAAAGAGTTCTCTAACATAAAATTCATTTATGTCTTAAAGGGAATTACGAAAGTGCATTTAGACAACGACTTCTAGCACCTCTTCTGATGTTTCCAAGTTTACCAATGAAATACATTACTAAATATTTGTCCATTATCTACAGAACGAGAAAATATCCGTTAGACGTAATGTGTGTAAGCAATACTTTTATTTTTTTAATACCCACACCAAATGTGAAAGGAAATCATAAGGTATTTAATTGGAAAAGAAAGTGTACAAATAGTTTCCGGCCATTTCAGTGGTTAAGCCTAATTACTTTTATCTAAATTATTTCCTGAATATGGCAATTTCCGTAATAGGAAAAAGAAAAAGACCAGAAAAAAACTAATTGTCCACTATACTCTTCTTCACTTAGGAAAGGCAATTTATTTTCAGTAGATGCAATAAATATTATTGGATTTACTTAAAAATGTGATTTTTGGAGGAAATATATGATAAATTTTTTTCCAACAGAATGACGTCGAAAATATCATTTTTGAAAATGCTTTATGAACGTTGGATGTATAATAAAAACTGTAGGTTCATCAATTATTTTATTTACTCATTAAAATGTTCAGTTTTATAGAAAAACAATTCTTTTTGCACTTAGAATAATTTTTATTTAATTCATTTTCTTAAAATTCTATTAATTTAATGTTCATGGTTTAAAGGGTTTATTCACAAGTCCTGACCCGTGACATGGTGGGGAAGTTAGGAGATAAAAGTGCCAGCTCAGGTGTCATCCTCGTCACTTGACCGTGCGACGTTTTGAAACCAATCAGTCAGTCACAACTCCTGTGTCAAATAAATAAGATTAAGTTGGTCAGTTTCAATGCAATTAATTGTTTAATGATTTTTACCACTATTAAACCAATCGCATTTTATTATCAAGGGATGAAGTAATTTAAAATGTGTCGAAATTCTCTCAGAATTGAATTCCATTCTGAATTCCTCAAATTTCCATACTGAAAGACAAAGTTTTCAGAATGGAATACATAATTAAAAACAATGGAGGTTTCATTGAGTATGCCTAAAGCAGTTTTTGTTTATTTGTCACTCTAGAGAGACATTTTTTTAAAATTATTGTTGACTCAGATTGCTTCATTGCATGGCAGTATATTTATTAATTAGCAAGTTTTAATTTTAACAATAATGAAAGTACTTATTCTTGATTTGTTTAACTTTAAATCTGGAAAATAAATTGCCTTAGATAAAACACAGCGAGAGTATTGATGAAATTTTTAATAATGGTTTTGTTCAGTTTTCCTAGAGCACAGAATTCGTACTATATACTATTGAAATTATGTTTCGTTGAGAGACATATAACTGGTTCTAGAGCCTTCCGAAAAGATTAAATTGATAGTTAAAGGGAAAAAAAGGAATACGTAAGTTAAACTGCTGTGTCTGGCTTTGGACAAAATTCGTGGATATACTAGTACTATAGATCCAACAATCCCATGCAGTATAATTGCATAATAGCAAAATGGTAAGAAGTGAATACCATTGACAAGTAAAAGTCAAAATTCATAAAATAATTTAACTGAATAGAGGAAGTAAGAAAACAAACTAATAGAAATCAAAATATTCAATATAATTTAACTGGATAAAGAAAAGAAGAAAACTAACTAAAAATAAATCAAAATATTCATTTTAGTTAATTAATAATAATCCATTAAAAACCAATGATACATCATTTATACAAGTTTTAAAATCGTGAAATATAAACAGACAAAAAACATTTATCTCCCTTAAGCTGATGTTCTTCTCTGCACAGCCTGCATGTTCGAAATGGTGCTTGTTTACAAAAGTAACCGTTTTTTTTTTATAATGGATAGATTGATTTTACAAAATAAAGATCACAAAAAATACAAATCCAAGAACTTTATTATACAGAAGAAACCTATTCTATGGAGAAGGAAGAATTACAAAATATGTAGAATTTAAAAAAATTAATGTTACTATTAATCGTTCAAGATAAATAATTGGTCGAGTTATAAATAACTTCCATTATTTATCAGAAATTTATTTTATTTTAATTAAATAACTAAAGTTCATTGATTTATTTCGTAATCATCACTGTTATGTTTGATCTTTCCATTTTCCTAGCATTTTTTCAATAACATCCTTGTAAACTGTGCTTTAATTTCATTGATAAATAACTTGTGAATCGGCCCTACGATCGCCCTTTCAAATGTTCGTTTTTAGGTGCTCGGGAGTTTGTTTACCATTACTGCCGTAGAAGGATCGTCAAAGTGTCGTTTCTGAAATAAAGCTTGTTGTTATTAGAAATCGTTTGAATAGTTACTTACAGTCCATTTTAAATAATTTTGAGAGCAGCAATAGAGCTGATTAACACTGTGGCTGGTTTGGACTGGAAGAAATGTTCTACATATTCAATGCCTGGATCTTCAGAAGTGAAATTTTTAAATGTTACTACCATTTAAAATGTTTTTATGGAACAGAAAAGGTCGTAATCTATTGGAACAAGACCCGGATTGGAAGATGACCGTGGTAAAAAAGACTATCTAAGCTCAAGAAAGCTTTAACGACTCAAGAAAAAAAATATTGAGCTTGGATGGATGTTTTTGCAATTGAGGATGCTTTTCATAGTTTCTCTTTTACTTTTTGCAGCTATTGTACGTATATATAATGCGTTAAAATTTACTTCAATAACTCATAATGAAAAATACCTTGACAATCTCATGTGCACAAGATAAAATATTTTTTTAATGTATGTTTGCTTCAGAATCTCGTAGGGGTGGTTTATCCTTATATAACCACTGTAATTTGGTGACGATATTCTCATAGGAACTCATTTTTATCACAGGTTGTAATCATGTCTAAAAATGCTCGATATCTACTCAGGAAAGTAGACTTAAGGTGATTGTCATGTAATCTACTTTATTAATTTCACTGAGGTTCTCAAGTACCCATACACCTAAATTCTTGAATTTCCCTAATTTCTCCAGTTAACACTAAGAAATTTATTACGATTCACTTAATCCTTCTACTATATTTCTTATTTATTTACTTGGATTTGTTCCAATATTGCCTTTGAAAAGTTGTCGTAAAGGTGGGAAGCACGTCCCACCCTTGTTTCATCCTTCACATATTCTGCATATCTTTAGCTGTCGCCTTCGCATTATTGTTTCTTTTAAATTCTCAAAGCCTCACAAGACGAATATGCACTTTCTTCATTTTCCATTTTAAGGGTTAGAAACAACAATTTAAAGTATTGTTCACCCCTCATTACAGTCGTAAGAATGAATACTTTTCTATTTAGTAAAAACTAATCATCGTTTGTCCCGGTGATTCACAGGTAGTAGATTCGTGCTTATGATTATACATAGTTCATTAGAACATATTTATAACTAAAAATACTAAATTTAAATCCTTAGTATCGAAATTCGTGGCTCAAGAAATACGATCCTTTGAAAGTTTCGCAATCTATTAGACAAGAATTTAATGATGTAAATTTAAAATTAACATAAAAACTTAAAATGATACTAATAATAGTTCATAATGTAAAACAGACCAATACATAGAATTAAATTTATACTAATAATTTCCAACGTGTAATTATTAGGAAAATTTATATTACGCAGATTGTAAAAAATTCTTATAGTTATTATTTTTAATATAGAATTTGTTGCTAATGTTTTATGCTATATAGTACAAATAATGATAATTTTTCAAACAATAGAAATATGTATCCAACTATTGCAGAAAGAAATATTATTAATACTTCCACGTGGAACCTATGGATGATTCAAATAACGAGTACGGAATTAAATTTAATCTTTAAACTCTTATTCATCAAAATAATTCAGAATATCAATAAGAAGATATGAATAATAAAATTAAGATTTAGCTTTAAATTAACATAAATTAATTATAAATGAGGATAATAGGATGGAAAGCGTAATAACAAGAAAATGAAAAAAAAAAAAAAAAAAGAAATATTGGCTTTATTGCTTAGCGAGAAATATATAGAGAAAAAAACTTGAGGACACAATTCGCTTGCGTTCATGCTTCTTTGCATATTTTTTCAAGAATAAATGCTCGCACAAGATTTTATTTGTCGATGAAGGTTATCGGAGTATAACTGAATGCAACTTGTGGATCGATTAATAGGATGCAACGAGTGAATTAATGTACGTTTATGGTGCAAGAACTGAATCAGGCTTTTGCACAATCGCCAGAAATGAGTCTCTCTGCAATATAGAATTTAAAAATATCTCACTTATAAAAATTACGTATAATTTTAAAATTTATAATTTTCAATTGTATATTTAAGTATTCTGTTTCATAGTTATTGTTATTATTTGGAATTAAATTTGAGCACAGATGATAAAAAGATAAATACGTTATATCTTTAGAATACATATTATAATTCAAAATAAATATAAACATGTATATATCTGTAAATAAGATGATTACTTATATCTATGCTATTTTATTCTAAAAAGTGTAAATAAATTGACGGTATGTATTTATCCTAAGAAATCCAAGAGTTGGTGCTTGTAACATCAAAAATGGTTTGTTTTTAGTAAGTTTCATGACCAACTAGACAGCTGTCTAAGTCTCATTTATTTTCATCTTATGGTTTCATTTGTATTGTCGATTGTAGTAT
>BMAW01099943.1:360225-407436 GCA_019974015.1 Nephila pilipes | reverse complement strand
TAATATATATATAAGTCAGATGAGGATAAGAGATGAGGATGCACTTCAGTTCATGTTTCCCTGCATAAGCACCCGTGTGGTGACCGGGTGTGAAGGAATAGTCCCACTGTAGCTAATGCATGTTATAAGAGGCGATTAAAATGGGTATTTAAGGTCTTAGGGTATAGCCAGACCCACTACACCAGGGGATTATATCAGAGGATTGGTCCTCCAGGTTGGCAGACCTGAGAGGTGAACATTCTTTGAGTAGGTTTTGGGTTTCAGAATCATGAAGGCCTATCGAGATCTTTTTTCTTTTGAATGGGATTTACTATCTTTGGTAAAAACGGATCACGTTACCCCCTGGATACCCTAGCAATCATTTCTTTGTCTTGATTCTTGTCAACAAATTTTTACCTTTTTCAAATTTTCACACGCTTCCTAGACCACAGCTTTACACTCACTCCTTGCTTTGTTTGCTGCAGCATGTTTTTTTTTTATTTTATTTTTGCGCCATTACAAACAGTATCTCTCACTCTTTCAAACGTCTAGATCACAATTACACCTTACCTTGCACAGCATGGTCACATCTGGCTCTTGCGCCATTAAACTCCAACATCATTCACTCCTGCATACGTTTTCGAGAACAAATGTGAGATCTCAGGTGGACTTCATCTATCGACCATGAAAGAATGCGATCCGCGGATGGAAAATTATTAGGATGTATTGAGTGAATGAATATAGTTCCATGGCGGAAAAGCTGAATCGAGCTCTTGCGCCATTTCCAAATTTTGATTAATCGCTACAATATATACTATGAAATTGTATGTTAGAATAACTGTTCAGTACTGCTAAATTTTGCGTTTAGTAATTTCAAATTTATTGAAAGGCTGTAACAAAACTAATATAGTTACAAAATTCTTTCTTTGTATTCGAGAAATCTCATATCACTAATAAATTGAATTATTATGTATAAAATTATTCATCTAGTCTTAAAATATTGTAATAAAATTTGATTTATGCTTTGATGGTTTTAAAACTTTATCTCTTTGTCGAATGGATTATAACGAAAAGTTCACCATGAGGAAGTTATTAAGTTTTGTAATGTTCATGGAGAAATATATATAGTAAGAATAGTACTTGTTTTAATTTTTAGCCTTAAAATTGTATTTTTGACATTTCTTTCTCATTCATGACTTTTTTGATCGTACTATTTAATATATCTTTTTAACACTTTTCAGTTAAGAACCTAAGAATTAATAAATTTTTTAAGCCATCAAAATTAAATTAAGTTAGGTAAAAGTAATTGTGAATAAAAGAAAGACCTATATGGCACAGTAGAAACAGTATCAGTGTTTAAGGGGAACCTATGAGTAAATTTTTGATCAAATATTTATAAAAAAAGTTTATGTTCCCCATATTTGAACTCACATAAAATATGTATTTCAGAAACAATTTTATATTCAAGCAAACAATTAACAAACTTTCAAAAATATTTCTATATTTAAAATTGATACTTCTTCTACTAATTAAATGTTTTTAAACACTGTTTTCACAGTTTCTTTTTTTTTCAGATGTTTTTCATAATTCTGAGTATAGGTTTGATTGTATAATGCATTGGGACACAATTCCTTCATTATTATACTCCACCATCAATTTAAAATCTAATTAAATAATCTATAAGTTGAAAACTCTAATTAAGAATTAGCGAAAAGAAGACAACACAATTTATTAACTATCAACTTTAAAAGTAATTCAGATCTCTCTCTCTCTCTGAAATCGTTCCTAACTCTATTAAATCCACTTTATATTCAAATAATAAGTATTAAAAATTCACTCGTTCTAAATCAAACATTTCTTATTTACAAATTTTCAAATCCTGTTATTATAACTGATAGGAGCATCTGATTAATTTCAATGCAAACGATTAATTACAATGATTCAATTCAATTTGCAAATATATATCTCGTTGTTGTTATCGTAAATCTCCCTTCTTTTTCGTTACAGTTCTACTTTATATATATATATATATATATATATATATATATATATATATATATATATATATATATATATATATATATATGTATATCTAGTTCAATTAATTAATTACATTTCTTATCCCTAATTAATTTACCCAATCACTTTCTATTTGAGTAGGCAAGGAGTTGTTATCTTATGCAATTCAAATTACGAAATGTCCTCGAAGTCATTGATGAGAAAATTACAAATTGCCTAAAGTCATAGTGTTATTTACAGTTCTGCAAATATCTATCTATTAGACACTATGAAAAAGAGTAAAAAATCGCTATACCTTTCATGAATTTTTTTAAAAATAACTACCAAAATTTTGATTCTATACACAGAATTATCAATTATAATACATAAGAGAAAAAGAAAAAAAATTCGTTGCAAGATATTGATTAAAAAAACTTTATCTTCTTAAATACAATACTTCTTAAATACAAAAGGAAAAGCAGTTCGAAGTCTTGAAACCATTAAAATGCCTTGGTACACTTTTAATAATTTTAAAAACTCACTGAATAATGCAGCTAGAGTTATGAAAATAATCTTTTACATATTTCAAAAATGGATACAATTCAAATAAAGTAGCAGTAATTATTTCGAAATTAAGATCAGTTTTAGAGTATTGTTACACACACTTGTTGGTAGTAAGTTGTAGCCAAAATATAGTGTGAAAAGGATAGTAAGTAAAGAAAACCAAAAAAAGCAGTTTTGGATACACAAGAGTATAAGCTTAGAAATCCAGGAAATAAATGGAAAACATGTCTGAGCAGATGGATGGGACTGTTTCAGCGCAATGGACCGAAAAGTGATAGCTACTGCTATTAATAAAATATCACAATATTTCAAAGACATCGGTTGTGGGTCAAGTGAGATTTGTTGCCGTGCCATATGCCTGAATAACCTTGAACATGCTTTTATAAAATTATACATTGAAGATTAACGTAATTTAACCTATATTTTAAAATTTAAATCAAAATTCAATGTTTTAATATTAAGCATAATTTGCTATTAGAGAATGTACTAAACTTGATTTTGATATATTTCTTGAAAAGTATTCAAAGAAAATTATTTTTAAAAGTGTTTGGATTAACTTATATGAATTTAACCTGAATTTATATTTTAATATCTCATTTCTCTTTCTATAACAGCTGGCACATATCTATTTATAATACTCGGGATAAAAAGGTAACGCTATTCATTTACTATGTAGCAATTAAATGATTGATGAAAGAATAGTATCCAAAAATTTAATTGTATTGATACATTGCGTAACAAATTAAAAAAAGGCTTTATAGACAGAATAGAGTTAGAAAAAACATTTTCTAGCCATGAGGTAGAACAACAACCAATTTCCTTGGGGATTAATATGGCCTTGAACTGCAATGGTTTCCTGACACCGTCTGTTCATACTCAATATCAAACTATGCAGCAGTTCTTGAGATGAATGTTGTCACTCTTCAAAATGCATCTCTTTCAGCTGTCTGGTATTCTCAGTAGGATACGATCTTGATGCCAGGCTTCACTCTAAAGTATCTCATACATGTTCGATGGAATTTAAATCAGGGGGGCATGCTGACAAATCTATTCTGCAGAGTTTCTGAGATTCTAGAAACTCCTCAACAATAAAAATCCTATGTAGACATGCATTATCGTCCACAAAAATAAAGTTTGCACAAATGGCACCTTAAAACAGACACAGATGAGAGAGGATTTGAAGGTCGTCTATTCAACATAATGCCACCAAAATTCAAACACTCTAGCATCACTCCAACCGTTTCTTTCCCTGATGTTAGTGAGATGAAATAGTCCCTCTATCCCTCCATATCAAATGACATGAGAATCATTGCTCAGACACATCAGTTCACAAATCATGAACTGATTACCTACAAATATTTCTCAATGAACTCTCACAATAAGAAATTGATATATAGAAAACTGTGGAGTTTAATGACAACCAATCATCTGTAAAACTCGTTAAGAACCCTTTACATAATTCGCGCTCAAAACATATTGAATTTCGTGTTTATTTTGATTTAGAAGTATATGAAAACGATTTGTTCAATTTTAAATATTTACCATCTAACAAAATGCCAGCTGATATGTTAATAAAATGTTTACATAGTAGTAATCATTAGGTATGTAGCAATTTAATTGGATTCAAAAGTATCTGTAATTAATCTTTATATATCTATATGCATTCTATAACAAAGAAAAATGACTCACCAAGAAATAGTTGTCCGATGGAGACAAAAATTGGCGTATATGAAAATCATGTACAGAATAAAAAAATGATTAAAATTTCAGAAAAATTGAATGATTTATTTCAGAGTTACACAGTTACAAATTACGAGCTCAAAAAGGTGTTGACCAACCTCTAGCCTAGGTGCAAGCTGCCACATGACGTGGTATAGAATGATAAAGCTCCTTAATGGTCTCCTGTGGTATTTCGTGCCAGATTTGCTCCAGTTGCCGGATAAGGTCATCAACATTCCTTGGTATATGCAATCGCTTTCCCATCATATCCCAGACATGCTTGATTGGAGAGTGATCTGACGATCTGGCTGGTCAAGGAAGTATTTGACAAGCTGTAAGATAGTTTATATCAACACGTGCCATATGTGGTCTGACATTATCTTGCTGAAAAACAAGGGCAGGGTACTGCAAAAGGAACGGTAGCCAAACAAGTATCAGAATATCTTCGACGTACAGATGTGCTGTTAGTGTGCCTCTAATGACGTTCAAAGGAGTCCAGTTATAAAGGGAAATAGCACCATAGGCCATAACTCCTGGTTGAGAGGGGTTCAATAGTGAAAGCAGGATTGGCACGCTGCCCCGGGCGTTTCTAGACATGTCTTTGATGGTCGTCAGGACACAGTTGAAAGCAGAATTCATCGCTTAACATTATACGTCCCCAGTCAGCATCATTCCTATCTGATCGAGTGAAGAACCACTGGAATCTAGCTCGACAGTGTGCAGGCGTGAGTGGCAGTTGGAGTAGTTGTCGGTACGAGCTTAGAGTTTGCTCTATCAGCCATCTGTGAATGGTCATGGAGGACACTCGAGTGCAGTTCGCACGTCTGATGGATGATACCGATGAATGAGGCGCTTTGACAGTTGATTTGAGAATCACTTTGCCCTCTCGATCTGCTGTGGCCCTAGGTCGACCACTACCATCATGACGCTGAAATCTTCCATTGTCTACCTATTCTTGCCAGCATCTTCTAATCGCCGCATCGCTTCGACCCTTATGATGATTGATTCTGAGATTTGCCCAATCTGCCTCTTTCAATCCAGTGATACGACCTCTATCAAACTCTGACAGTTGCTCGTAATGAATTCGAATCCTGCGGTGGGCATTTTTTCAGTTGTTGAAAGGTATCCTAAATCGCAATGCAACAAAAAATTTGACTATCAGATTGAGAATGTCTACTTATATGCATCTGGTGAGTGCATAGTTCCGATGCGCTGTAGCTCCCAATATTAATTCATTAGACACCAAATTTTAATCATTTGCATGTTCAGTACAAATGTCTTTGCATACGAAAATTGTCTTTGCAGTTTACTATTGTCTGAAGGAGTTTAAACGTAGTCTTAAATCTACAGAAGATTAAAGTCGTTCTGGTTGTTCAGTGGGAGTGGCTACTCCCGGAATAAATGACAAAACCACCATATGGTTTTGAGTGATAGACGAATCAAAATTGTGAAGTTGCCTAACTTCCATTATAATCAGAACCCAAAACTATTTTCCACATAATCAACAATTTCAAGAATGGATGGAGGGTAATTTCATTCATACTTAGTGTAACATCCATTAACAGAACATTTTTCTGAATACAACTAGCACTAGATACTTTGTTTTAATATGCGATCAAAGGTAATAATATTTATTTACGTTAAGTTACAAGGTAGAATGAAATAACAACTATTTGGAGGAAAAGGGTTTTATTTAAAAAAATAAAATGAGTATTTTTCTCAAACTTTATTACTCTGCAATCGGCTTCTGGATATTTTTTTTTCTTCCTTCTAATCTTCATTTTCTTGTTTGGCAACGAGCCGTGGAGTTCTGCCAAATGAAAGAAAAGAGGTCACTGTATCCTATACTGGATAATACTATTTGTTTACTTCCTTCTTTGGAAATTTTGATGATTATAAAACAACAACAAAGACAGTGTTCTACATGAGTTAAAACTTTGCTCTATCTAGTTTTGGTTACGAGAACTGATTAAGTAAAATCATCAGAACAGTAAAAACGGGTTTCAAGAAATAAAAGGATCCAATACATCAACAGTGGAACTTAATGTAATATATCAAGAAAAATATTGATATGCAAAAAAATTTATTTTTTTCTTTCTTGACATCATTTAAATAACTAATAAAAAAAGAATTTTTAAGGTGAATACTAAGGCTATGAATATTTCGCAGAATATACAAAGGAAACAATCAATAATAAAAGAAAATTTGATTTTTTTTTAGGTAGTATTTTTTAAAGGAAAGTAAGTACATCTTTTATAGAATCTTTATTGTTTTAAAGTATTATGTATTTAATTATATTTAATTACTTATTTCTTATTATGAATTTTACTATGCGTAATATGACGCAATTAATCGCGCTGACCACATAAGATAACATAAAATATAAAGTTCATACTAAATTTAAATTTCTCAAGTAATCATTTTCACTCTTAAAGCCTTACTTTATTTTAATTCTACAAAAAAGAAACTTAAAATGGAGTATCAACGACAATTTAAATTTTCTTAAATCTCACTGGAACGTTTTCATATGCACTTAATTTTAGTTCTACAAAAGTGTCAATTTCTATAACAACAAAAGAGTTCTGAAGCCAGTAGATTGCAGAGTGACGTCTCTTCAGATTTAGAGCATTGCTTTTGAGATTTTGACTCCGGGGAAATGTAGTTATTAAGTCATTTTAGTTTTTGTCATCATTGTTGAAGAGAGTTGCAAAAAAAAATATAAACACAATTTCAGATTTTTTTTGGCAATTAATTCATCTGAAGAAATATTCCCTCATTTTTTCTCTATAAAAATATTCAAAGAATAAATTTTACGAAAGTAAATCCCAAACAATACAATTGGTGAAATATGCCTCTTAACAAAGAAAACAAGACATTATGCACAGTATAACTAAAATCGTGTTTAAAAGTATGTGCAAATAAATTCAAATTTGCCGCAAAGAAAAAGCAAACATTTGTAACATTTGTTGTAAATGTAAACTCAAAATTTTTGTACGTTACGCTAAATTGGATAAAGAAAATTTTTACTGTAATTTAAACAAGACTATAAATATTATTATTTATCGTTGTTATCGTTTTAAAAAAATAACAATTTCTTTTACTACATTTATATTATAATACATGAGGATCTGCCCTTTTTACATTTTCTTCATAAGCAAATAAGTTAAAACCACAGTGTAAATTCTTAACATTATATCACTTTGGAAAATAAATATTCCTTCGTTAAATTTATTTTTACTTCCTAATTCAGTCATAAATATGTTCCTCCAAACATATTTTTGCTTACGTATTGTATTCCTGAAAATTTATTTTCAGCAATTTTTATATTCACGCTTGGTACTGTTCTAAAAATATATTATCATTCACTTATAACTTCATTTGTTTTTTGTGAAATTCCTTACTAATAGTTCACTCTCTCCCTATATATAACTTGCCCAAATTTTAAATCGTAAATAAAATACTTTTTATTCATCCACTGAGGTTCAAATATATTTTTTAAACTTGTAGTGGATGACACTTGACGTTAATGCAGTTTTTTCAAATATTAATTCATTAAATTAAATTTAATTGGAGAAACTGCAGTTTCGTTCAACCCCTTGGTGAGATTTCAAAAATTAATAGTCTTTTCGATTTTTCTTGGCTGAACGTGAGTCTTCGAAGCGGACCTGGGTAACCAGATTTGTCAAAATACCACCAAATAATTCCTGTCACCTAGGGTGGTTGGGCTAAACTGCATTCCAACCATTTAATTTACCGGATGAATTAAAACACAAGCCAATGCTTCTACTATGTCATTTTTCTTCCAATGGCAAAGTTGGTAGAGCGTTGGAGTAGAATCTTCATGCCTTCGAAATTAATCTCATCGAAGCGTAAGTATTTTTTATTTGATTTTAAAATAATTAATTTTAGTTTTTTATGGGAACAAAATTTCTCTTATATAAGATATTTAGAAGGATATAAATTTAGGAATAAATACCATCAATAACGTAGCGTGTAGATAGCTGAAAAAAATTTCTTTTGTCACTTAATATTGTGATTCTGTCATATGTATATATATTTTTATATTAATTGAAATTATTTAATAAAAAGTAACTACAATAAAATTTTTCGTTATTGACCTAAGAAGAAATTGATTTTAATTTTTTTTGTATTACTTGTTTTTTAACTTGAAATTACTTTGCGTCTAATTTAAAATAATTAGATCTTGTTTACATTTTGATTCACTGTTGATTTCAAAAACTCTTTGAATTTCAGAAAGGGATCATTTATGGAATTTTGTGGCAGCAATCTTTTTTTTAAATCTACCTAAAATCTCCTTCTTCTAAAAGTGTTTGTTTTTTAAAAAGTGAGGCAACTTCTTAAGATATTTAAAAAGTACATTTCTTTTATTTACATATTTATTTAAATTTCTTATATTTGTTAAAATTTCATAAATTAAACAGATATTCTGTAACTCAATAGATAGCTCTACATATAAATAAAACAAGTCTATTTTATTAGTATAAATCTTCATTAACGTGCAGAGCCCAATGTTTTGCATGATTCGTTGCTAGCCTAAATTTAATAAATATTTTGTAAGAATATTTCTGTTTAACTATGCACTTCTGAAATAGTATTACAGTCGAACATCTAATACCTGAACTTTTATAATTCGAACATTTTAGATAATTTGAAATTTTATATCGATCGTATTTTTCCCCTGCTCCTTAGAATTATGTATTAAAAGAATGGTGAGTAATTTGAATTTGTCCCCTGATTCCATTTAGCTCTTTATATTAAAAATATATTCGTGAAACATTTCAGGTGACAAATATTATTATTTTAAAGGTGTTTCTAATGATAAGAGAAGTGAAGGACGTTGGAATGCCACTTTCACTTTGAAGATCCTATTTTTTCATCATATGACTAGGTAGGAATTTTTTGCAGTGACTCAACGATTGCATTCAAAAATGCAAGTAAAAAAACTTGATTTTTAATAAGTTTTAAATTGTTTCAAATTTCTTTGTAAATGTATTAGATTTATTCGAAAAATATAAAAGTATACATAGTAATACACATTGATTTCTTAAACCAAGTTCGAAAACTGTGATCAGATTTGACCCTGGATCCCTTTTTCTCACAATTTACCTTTTCTCTATAAAACAATTATTACAATGTAGACAATGTTACGTTTCCTACTTGAATTCACACTTTAGAGACTGTTATTGTAATGTTGTTTGAATGGAATATCTCTCCCAATAAAGGAAATTTAACTTTAGTAAATGTGCTTAGAATTATTTAAGTATACTGAAAATAATTTAAGGGATACATATGTAAGCAGTGCAGGCCTTTTTCGAAGGTAGTTAGTTAGTAGAAGGTCGTAAATAGTAGGTAGTAGATGGTCGGTGGTAAATACAGTGAGATGAAATTATCAATGTGAGACATCTATATGGTACCCATGTAGAGTAATGAACTTTAGGAATGAACATGAAGATTGTCGACAAAAGGACAAGAATTCGCACCCTCAATATAAAACATTCTAGGTATTCGAACCCGATTGTTTCATAAAGATATATACCAAGTTTTTATAATTAGCTATAGAATCAACACGTGCTAGGACCTTTACCACAGATATTTGTATAGTAAGTTAGGCATTTACCTTTATTATTCATTGATCTGAAAAAAATAATTTAGTAGTATTACTATATATGATAATAATAAAGCTATTATTATCATATATAGTAGTATGATAATAATAGTTTTTTTCTTTCTATTCATTAAACTCTTGATTAGTGACTAGCTTGAATGTGATTAATCATTTATATTAAAAATAATTAACAAGCTCTTTATTACAACATATGAGTCGATCAGTAGCCAATGTGGTTGAGTACACTGTATGATATTTAAGAATTTTGTAAATTTTAATGGAATAAGTAATATACTTCTTAGTTATTGAAGGACTTCTTCAATTTTTCTTCGATTTTTCTAGATCAAACAGTACCTTTTTATAGGTTTTGAATGTGTAGTATAATAAATTTAGAAACCATTGTGAATAAATATCACTTTTATCGAAATTTATTGACATAAACTTTGAAATAAAAACTAAATTATTATTTCGATATTTACTGGTAACACTAAAAAACTGCACATTCATAATAACTGTAACTGTTACTTCTGCTGTTTAGAAATATTCGAGAAACAGACTGGAAAAGAATGTTGAGTTTTAGTGAGTATTATGTAAGTGCTTGCTTTCTTTTAATTTGAAATATCTAAAATTTGATTAAAACAGAAATGTAATTCATTCAGGAGTTTGTTGAAATCGTTTTGTGTTATCAAAAAATATATTTATTGAATAAATGCAAAAATTCTGACTTCTTAAAATAATACAAATTGTTTTATTGCAAGGGTATAAAAATGTAATTTTGACCTTATAAAGGTTCATACTTTTCCTTTCATTGACATAAAAAACAAGAACAGGTAAGCCAGCAATCTTAAAAAATATAATAAATCATTAATGTATACCAATAGTAGAGCAGTTTCAAATGTAACGAGAAAAAATGCTTGAGGATTTTATTAAAGTATATACCTCTAATAAAACTTGACTTTTACAGGCCATTAAGAACAACTTAAATATGCATAAAAAGAGCATAAAGAGATAAAAATGCAGATTTAGATAACTCAAAATATATGTTTATGTTGAACAAACATTACACTAACGGCAACAAATGTTTTTTAATTTATTTTTATATAATTTTCTTACCTTTTTTCAGTTACCGATAGATATAAGTCCTAAAGTTTTTGAGATCCTGTCATTGTCCCAATAAATACTTGCGTTTTTATTTACACATCCAGTTCATATCTTGTTTTGTCGCATGACCTATCCCCTAAGATAAAAGACAATACATTTTTCTGGTCAGTTCAGTAAATCAGAAATTATAAAAAAATTTATGTATTAAAAGACAATAATTTTCTCAATTTTTGTTTTCTAGATTAAACCAAATTAGCATCTGAGCGACTCATATTGAATTCTAATTTTTGGATTATTTGAATTTTTTTTTTCGTCCATTCCATCTTGAATAACAGAAGTTTGATTGCAGTATAATCTCGCTTTGAAAAAAAAAACTACAGACATTTATTCTAAGATTATAAGCCAATAAATGTACTTTAAGAATTGATTAAAATTTCCCGTCAAAATAATGAGCAAGGAAAAAGACTTTTCTCCGACTCAACTATTTCCTGAAGAAGCTACTTGTTAAGCAAAAATAATCGATCCACCAACAAGTTCTTTCCGGAAGCAATTCTTTTTTCTGCCGAAAGAAATGGCGAATCTAATGGCATCCTTCTGAGTCAATGTCAATCGCGTTTCTTCGGATCGCATTTATCTAATGAGCAGCGTTAGGAGCTTGGTGGGAGAGCCCGTAAAAATAGAATTAAGTGATGCTGCTCCTCGGAGTCGACATTATGTCTCCCAGAATGTGCAAAGACAGCTAAATGATGATCTTCTGTTGATTTCTAGCATTTCCTGGTGCATTAAGATTCCCTTCATGTGCCATTGCATTGTTTTAGCAATGTAGGTTTGATTTGAATATCTCAGGGTTTGGTACTCAGTTTTCATGAAGTAGATTAAGCAGAATAGGCCTGTTTGAACTATGGTGATTTAATAAGAGAGGAAAGAAAAACGTGCATTAAGCCTTCATATTACAGTATTTGTGTATCATTATATAATAATCGTAAGTGTTAAAATTTTCGGTAACATTTTTTACTAAAAATAACTTTTAAAATATTTGAGCTCTTGTTTCTATTTCTCAATTGCGAGGAAAAGTTATAATGTGCATAATAATAAAAATTGTAAATGCATAATAAAAAAGTAATGTGCATAATGAAAAAGTAATGTGCAAAATAAAAGTACTGTGCAAGTTAATGTGCATAATAATAAATATTGTAAATGCGTAATAAAAAAGTAATGTGCATAATAAAAAAGTATTCTAAAAATATATTTGAGCCCTTTAAATGAACACATTATTGATTAATTATTACGAATTTTAACTTCTTATGATTCCGAATAAAATGGAAAAAAATCCTATTTAGGAGTTATTAACAAGTTTAATTTTCAATGTAAAGAAATTTGTTTGCTCAGAAGAGAGAAAGGGGGTGATATATATATATATATATATATATTAATCAGAGTTATTTGTTTTTATGACTTATTTTCTTTCACTGATATCTTTCACAGTACATCAGTTTAATATTCCTATCAGTTTAGTACAAATTTTAAACACTTTTTTCATCGACTCCTCTGGAAACAAGAACCTTAAAATTTTACACATAAGTTAAATTTGACTGGCTGTATAATATATAACTATAAAGATTCAAATAAAGTTTTAAAAAACCTTCGAAAACATTTTAGTAAATCTTTTTTGGAGATAAAACCAAAAAATAGAAAATAATATATACATAGTTTAAAAACACTACACTTCTAGGAGACAAAAATGTCAAAAGTAGTAAAAGGTAAGAAAAATAATAATAAATGTATCTTGGGCTTTTTAATGACTTATTTCCATTCACTGATATCTTTCACAGTACATCAGCTTAATATTCCTATCAGTGTAGTACAAATTTTAATCATTTTCTCATCCACTCCTCTAGAAACAAGATCCTTAAAATTTTAAACACAAGTTAAATTTGACTGGCTGTATAATATATATCTATAAAGACTCAAATAAAGTTTTAAAAAACCTTCGAAAACATTTTAGTAAATCTTTTATGGAGATAAAAACCAAAAAATAGAAAATAATATATATAAATTTAAAAAACACTACGCTTCTAAGAGACAAAAAAAAGTGCAAAAGTATTAAAAGGTAAGAAAAATAATAATAAATGTATCTTGGACCTTTGAGAAATTAGATGAAAATGTATTGAAAAAGAAGTTTATCATAATCATAAAAGATACGGTTGAAAGTGTTTCACTTCTTTTAAAAAATAAAAATGTGAAAATTGAAAGATATTCGCTTTTTTCATAAAAAGAATATCTTTATGATGCATTGTCATTTTCACTAAATTTTCATTTAATTTTTACTCTCCAAAGAAAAAATTATTATTTTCACTTTTTCCTTTTTTCTTAATCTTTTTCCACGTAGAAGCGTCAAGGTTTTTTTTTCACCTCAGATATATGCTATAGTAATTAAAAAGGCAGAATGTCAAATATTAAAATTGTTTGACATGTTATCGTAATTTTGAAAAGTTGTATTTCAGAAATTTATAATAATAATTTGAAAAAAAATATTTCAAGATTTGAAATTTACCAAACGATTAAAAACTAATTTTTTTTCTTGTATTATGTTCTGAAAAATAGGTTATTACTGTTTGTGCCAGAATCGATTATTTACACCGAATATCAATAGATCTTCTGAAAATTTAATGTAAACAATTATTCAAAATAATGTATTTTATATATGTAAAGTGTGATAACCTTAAATGAAATAGAAAGCAATCTAGAAGTTTTCTAAATGTAGAAATCATTTTTGTTTTTCTCTTTGCAGTTAAGATATTGTTTTAAGCATATTGATTAATTCGATATAAATAGAGATATCATTGCAAATAATTTAATTTGAATTTCGTAAAATAACCATTTTACTTTTTTTTAATAAAAGACATTTATAATTAATTTATATAAAAAGAAAGAAATCAGAATTTATTTGAATAAATAATAAACATATGCATAACATCTCCTTGAATTATATTAACATTAGTTTCATCGTACAATTTATTTTCATGATCATACGGAGAAACATGAATGTAATTTCCCAATAAATGCATAAATAAAGCAACCATGCATAAACAATCATATACGTACAAAAGACTTTACATAGTGCTAAAATATATTATTTCTCTTTCAATATAAAAACGGTGTTTGGAAAGAATCTAATGTTTTTTTTTATCAAATTCAAACTCAAAGTAATTTACTTTTCTCGCAAAATAAAATAAATTGTAATTCTAACTCCCCCTTAATGTTAAATGTGATTAATGAAAGAGAGTGAATGATATAAAACGGCTGTAAAGCATAAGAGTATAATTTTCTTTATTCCGGTTAACTACTTCACGCATCGGCATTGAAAAAAGACTTTCAAAGAAATTGGAAAAGTATGAAAAAAAAAAGTAAGCTAATATTTCTTCATTGAAGTTACATACATACAGCACTCTTAAATAAACTTCACACACGCTTCTGATAATGGATCAATGTTTGGTTATCTTCTTTGCGAGTGAACGTGGCAACATTATGGGGACGCCAGATGTTCTAGACTGGATACACTTCTCCAATTTTCCGATAGACGTGAGAGACTTTTATGATACCATGGGAACATTATCTGCAGTTATTGGTGAAATATCCAGTGGAAATAGCAGTAATAGAGAAAAAAAAATATGAAGATGTTACTAGGACGTGCTGCTAATAGTATTATTATAACCATTCAAAACAGAAATAACAGTTTCCGAAATTAAAAAAAGAAGAGTTTTGTATTTTTAAGCATGTAATTATATTTTATTTTAATTAAAATATTCTTTCAAAGAGATGACTCGAATTTGAGTGATTTCGTGTAGTAATAACTGGAGAAATATGAACAAGATTGTACGAGGATGATTCAAACGTACTTGTATTTAAAGACAAATTATCTTTTTAAGAAAAATTACTATTACCATTGTGTGCTTCCATCTATTAAACAGATCCGAAACAAATTTGACATTGATTCATAAGTTTGTTTTGATTTGCTAGTTATTTGCTGACAAATGAAAATTCAATTGCTGCCGCGTCGAGTTATCGAGGTCAGTTGGCGACGAGCTGTCTCCGCAAGAATTGGATTCATCATTACACACCGGAAATCAAGCAAAAATCAAAAATGTCCTCTGGTACGCTTTTCCAAAATGGTGAAAAGGGTCAAATCAGCTAGAAATTTTATGATGAAGAATTTTTGAGGAGCGAATGGCGTCATGATCACGAATACAAGTAAGTGGGTCTTACTCAGTTGTCTAGTGAATCATGATGTCTACAAAAAAAATCATTTTCGATGCTACGAGCACCATCTCTTAGATTTCTAAGGACTTATTGAAGGACCCTCGTACCTATAAAAGTTTATCTAGGGTGCAATGATAGCATCTTCTTTTAAATGGTATTGTAAGAAGGAAAAAATAATTAAACACTTAAAAGAAATCTTTGGTATTTAATTTTCGCTGTAATATAAATATATTTATAATATATGACGTTCATAATATGTAATCTTTGTAATTTATGACAACTTTAATCCGCAAGATGAAGCTTCTGTAATGTTTGTGCTTTCTTCCTCCAATTAAGACCCATTTGTTCTTGTTCCCTAAACGGCGCCATATTTCTTTTGTCTTTTGAGTTGATACTATGAAACATGTGTAATAATATTAATATAGTTCATGCAAGAGTAGAAGAAAAGTGAATACAGATTAAAAAGGAAATCACCATGATTCGAACAACATGAACACATATATATGAGATAATATATGAAGTATCTAATACGTTATACAAAATCTTCCATCATTTTATATATAATCAAACAGAGAATTATTTCAATATCTAAATAAAATTGTCATTAACAGCTATCAATTTTTTTTCTACACTAAAGGTATAGGTTTTAAATAAATATTTTGTACAGAAGAATAATTTTTAAAGGCGTAACGCTCAATTACTATATTTAACATAATTATTTATTCTTTAAATAAGTATTAATATACTGAATGCATTTTTCTTAGTCAAATTTTTCTGGAACAGAAAATGCAGTGGGTGATACACATTTTATTTCAATTGGAACTTTGAAGAGCTTATTATTTAGTATGTTTGAAAATGTATAGATTCGGTTATGTTATATAAATTGAATATTTGTCCTCTGAAATCATTTATATATCTTCAAGGTTTTAATGAAAAGAAAGAAAAACTCCAAAAGCTGTAAATACAAAAGTACAAAATTTAAAATACGAATTTATAAATTTCAGTTCATCATAAAATAAGAACTGAAAGATATTTTATGGTAATTTAAAATATTTTAAAATAAATCTGATAAGGAATTGGCTTTGTAATAATATTTTAAAAATTTTTACGTATATCACTAATATTCATATTAACTATTTATTAAAAATTACAATAATTGTAGCTGAAAATATTCGGTTACACATCACTAAATTTGAAAAAATGCATAAGCCCAAAAGTAGGATATGTTCATATAAATAAAATCTATTTTATATCGTTGGACTTTAATACGGATTGAACAAATTAAAGATGATTTTAATAGCGTTTACAATAAATAATTAAATTACGTTATGAAAGCTATATACGAATTCTTTTTCATGACGTATTTGAAAGAAATTATGAATAAAGACACTAGTTTGAGAATTATTACTTCGAAAAACAATAACTTTCTTTTAGAAAAAATTGATAAAAATAATGATAATTTCTTAAGAAAATTAGCTTAAGGATAGTTTACAAATTGACGTTTTAAGGAATATGAATTTGATGTTAATTAAGAATTAAAATTCATGAATTTTAAGGTTAATGACCGTATTATTATTAGGTATATAAAATATTCTATTAAAATGTTACAAAATGAATTCAATATTTGTTATATTGATAATGTAATTGATTATGCAATTATTTTAAGAAGCTGTTTGTCGATTTATCTTAAAAGAATTTGATTAATAATTAAGTCTTTACCAATGTTAATAATAGTAACAGAAGAATAACTAATATAATTAAAGCTTCAAATAGCAAAATAGGCTTTTCTTTCAATTTGATAAAAAAAAGCCTCTTTCTATTAAATTTAGAACTGCGACTAATGGTTCTTATACTTATATTAACATACTTGAAAAATTTTTCAAAAGAATTTACAAAATATATTGACAGTTTTGATAAAACTGATATTTTTAAAAAATAGTTGTGAAATTATTAACTTTATAAAAGGTAAAAACAAATTAACTTGTTTTTATAATTATGAGTAATTGAAGATTGTGCAAATTAATGTTGAATATTTATTTAATTTCATTGAATTAGATGACTTAATTATGATTGATTTGGCTAATTAGTCAAATAATAGAATCAAAAATTAATTGACCTCTATCATAAGAAAAATTTACATCTCTTATTAATCTTGTTCTAAAAGAAAACAATATTTGTCGCAATGGACAAATCTAAAAACAAATAAAAGATATACTTAAAGTGCTCCAGTTAGTAATGGATTAGCTGATATTTATCTACATTTCTTTGAATATCAATTTAGAGATAACAAATCTTCAAATTATTTAGATATGTTGATGATCTTATTGTATTCTAGTTAATTCTAATATAGTTCCTATAACTGACTTACTTTATTTCATCTTTTTTTATTTAAATCTGATTAAAACCAATAAAAATCCTCATGAAATAGATTTCTTTGATGTTAATTTAAAAAATGTTAATAATGAAATTATTATTATTAATATTTATATATATGAAATGTGAGATATCTATTGTTTCTATATTGATATAGTGCCTTCTTTTGATAGTAATTTAAGTATAAATATTTTAAGAAATATTTGTATAATTATTTAATGAGTAAAATTAAATTATTTATTTAACTTATTAATTTTCGGAATAACATATATAATTTCTGTATTACAAGTGTAAAAGCTGAATATCGTGTTAATTTCTTAAAAAAAATTTTAAAATACAAAAAATATAAATATGACTAAAAAATATATTTGTATTTTTTTAGATATTTTTCTTATGTATATTGATTACATTTTTATCAATACATAATTTTTTGTTTTTCACTCGATGCTATTTGTATCAATCTATCATTACATGATTTTTACATGATTATATTTTTTGTTCGCCTATCTAACTCTTTTTTCAAAAAATATTTAATTGTATTTTCGATGTGAATGTTTTTTTGAATAAGAAAGTTATTTTTCAATTTAGTTGATGAATCCCTCAGTTAAGTTGTTGAACTAATTTTAATTATTTTTAGATTTTATCTTCTTTTACCTATCGCTAACTTCGAATCTTAAAAATGTTTGATATTCTTTTTTTAAATGTTTAAGTTTTGGTTTTATTAATAGAAAACATATATATCTTATAAGAAAATTTATTTATTTAAATCTAATTTTTGGTATGGTTTCTTTTAAACCAATCTATCAGTGTTGTGACATATTCAGTTTTTAAAAACAAACGATTTATTCTTAATGTGATACTTTTTTAAGATATTATCTGTTCAACTTTTAAAGGCAAACGATTTAATCTGTGATACTTTTTTTTAGATATTATCTGTTCAGCTTTTAAAAGCAAACGATTTAAACTTAAAGTGATACCTTTTTCAATATCCTTTATTAAGATATATTTTTTTGGCAACACCAGATCATAGTTTTGATTTTAGATAATTTACTGGCAAAGGATATAAAGAAATAGAATAGAGCTAGGATCCGAGAGATATAGACGAACGTTGAAAAATGGTGCTTGTGTAAAATTGTGTATTTGATTTATGATTAAAAAGATGTGCGCAAATAAAAATGATGTCCTGAAAACAAATCATCTTTACTAATAGTCTGAAATACAGTACAGTGTTTACTTTGGGGTGAATTATTTTATAGAGAGTAGTTTTAGGTGTAATAATAAATATAGTAATGCTTTACTTATTCTTAAAACTTTGATCTTTTAAATGGATTATTTTATTTTTATTTTTTGGGCATGCTTTATTCTGAATGGCATTAATAAGAGTTAACAGAAATTATATTAAAAATGTGCTACTATAATGCAAAATACATACTCTTAAAAATTATCGTCTTTGTTAGATGGGCTTTTACTTCGTCTTATTCGCAAGGGAACTCTCCATTTATTTAAGTGGGAGTTTAGATATCCTTAGGACTGCTACTAGCTAGGCGTGAATCTGTGAAATAGGAATTCGATTTCAAGCTGTCTTTGTGAATTAATGGACGTTGCAGTGGCTTAAATTGAATGGAAACGTGAAACTACCGAAACATCCATCAATCTCTATATAGAAAGTGTGTTTTCAAAGCTGCTTTCACGAATGCTAAAAATAAATCTAGTTACCAATCTTTTTTTTAAAAAAAAGGACTGGAAACTTTTACTTTGAAAGATATATATTTTCGAACATTTCTTATGAAACATAACTTCTGATATATAAATTAAAAATTCGCTAAAAAACTTCTTGGGATCATTTTTAAAACTTTTGAAATTAGTAACTGTAAATAAAGCAATTTTTTTTATTTTAATTCCTTTTGAATTATTATATTTGAAAAATCATAGATTTTAATGATCCTAAGAAGAACGTATTTGAAATTCGTTTTCAAAGGTTTTTGACTAATGTAGGTATTAAAATATGTTACAAATTTTTAAAGAGAAAATTTGCAAGTTTTACTATTAACAAATCTTGAAGTATTTTCAATTCTTATTATATCATTTATAACATTTTCCTTTCTGACAATGGTAAAGAAGAATAGGTTATTATTTTTAAATATTCCAATAAATTATCTCTCTTTTTACTAACCTGTTAGAGGATATTTTTCTTTAAGAAGATTCTATTTTCATTCCATCATTCAAACCTAAGTGAGCTGCAAATTAGTTTCATATCATTATTTATTATACAATAAATCCAACACTCAAATGTTGTCACAGTAATAAACATAAAATATAATCTTTTTCATTTATCATTATATAAATTCTTGAAAAATTAGATCGAAGTTCTCATACTGAAAAATATTTTTAAATTTAATTAAATTTTAATATCACTATCAAAACCTAAAAATATTTTACGAAATAATTATATTAAACTCTTTTTTAGAAAATGTATTATTTAAGCAAATGTTGTCGAATCCCTCATTTCCTATTCTTTCTAATTAGTATTTCTCATTTTGGAAATGAAAAATTATAAACCCTAACTCAATTGTTTAGTAAATAATTTATTTAATTTTTTTGTTTATTCTTTTGTAATTAATACATAAACATTTAAATGCTAAAACCTTATTATGTTATCTTATCCACTAAATGCATAATAGTGAATGACAACTACTCAATACGCAGTTTAGCAATAGAATAACGACGCAGTTTTTCATTAATTTAAATTGTCTGAATATGGCAATGAAAATAGTAAGATATCAATTATTATAATGTTTTGGTCACTTAATAGCATAAGAAGATAAAAAGACAATTTTGCCTGCATTTGAAATAGAATTCAATATTTTTAACTAGTTAGTATGATTCTCTAATTCCGAAAGTTCAATCAGCTCAATGTTACTTGTTTCTTCATTTAGTAAAAATAATGTTTATTTAACTAAGCAAATCATATACCCATCTAAGCAGTCGGCATGTAATACACTCTCATAGATAAGTAATACTAGAAGAGTTATAGTATTTTAAATGATTATTTGACTTTTAAAAGCACTCTAAAGTTTTTTCTGGTGAGTGCTTTGTATTTTTATAACTTCTATACGAAATGGAAGTAAACGTTTCAAATGTTAAACTAAAAAAATGTATTTCTGATTATTTTACATCTGGTCCGATGGGAGCCATGCTTCTTAATTAAATACCCAAAAACCCTTACACCTTTTTAAAATTATTACTTTCTGATTCATATTTTAGGTTATATGAAATTTCATAAGAACCAATGCGAAAATTCGAAGTCGAATAACAATATTATGATTAATCTATTTGTGATAATATATATAAAAGTGGTTTCAGACTGTATCTGTTTACGTAGCTATAAATGTAGTATTAGGTAAATTAAGTGATTCAGCAAATGTTAAAAAGCCATGGTCGTAGAGTATAGCATTTCGGAAACCGCAGCTTTTGTGAGATGCTTGATAACTGCCGCAGTGAATGCTTAGAATACGCTGTAGATGAACCAGGAAATAACATCTTGGCAAGAAAACTAATTATGAGGCACTACAGGCCATTAACAAAAGAGGTGATAGTCACTTGGAACGCCTCGTTAAAAGAAATTCGTCGTGGTATCTTCGATACATTGACCATCCAAATGAGTCAGTAATGTTAAGAAAGCTATTGAGTACAAGTTGGCACCTGTAGTTGCCTGAGGAAGCCAGAATTGTTTCCGACTAATCATGGGCTCAATGCACTGATGCCGCTTAGAGGATCTGATGCATGTTAAATCTGTCGAGGTCCCAAGCTTTCCCTTTAGCACGGTTCTCAAGTATAGATAGGAAGTTGCCAGCTCAGGTGTCATCCTTAATCGAGGTTTAAAATTATGGGGTCCCCTGACAATTGTCCTCATGTTACGTCTTAGTGTGACATTAATAAATAAACAGAATCACAACACAATCTGTTGAATATTGCTTCTTATTACATCGTATTGATAAATGCTAGCGTATTCGATGGGACAGATTTTAAATTAAACTGACAGGATTCATGTTGTCTGACATCAGGATGCAGAAGGGAGTATGAAAGTTGGGGCATATTATATTGGGCTGGTTTGGATTCATCAGTTCCAGCTAGGTATCCTTAGTAGCCACGCATAATTATCCATCTTTTCTAATGAGGTATATTCCTACACGGCAACTGTATAAGTGAGTATAAAGGCGTCTTTCAACAGAATAAGACTACATACCAAGTAACTAAGATATCCCGTGAATGGCTTAAGGAGAATGAAATAAAAAACCACTTAGCTGCCACCAAAGGCCTTAAAGTTTATTCCCTCTGAAAATATGTAGGATCATGTGGATCAACACATCAGACAGCAAGTTTCTCCGCTCCAGAATCTACCACAATTACATGATACTTTGCTATTTTCTTGGCCACAAATTTCATTCGTCATCTTTGAAGTACTCATTGAAACTAAACTCTATCTTCTAATTGCAGTTTTGGCCACAAATGGAGGCTATTTCGTGTATTAGGTAGGTGGACACAATTTTGTGACATGACCTTGTGTATATTTTAAATTATTCTTATTCTACGTCAGTATTTAGCATTATCATCACTCTGATCCCATTTGAAATTATTATCTTCATTTAGCAATTTTATCTGAATTTTAGCATTAAATATTTTGCTGCATCGCTATTAAGTTACCTCAGTTATGTACTACTAAAATTAAAATAAGTCATAAAATGAATTTCAATAAGAAACTTAAATGCATATTCAGGTATATACATACATATATATTTAGTATATTCAGTATATTCAGGTATTTGATGCATAATGTTTTACCTATGCATCAAAGTGTTAATCTTTCACTTAATAAATTCACGAATCATTTCAAATTCAGACCATGAAATGTATTAACATAATATTAGTACATACTGTAAGGAGATTAAAATAAAATAAATATTCTGTAAGAAATAAGTATAAATCTAATATTCTTTAGCAATAAGTGCCACACTTGTGGTTAATCAGTCATCCTGATTGCTTCCACTTTAATAATTTATTGTGATTGCTTAAAGTTTTCAAGCTTATTTAGTGACAATTAATATTTTTCCCTAATTTTATAGTTGTGGCCAAAATTGTGGACACCTTTAGGAAAAATATTTTTTTGATATTCTAAGGCCATATCAATAGCATTTTTGGAGTATTGCCATAAAATTACAAGTCACTGGAAAAGATAGTTTAATTAAAAATACAATGAAATAATGTATGTTTTATTATCTGCATTATATCAAAAGATACAAATAAATAACAAGAGGAAAGAAGCACGACTTTCTTAGTTTGATATAAAATAGTCTTCCTTCACTCCAATGAAGCTTATGAACTTGAGTGTTTAAAAACCATCAAGTATCCTTTTCTTTTGACAATGAACCAATCCGGGTGCAGTAGGATTAGACTTTTGATATCATTTATTAGAATTCAAAGGACAATTGACAGTGTGTAAATTGGCTATTTTTATTGTGTTTCTTTTTATTTCGTAAACTTATAAAATGTAATAAAATTTCAGAAATGACTTATACACTGGACTGGTAACCCAAAATGCTGTGTATAATAATGCTATTATGGTATCAAAGCTATAGTAATGAAACAATTAGAAGAGAAATTGGTGGAAATTTTACCGAAGGTGGCATTTCGAAAGTTTTGCAGATATATTAGGAGACTCAATCACAGCAAAAAAAAAAACTTTTAAAGGCAGGAAAAGATGTAAAACTTCAACTGATGATAGGAAAATTGAATTACTAAGTTTACGTGATAGAAGAAAATCACCTGGGAATATACAAGAAGATATGGCTGAATGTAATGTAAAAGTTAATGCAAGAGAGAGAGAAGACTTTCCGACACAGAATGAATGAATTTGCCTTGAATCTTAGAATTTCACCAAAAAAAAAAGCCAGCATTATCTCTCAAACAAATGTTAAAAAGATCAAACTGGGCTAAAACTTGTTAACTGGACAACTGAGCAATGTAACAGTGTTTTTTTTTTTTTTTTTTTGCAGTTATGAGACTAAAATATCCCTGTTTGGGCAGTGAAATATATAGTAAGTGTTATGATATGGGGTAAGTATTAATTGACATTGTCAAATTGTTTGTATATATCATTTTTTCTATGTGCTTCACTTTTCATTTGATAACTTATGTGTCGGAATAAAATAAATTTTCATAAAAGGGATTTCATTAGTATATTTGGATTAAATTAATCATTCTAATGTTATATAATTTTATGGTATTACTTTAAAAACGGTGTTATGAACCTTCAAACACCAAAAAAAATTTTTTTTTTCAGGCGGTTTCCACAATTTTGGCCATTACTATATATCATTACCATTGCCAAAACATTGTAGCTAAATTCTGAAAACATTTAATTTTGCAATATAAAAATATCTATATTAAACTTTATCTTATAAGTTCCTGAATCCGTTGTCTATGTTTAAAAATAACTTTTGAAGATTTCATTAGGGATATATATATATAGGTGATGATTTAAATAAAAAACTTGAACCTCATTTTTACTCTGCATGACTTGATTCAACCTTTTTAAGCAATTCTACTAAATTAAATATAACATTCCAAAATAATCGTTGAAAATCTACGAAACATTAAATTCAAAAATAACAATGTTATGTTATTAATTTACTACAAACATCAGCATCATACACAAGTAAGTAACTACATAAGAATTAATTAAATATATATATATTGTCTGTATCCTACACATATGATCACACAATACGACATCTGTCATAAATTTTTAGGAACATATTTAACAAAATATTATTCTAAAGTTGTAATTTTTCAAACAAAAATAAGAATTGGTAACGAAGTTCCTATTCTGATGCTTTTTGTCCTTGATGTTAAAATATTCATTTTATAAGAAATATATTTGTAAATAAGTTCTTTATTTTCTTTTCTACAATCGATTACTGAATCCTCTGCTCAGGAAGTAATTAACGGAAAAGCAATTAAGCTAACCAACGAAACTATGATGGCAATTTTCTTCTTTCTCTCTTAATTTACTACTTGGCACTGCTTGGAAGGAAAAATTATAATGAAACAAATACTTCTTCTAAGTTACACACATGGCACCTTAAATGAACTCACATGTTTGAATAATAATTGGTCGAAATTTAGTAACAGTTTTCGTAAATGATCATGGCAATATTTTGAAAGTGTAAAATATTCCCAATGGGTATATTTTTATATTTTCCTGTCCAACGTAAGTTATTTTCATGTCATGCAATACCTTTGTCTATTTTTGATGGATTATTGAAATAATGATATTGATTCGACAATTATGTCTTATCCCCTCACTTTGGGGGATGGTTTTTCTCTCCCTTTGAGTGACGGAGGTGAATCCATCTCAGAAGAAAACTCATCCGGCTTTGTTTCCTGACGCTTTAGACAACAATATTCCCGTTATTAGTTATTTAGGTGCTCTAAATTTTGTTACCGCTATTGAAGAAAGCTGCCATATATTCCCCCTCTAGTATCAGCGGGGTGATACGAAGAGGGGGACTTTATGAACTAAGAAGTTGATTTTCCACTTATTACTGCAATTTTTTTCACCCCTTCCATGTTACATCGAGTTTCGTTTTGGATGGTTTCTATAGACGCCATCGGCTCTCTCTAACTAAAATTGAGGTAAAAATTGTTAATATAGAGAACAAAAATTGTTTTTGCTATATTTTTATTTCAAATTTAATATTTTTCAAAACTTCTTTTTTGTGATCATATGACCAATGAAAGTAATTTGGCACTTTTTCTATTTTTCTTAATACATCAATTTGTATCAAGTTTTACTTAATAAAAATGCGTGATGAAAAAAGACAATTTTACTATTTTTATGAACAGAACTTTATATACTATTCATAATGAGTTGAATATAAATAAGAAAATAAATTAAAGTTATATTATTTCATTACCAGACCACCCTAATCCTTGTCTCTTTGGAAACATGTAGGCTAAACTAAAGAAAAGAGAAAGTTATGATGAGAAAAACCATTGTTTAGTATAACATTAAATATACAATCGAAACATGCAATAATAAACTTATTCTGTAATGAATTTCTTTTCAGTTTTCCCATCTGCTCTCTTATATCCAACTAATGTTATTTTAAATGCTTTTATTAAACTAGAATTTTCCTTCCACACAATTTTTCTAGGTTTTTTTCAATTATTATTATTTTACACATGCGAATTAGGAATCTCTCAGGAAGCATTTTTTTTAATAAATTTATTTACAAAACTCCTCATGCTCCATATTGCATAACATGAGGCTTATAGACGTAAGTGGTAACAAAATTATACAATAATAATAATAATAAAATTAAAAAAAAGGAAAAAAAAACATAATTAAGGGGGGGGGGAACATAAAAGAGACAAATATAAATAAAAGGAAGGGAGGAAATACATAAATATAAAGAAAGGAAAGTAACTATAAATTTTAAAAATCTATACAGTAAACAAATTTTCTCAAGGCATTAAGTCTTTCAGAACAATTGACCAACAAAGACAAAATAGGTGGTCAGGAAATATCTAAGCGTTCTAACTCCTTTTTAAAATTTTCTCTTTTAAAAAAATATAGATTATAATACAACAAGAAATGTTCCGCGGTTTCAGCGTCCAGACCACAAGAACAAATACCATTACCAATTAAGTTAAACTTAGATAAATAGCTCTTAAAATTTCCATGTCCTGTTAGAATCTGGGACAGCTTAAAATCAGTAACAAATTTCTTACATTTTAGCTGTTAATAAATGGTTGGAAAAAACCTTTTAGTCCACAAAGCTTTAGGTGAGGCCAAGAATTTGGTGTTCCAGTCGGAAACAGTTCTTTCCCAAGCTAAATGCTTCCAGTGGGACGATGGCACAGACATCGAAAGGCTCATATCTTGGCAAGTTGTTAGGAAGCATTTCTAAGCCATTTTGTCTCAGATCCCACTCTTTCTGAGCAAGAAATAAACTCCTTTTACAACTCATGCTGACCAAAGATAAAAAGCGGTAGTATTTGAATGCTCCAGTAACACAATCAATCTGTTCAGCGTATCTTACATTCGACACTCTCCTAAAAAGTAACCATTTCTCAATATTCGTCTACCCTCTACTTTTAAGAATCCACAGGTCCACTAAAATACAGATCCCATTATTCAAACCCCTCCTGGAAAAATTATGTCAATATTGGAGCATGTCTTATCCTTTTTCAACCTTTAGCTGCTATTTTATATTGGTGCCATCTTTGCAATATCCTGAAGGAAGTTGTTAAAAATGAAGTAAATGCATTTGCAAGGAAGGGTGAATTAAAAATAATCAAATGAAATGAAGTTGGCGTCAATAGGCAAGGAATTTACTTGTCAATTTCTGCAGTTCCGAACATTTTGTAAAAATCAAAGTATGGTCATTGTTGTTTAAGAAAAAATTGTGAATTGAGAAGAAGAGCCCTGTCGAACTGATAAAGAAAATATAGAAGAAAGGCTTTTAAAATAATTCACTATTCATAGGAATCAATTTTTTCTTGTGTCAGAAATCATGCTGTTAAACAGAGTAAATGAATTTGCTGAACATTTTGAGAAGACGGATTTTGCATGCTCTAACTTTTGGTGTAGATTTAAAAAAACGGAACAATATTCCATGTACTAAGGCTGTGGGGGAAGCAATAAGAGTTTTGACATCCAATGTTGAAAATTGGAAGACTTATGTGTGACCCAATGTAATCCAGGATTATAAAAAATAGACATTGTTAACGCTGATGATAATGGATTGCTTTAAATAACTCTGGATCAAATTTTAAAGTTCAAATGAAAAAAATGCATTTAAAGGAGCTATTGAAAGTTTGAGTAACTGTTATCATGCATGCAAATATGGATGGATCTGAAAGAAAACTAACCATGATAGGCAATTCTCAAATACTTAAATGTTAAAAGAACGTTCACATGTTACCCATAAGTTACATAGGTAATCGAAAATCTTGGACAATTACTGGTTTGCTTGAAGATGAGCTTTATGTTAAAGGGACAATTAAATTAGTGAAATCAAAGCACAAAATTGTGTTTCTGGTAAACAAACTGGCTAGGCTCGTTCATCACCGGCGTCGGATTGCTTCTGTATCATCATCCTGGTGAAACGTGCATGGGGGGGTTTCGACACCCCACACTTGGGAAAATTCTTTTTCTGCCTTGACTTAGAAACAGAAATGGTTAGAACTGCTATTGGTACCTTCCTCAAAAGTAAACTCTACTCGTACAATGTGAAATCGGCGCATTCAGAAAATTTTTTTTTTTTAAATTGTAAAATTGTCTGGGTAGTGTTGATACCTTGTTATTGCTGTTCGTGTTAGTATTTCTCAGTTTGAAACCATGACGTTTTCAATTCATTCTAGTAAGAGGTTTCCTCTTTTATAATATGATATAAAAATGAAAATTCTTCAAAAGTTGTTAGAAGGCTTTTTGACGAAAGAAAAGGTTTTAGAAGATTAAGTAAATGCAAAATTTAGTGATCATTAGTCTGAAGCGACTCTTCAGAAATTAACTAGTGTGATCAAATTAGACTTTTAATGGGGAACAACAAAGTAAAAAAGAAGCAGAAATAAACTTTCAAGTTCAGAAACGCATAGCATCACATGATGTAAAAAAATTACCTGTTTATTCAGATATATCTAAACATGTAACCTCATCCATCCCTGCATGGAACCTTATATATGATTAAATGATTAAAATGGATTTGACGAGATCTTCAATTCTTACGTAGGAAAAAAAAAATTCCTAAAATTTTGAGATAGAGAAACAGTTCCCACGCCCTTACTGAAAGAAGAATTTCGTGCTTTTCTAAGACTATTGTATAAAGCTGGATTAATTTTTAGTTCATCAATAATTATCGTTAAGCATATCACTTCACATAATAAAGGTTATAATTGTTATTGATTGAACGATGTTTTTAAAATAGTAATTATATATTTTGTAATTATGCTTTTTAATATTCTTGGGATGTCAGCACACCAGGCATGCTTTCTGGAGTTACAATTCATTGCGGCATCTTCCCGGGGTGTACAGTATATTCAGTATTAAATATATTGAATTAAATAATTTATCATTTACTTTAATTTTAATGTATTTAGCTTAAATATTTTAAATTTAATAATGTATTGTTTACTTTAATTTAATATACGAAAAATATTATTGCCCACTTCGAAGTCTTATTATTTGTTTTAATTTTAATATTTAATTAAATAATTTGGTTTTTACAGCATAATTGTTTGTTTGCCACTTATTTAGTCAACGACAGAATACTACCAAGAATACCTTTCAAAAATTTATCCTAAAAATGTTTCTTTTTGTGTGTGATGCCTGCTTTCAACAATAATGAGCTTAATTTTCAAAAATTTTGTACTAGATTGAAACAAAACCTATATAAAATTAATTCGTTTTACGTATTAAATTATGAATCAAAACATATCAAATAAGCTTAATTTAATACAGTAACCAATGGCTATATGTATTATAATTTATAAAGGTAACAACTGTTGGAGGGCACCAGACAGAGTACTTGTACACCTTCCTTCTGGTGGAAAAAAAGAAGCCAAATGTGACTCGATTCGGCTGCTGTAGTTCTGATGTGAGCCATCACGCTAGAATCCCTCCTATTAACTTCTTTTTGAATATACGAGAGCTATTCAAAAAGTAAGGAACGTTTTGGAATTAAAAAGAAACTAAGTACAAGAAAAAACATTTATTATATACATCAGAAAGAGCGACTGAAATTCTACTTTTCTACATAGTCACCAAACAAATCGAGGCACTTATCATAGCGGTGGACAAGCTTTGAAATTCCTTTGTCATAGAATTCTGCCGCCAATTTCAAACAACAAAGTCCATGAAATTAGTGGAAAACTAAGCGAAAGCTTCGTTATTGTGAAACGGTGGTTTTCACGAATCTTTTCATCAACTTTAGCGACCAGTTTGTCAGTCACAATGCTAGGGCGTCCACTCTTTTCTCTTCATCGTGAACGTTAGATCGGCCTTTTTTTTAATTGAATGCACCGTTTTCGGATTGAACTTTCATTCATTACGTTGTTTCCGTACACTTCACACACTTGCCGATAAATTTCCATAAGTTTTAGGGTTTTTTTTGCCAACAAAAACCGTATCACAGACAGCACCTCACAACTGGTGGGATTTTCAATTGCAGCGCACATTTAAAATTTGAATATCGAAAAAACGGGCAGCGTGGAAATGTTCCCGTTGTGATTGTTGGACGCCGACTGAGATGCCGAGCACGCAGACACCAATATATACGTGATCGGTGTGCGCCTAGCTACGTCAGATGGAAACGTTCCTTACTTTCAGAATAGCCCTCGTATGCTACAATATCTGAATTTGTAAATAACTTTAGTAACTAGAAAAGATCCTATGAAGATGAAATAAATCATATTAGATGATAGGAGAAGTTTAAAGGTCTCTGTAAGCCAATCGACACAGGAGATGAGTAGATGGCTCATCTTGCTATAATATTTGCCCATCTACTTTCTTGTTAAAAAACCTCAGAAAAGCATTAGTCAAGATGAATCATCCTGACTTCCGTTGTCTGACGAGGGGAAACAAGTTTTTTGTGTGCTTTTATGTGTCAAAATTTTTTATAGAGCCAGTGTTGTGAGCGTTTTCCCCTCGCCCCTAGTGAAAAACTCGTAGTAACAATCCTGCTACAGTGTGTCATTTCGTTAGTGCCTGTGTTGTGCCAGTTCTTTCAAAAAGTTATTAATAATTATTATTTTGCGGTAATATTTCCGCTACAGAAGTATTGACTCTGTCAGAACACCTGGCATATTTGCATACTTAATTTATCATTCTATATGGATACTGATTTTAATTATTATTTTGCTTTATATTATATAGAGTGATTTCATATTGAATTTCTGTAGCATTACACATTGATAATTATTTTGCATGATATTGTTTTATTATTTTTATTGTAATGAATTTTTTGTATCATTCCGCATTGATATTGATTTTAATTATTATTTTGCTTCATATTTTATGGATTAATTTTGTATTGATTTTATTTAGCATTATACATTGTTAATCTTTTGCATGATATTGTTTTATTACTTTTATTGTATTGAATTTTTTGTTTTATTATATAGGGTATAATACTTCATTGTTTGCTATAATTTTAATACCTGAAAAATAACATTACTATCCAGTTCAATATTTAATCATTTTCTTTAATTCTAATATTTATTTTTATAATTATTTGAATAAAATTTTAACACCTTGAGAAGAAAACCTTGTTCTTTACAAAGTTTTGCAAAGATTATTTTGGTAATATTTCCTATTTTTAATCCAGAATTATAAATTATACTTGTAAAAATATAAAGTTGTATTAAAAAATGTATTTTTATTGCGTAATTGGAACACTCCATAGTATTGAAAACCCTTATTTTGCAATATTTTTATAAAATATAGTCCACATTCTAATGCAGTAAAAGTAAATAAATTTTATAATTTAAGGAAAAAAATAATTGTACTTAACATTAGTGTACTGAAAGCGCTAAATATAAAAAGAAATATGTAATAATTGTAGATTACTTAATATTTTATTTTAGTAAAACTATCTAAGTTTTATTTTACACATTAATATTTGTCAGGAAACTTACGATAAATTGCAAAATGTACACGTATTTAATTACCTATTTTTCTCCTATTTTCTTTTGAGAATTCTTACTTATAACTTAATTCATCTGTAATTATATAAATGCTGTTGTATAATACAGTTATTATGATTCTGAGATGTATATTATACCAAATATATTTAAAGCTAATTATAATTTAAATCTGAACTATGGCTGAAGAGAGTTTCACTCTGCTCACAAATTCTGTGAGATAAGAATAACTGCAACATCTCTCTAAGTGACTGCAATACTCTATTATACTGTCAAAGACAAATGTTCCAGGCATTTTATAGGATCGTAAATTTACTCTTTCACTTCCGAAAACGGAAGCCACGATTTGTTGTAAAGTGTAACATATTTATCTTCTTTTAGGCTGTACATAGTGATTTTATGTTTCATTTTTCAGACTAAATAAAAAAAAGGAATTTTTAACATGTGTCAATTAATGACTGAGGTGCCAGCTTATATATCCTACTCACTTGGCCGTGGTTAAAATTTACGAAGTCCGTCACTAATAACCTTCGTGATGTTTTTTAGCGCAGCATTAACAGTACAAAAATCAATTAAAATATAGGGGAGGGGGGAAGCATTCAATTTCAGTTTTTGTTAAAAGCTATTTTTATTAGTTTGAAGCCTACAATCGCAAACATAAATCAATTGTTTTATTTTAAATGATGTTTTCCCTTTAAATATAAGTAAACATTTCATGTAAACCTTTCCATATTTATAGATATTGTGTGGCAACGCCTGAGTGTTGTCATTAGAATTCGTTATTTTTGAATTTCCTAGCAATTGCATAAGATATGTTTATGTTTTTAAGTTAAATAAATGTTACATCTATCAATTTCGCCTCTCCCTTCTAAGAAAAAAGTCCAATACCACCACCTCTTATATACAGTTTTAAATTTTAAAATCAGAAATTAATAAGTGTACCGAAAAGGCCCACACCTGAAAAGAAACAGCAAGCAGAAAATATTCACATTTTCACCACACAATTCTGTTAAATATCTATCTACTGTCAAAACAATAATAATATTACATGACCTTTATTTACAGCAAGCAAAATTTAGAATAACGTTCTAAAAGATATTTTTAAAATTATAATAAATACAATCTTTAGAATTTTATTCCAAATTATATAACTTAATGCCAATGTCGTAAAGATCAAGCTTATGATTCGAATAATTGATACTTGAATTTATTTCCCTCCTCATACACACACAGATATATATATATATATATATATATATATATATATATATATATATATGTTGTATAATAAATGCGTGTGTGTGTAGAATCCTAACTAAAAAAATGTTGTCTAGGCGTTGTTCCGGATTCAATGATGAGGCAGATTTTTAAGAAACTGACATTAATGTTTTACAATATATTTACGAAGTTAAAATTAGACTATTTGGTATACATATATTACATTCGGAGCTATCACATCGTACGTCTTTCCATAATGGACACGCCCTTACCTCTGCACAGACTGGTGTTAGCCCATTACATGAGGTCAGGTTCGTGGCACTGTAGGAAGGTGTCACATAATGTATAAATCCTACACACACACACACACATATATATATATATATATATATATATAATAAGGAAAGTAATTTCAAAATATAATCGTCTTTACATCAAGGATTTTACCGAAATGTTAATTGGCTTATTTTTAATTCCTAATGTAAATAAGTCAATAACAATAAATCAACTGTTTACCGTCTTTAGTAAAGTTTAATGACGTTGATTGGTCAAATTTGTTCAACTAATTTCTAATGAGAATATATTCATCACTTTCTCACAAGGAAAAATTGAGCTGCAAAACTTCTCCTTTTCTTGTGTTGAGCAGCATCCATTTCGTCAGTTTGTATAGTTTCGTATTCTCACCCTCTTTCAGATTGGCAGAAAGGAATCTTTTCCCCGTGTATCTTACTTCTTAATTTCATTCGGCTTCAACTTGATGCGTGCAGACGCCGGTTGTCAACTTCTGGATAGGGAAAAAAGGATAATCTCTGTAGTATAGCTCCCGATGGTCCTATCCGAAGAAAATAACTAGTCATCACTTCCACATTATTCCTTCTAAGTTTACAATTAACAATTCTCTAAAACATATTCCTACAATTAGATTTATATTCATTGAAAATTTTTATTGCAGAATTGAAAATAGTGTCATGTAACTTTGATAAAAATTGAAATAAATGTCTTTTAATTTTTGTTTTTCATTCTGTTTTTTAAAGCAAAATAAGGTGAGCGATATGAATGTTGTGACCTTTACGTATACAGCAGTAGGAAGAAGTGTTTTTGCAGGAATAGTTTAAATAGTGCTCCGAGCAGCAAATTATAATAGTCATGTAGTTTAAATAAAACCCACCAGTTCGAAAGCAAAAATAGAAAAAGATTACATCTGCTAAAAGTCACATTTGAAAGCCTTAATATTTTTAGAATAACTTCATATAATGAGATAAAAGCTGATTCAATGTTTTTGAAAATGATGGTCGGTGGTTTTCTCGTCCGAAATTCTATCTCTGAACTACGAGTACTTTCCCCGAACACCTTCCTCATTGTCAAGCATGGAAGTGGTTTGGTTTTTGTACAGAATTAAATGTCTACAAAAGCCGGGTAAAATCGTTTTAATGGATGGAGTTACGGATAAATTGAAAAACCTTGATGTATTGAAAAGCAATTTAACGGTAAGTACTTTAAATTATTCTTCAGAAATTAGATTAAAGGTCGCATATTATAATTCAATAAGATAACGAACCTCAAACATAATGTTTAATTCGTCATGTTTTTGGTACAGTTGTAAAATGCAATAGTATACACCACTTCAATCTCTTGATAACGTTGCGATAGACACGTCAGATCTGATTGCGAAAAATTTGTTCAAACTCATATTATTGTACTCTATTACTTTAGAATAAGGGTGTCAAGTTCACTCATTTTCTCCTCCCCACAAGATTTCACCTCCACCGGCGATCATGGTAGGAATTAATGTACCATCTCCACTGCATTTATTTTCAACACTTCAGTTGAGGTCTGAATTCCTTTGCTTTATGAACGTACTTTATGTCAAATGTAAAATATGTTTTAAATATCTACAAATAACGTGTTTCTTTTTCTTTTTTTTCAAAACGATGATTTTTTTTGAATGAAAGTATGTAAATTATTTCACCGTATCCTTATAAAATATTAATATAATTCCTATGCGTATACAAATTTATTTAATTTAAAAATAATTTTCCAATGAGTTGTTTAATTCCGTTATATAAAGGTTTAAGAAAATTAAATGTTTTTAATTACTTAGTAACAATATTTATAAAATGTTATACAGATTTTAAACAAATATTTTAATGATGCAGATTTGAAGAAAAAACCAACAATGATCTTGAAACTCAAAATTTTGTTTTCATTAGAAGTCCGTTTATGATTGACCAACACCAGTAACAGCGAAAAGAACTTAATAGCTGCGCAAAAGTAACTCAAACCTGTTTGGATGTTAGAAACAGCTGCAACAATTCCAATACCATGCTCTTTTTCGAGGTGATTTAACTGAACATTGATCCAGTGGAACCAGTTGACATCTGTATCATATGAATATGCAATACTGTTGAAGAAATACAGTCACTTTGTCTTCTCCTAAATAACTTTGGTGTGAACTATGAGATAGTTAGTGAAAAAGAAAAGAGTTTTAAAAATTCATGGCCATTTTTACACTAATTACCTTAATTGCTTTTCCATTAATTACTTCCTGAGTGAGGTAACTTCGGTAATAAGAAGAAAAAAAAGGAAGTCAAGAAAAGAATGGATGTTTGACTATATGCTTCTATGTGCTTTTTAAAGACTGAAAGGCGATCTATTTAAATTGAATTATTGTTTAAATTTTCTTAAAGAAAATTCTTCTCGAAGTAGCTAATATTTTCAAACTATACTTTAGGTTTCAAAGTATGCTCCCTTTTTTTTTCGTTGAAATGTTTTGGAATTGGTATGGAGAACGGTTTCGAAATTGAGTGGGGCACTATAAAAAAGTTTACAAAAGTGAATTTAAGTCTAAAGGGCTTTTAAACGAAGTAAGCTGTTTTTCTTTTAAAATGACTCTTTTATAAATGGATGTGCAATAATAATTACTAAAATAGTAATTCGACTATAAATAAGTGCACAATTATCATAGAAACGAGATTATTTTGCTAATATATTGACACAATTTGCCCTGTTTAAACCTATGAAGAATACTTGACAGATGAATGTCTATTATTAAATGAAGAAGAAAATTTAAAACTGCAAAAAAAAATATTTTTACTTATATGTTTGTTTTAAGATATATTTAATTTTAAAATTTTCCTTTTTTGATACCATAGCTTCAATAAACTTGTAATATCGATAATTTTGAAAAAAAATATTGCATTTTTTAATAATTTTCATTTTCTCCTTTTGGGAAGAAACTACATATTCTCATTGGAAAGTAATCTCTAAGAGCTTTTAAATTTATTTTGTCACTTGGAGATAGTCTTATAACAATGCGTATACTTTCTTTGAAAAGAATCAGAAGTTTCCAAGAAGTATACCGTTTACTGATCCTGATATGAAAGAATAAGAGATCCATATTTTAATCTTTATTAAACATTACATTATAATAATAATCAAAATAAAGAATATAACGATAAGAATATCCCTCAATTGTCTCAAAAAGAAAGTTTTCTCTTTCCCTCTCGATACCAGAACTAGCTTTTATATCTGTCATGTTCTAGAAAGCCAATTGATCCCTAGTACAATTTTATGATTAATTTGGCCTTATCTCTGATGGAACGCATTCATTAAAAGTAATTTGAAATTCTAAAAAAGGGAAAAGGCGTTCAAGTGCTGAAAGTAAATATGTTATTTTCATTTAAAATAAAATTTCTTAATTACATTCAAACGTTTGATGTAAATAAATTAAAATTTTAGTTTAGTTTTGGTTATTAATATTTATATAAAATTATCTACTTGGATACATTTGTTTCTTAAATTAAAAAAAAAAACGTTTGAAATCTAACAATATTTTTTTTAAATCTAATTCGGAATGAAAATGTTAAACGATAATATTTTAACAAACTATTATTTCCGTTCATTAATAAACATTGTCTGAAACTTTCTTAACCTTGAAGTGACTGCAATGGGAACTCCAGTAACCTCCAGACACAATGAGAACTTTGTCACAAAATACTCCATTTAATATTTAAGAAAATGTAAAGCACTCAATAATAACATAATGAATTGTATTACTAATTAAAATATGTTTTTAAATATCTTAGTTCAATATAAATCACATGGCGTATCTCAATTAATTGCTTCTTAAAGAAGTTTTATTTTTCATCAAAATAAAAAGAATCAACAAACATTCTGGGTTCAACAACAAAAAATGAGAGAAAACGTAACATTATTTTAAACACAGTTACATGAATAAAACATTTCTACTTGCCATAAGCAAGCTTAGTAAATGAATTATTTTACCACTGTAAGAAAGTCATCTACTTCTGCTGATTTTCACCCGTCAGGGGCTTACCTTTTTTAAATAAGTACGGGAGTCCTGACCCCGACGTATCCAATAGTAATTGTCTTTTTCATAGGGCTTACCGTCTTTAAAAAACATGGACGACGCGAAGTTATACCCTAGCAATCCCGTTCTATGCCCTTTCTTGTCAACCAGTTTTAAACTTTTTCTCCCTTTTCTTTCTGTCTATAATGCAGTTGAAATTAATATTTGGCTTAACGTAATCAAATTTGGCTCTAGCACCATAAACTATAACCATAATTCATTTACTCATCCTATATATTTAAGGAAGTGGGAAGGGAGAGTCTGGTTGAAAGCTTTTTGAAGGCTTGTCTTTCGGTAATTATTCTGCTAGTAATAATGGTTTCTTGACTAACAATACATTCGTGACTTAAATTATTAATTTTATTCCGATAACTTTTATTAATTAACACTAGAAATGCTGTATTCCAGTTTCCTTAGTTTCTAATTCAGCTATATCAATTTTTTTTGTTCAAAATTGGGATTAAGTACACTTTCTAGCTCAAATGATGAGTGTCTAACATCATCACTTTACAAACATTCATTCAGTACTGACTCATTCGATTGGTAGATATCCGGTCAGAGCAACACCGTATTACTGAAAACGCTCTAAAAATCACACAGTTGATTAACAAAAGCCTTATTGTATAAAATTTAATATAATATACGCAAATAACGTGTCAACATTGCAAAATAAGCAAAATTGCAAAAAGTGTACTATTTTTTACTGATAGTCTACAATATTACTTTGACATAGAAGGCAGAAAACAATTTTTCGTATTATATGATGAAATAAAAATAGATTTGTATAATTTGTTTTCAGATACATGATTTGTATTTCTGTTACACTATCAGCAACAAAGCTGATAGTGTAGCAAAAAAAAACAAATCATCATCAATTAAGCTGAGGGAAAAACCAATAAACATAGAACACATGTAAAAATACATATAAAAGTACATGAGAAAGGAAGGAAAATAAGAAATTATTTCCAAAAAGAAAAAATAATAACCCATGTTGTTTCTTGTCATTCCTCTCCCAAAGTCTTGATGGCGAGCTCTAATGACGAATAAACAATGAGTTACTATAATACCAACTGGAAATTACTATAAAAGTCTTTAGAAAATAAAGCAACAAAATGAATAACAAAAATAATTTGTATAACATAAACGAATTTCAAAAGGGAGCTGAAGATAGTGACCTATCTGCCGAAGTAAATACGCTGTGAATAATACGAATGTATTATTCACAGGTCGGATAAATGAATAGTCGGATTGTACAATAGAGACAGTATAGCATTTATTCTATGTTTTTGTAATCTTTTAGAGAAGTCAGACAGTTTGCTAAAATATCCTGCTTACGGGAACATTATGTTAGATTGATCAATCAACCACACTGTGCTGAAATACAATCATTCTATGATAAGCACAAATTAATGCATGTCAACAGATTAACATGATTCAATTCGAAGGTAGACTGGTGTATAAATATAGATTTTTCGTCATTTCGTTAATAAAACTCTTTCTATATGTTTCTAGAATCTAAGATATATATATATATATATATATATTCTCGATCATAAAATCCAAAAAGGAAGTTAGCAATAATAGAATTTTCTACATTGTCATTTAATCCCTTATACAAGATGTTCCAAAACTCAAGTGTAGAAATTTAATGAGAGATGAAAAACATCTAAATAAGCACTTTACGTCATTTAATGCGTAGGCGGAGAACATATGTGAACTCCTAGTCGACGCAGTAATGAAAAGTATAAAAAATCAGTTTTCTTGCACATTGTAATTTCTACTGTGGAAATCAGGTGGAATGGAAATGTTCAGTAATCAGGAAAGTACGGACTAGCATTTTTTATGGTTCTAACGAATGAGAAGGTTCTAGAAGCTAAAAGACTGTACAGACAGCGTCTCCCAAGAAGACACATGCCAGACCGTGAAATGTATTGTATATTTGCATCTGTGCCTGTGCGAAACGGGACAGGGCGTGATACAGGGCGTGGGAGGAGTGTGTGGACGCCAAAAATTGAACAGGTCATTCGGCAAACAGACAAAGATTGGCTGGATACCAGCACACAATAGGTTTTCCGTGAGGAAAACGTACCCTACTCGATTGTTTGGAGAATACTACTAGACGATGGATTACACTCCTACCATGTAGAGAATTTGAAAGCCTTGATACCTTCCAGATTATGCGCTATGTGTCACGTTTACCCGTTGACTTTTGCAACAGTTATCCCGGAGAATGCACATTTACTCGCAAAGGCATTTCGAATACGCTCAACCTTCATGTGTGGACGTCTAGCAATCCGTACGACACACATACTCAAGCGTATCAGAAGCGTTTGAACTTAAATATTTAGAATGGAATTGTGAGTGTCCATCTGATCGGTGCTTCAGACGCTAAATTCTCAGGGAGATGGAATTTTTTTGGGAGGAATCATATCTTTTTTCGACATCTAATCTGATTTCTCTCATCTGGACTTTTTCCTGTGAGACCATTTAAATATCTTGTCTACGAAAGCCCTATCGACTTCGACCAGGACTTAGTGTCTGGATTATTAATGTTGTCAACGTCGTCCGAGAAATGCCGGGAGTGTTTGAAAAAGTGCGCCGCTCGCCACATCGTAGGTGTATCATCTGCAGTATTACGCGCGATAGCTCATTTGAGCAATTTTTATAATTCTGACACACGTTCTATCAATAATATTACTTTGTACTTCCTCTATCCGTATGGTGTTTCGTTCTTTCTTGGGACAGTTACTTTTCTAGCAGTTCACCACTTGGTCTCCTCCTTTGCATTATATGATGAAAATTGTTTGTTTAGGTGAATTCTATCAATCTTTAAATATTTACCCATGACTTTTGAAACACCCTGTATTAAAATTGTTATTGTATTACGAAATAAAATGACATGAAAGCTGAAATATTTATCATTCAACAAAACGTACTTCTTAATTAATTTAAGTATTTGATCAATTAATTATACTATCCACAGATATTTACTATTAGAATTAATGGCTCTTTAGAATTGCTCATGTCACAAGAGATAAAAGGACTATGATCATCTGATCGTATATCATAGACAAAATGCTTTATATATGATTCGAAATAAGTGTTATAATGTAAAATTCAAGCATTGGGAAAGATATAGATTGTAAAATTTAGATTAATCAAATAAATAGAGAATTTTTCATGAAATATTATTTTTGTCATTTGCGCAATACTTAATCTTATGTCAATTATGTACTTAATCTTAAATAATTTATATATGCTAAGAAGTAATCAAATAAAAAGTATCAAAACGACATTTCTGTAATTTGTAACAATGAAATAAAAATATTATGCAAAGACACACGAAACATAACATTTATTATATACATGTGCAATATAAAATCGCCTTCCTTTTCTAGTAAAATCTTTTTTTAAGAAAATAATCAGCCGTCTGTCAGTTCACCTCCTGCTGTTTGCCTATGTATTGTATAGGGAAAATTGTTTGTTTAGTTGTTTTCTATATATATATATATATATCGACAATACCGGGTCTTTCGAAACTCATTCGTAAAAATTTAAGAGATAAAAGAAAACAACTAAACAAACAATTTTCACTATACAATACATAGGCAAACAGCAGGAGGTGAACTGATAGACGGCGCAGCAATGTTAGCTATAACTTTTAAATTCCAAATTCTTTTCTGCTGATTTCGCTCAAGACTTAAATTTTGCAAAAAAATTAAATTACTCATCATACATAGAAGATGAAATGCATACCTATTATTTATGGCATTTACAATACTTATGAAAAATTATAACAATATTAATAGCATATCAGATAGATTCTTCCAGACACAATTTTTCTTTTGTGACATATGAAAAAATTACTGATAAATAATTCTTTAAATCCTATAAATAAGGCCAATTATGATATTTTTATCATGATTATTTTAAACGAGAATCTTAGAGAATAAAAAAATAATTAATATATTCTAAGATGAATAGAATATTCACAAGCTTATTTTTTTCATCTGAAAGAAAAAAGAAAATTAAAACAGAAACAAATCTATTCATTTTGTACGGTTCTACTAAATGTATTAAATTATCAACTCTGTCAAAAAAAGTAAAGCTTAAATAACAGGATAAATGATTTAAGTGTCTTAAGCGAGCTCATATTAATAAGAACTATAGAATATTTGAATGAATGCCTATAAACATTGTACTAATAGGATCATAATGAATCAAAATATGTACTTTATATGAATGATCCGAACACGTCCTTGACAGAATTAGAGAGAAACGATAACAATAGTGAAAATAAAATGGTAATAAATTCAGTGTCTTCCTGTTCTAAACGTGAAACATAGCTTCTACAAACTTCAATAGTAAAATTCTAAAATAAAAACAAATTATTCAGAAAATCACTTGATTCGATAAGTTACACATCTGTTGCAACTAAGAGTTGTAAACCACCTTTAATTAAAGGTTGTAACAAAATAACGAATGGAGGTTATCTCTTTTAGGGGTCAAAAATTTGCATCGGAATTCAATTGATTTGATTGAACTCTACTAAACACAACTGAGTTGTCTGGAAAGGAAATAAAAATTAAAATGCTACATTCCGAATTATAGAAATAGAAGTTGCCACACCTAGTAAATTAATTCTAGAATAGACTCTTAAATAGGATTCGAGTAATCCGATATAGGACATTTTAATACACACCGATTACTTAGGAGTACCAAACAAATACCATTGCTTGTAAATAATATTCGTTATGACTAGGAAACTGATAGCAACGGAGACCGCTTTTGGAAAAATAGTAATAGAGCGAATAAACAATCAGAATAAAGAGAGTCTGATGTCAATTTCATAACAATACTATAAATATCTGCGTTAGCGAAACAGACATTTCCTGCCAGTTTAAATCTTAGTAGGAATTAGAAATAATCAGAATTAAACAAAATGAATCATAGACGTAGATGAAAAAGTAATAAAAGTACTTTCAAAGAGAACATGTACAGAAGGAATGTGGGAGGAATGAAAAATATTTTGGAAAGTAATTATGACTTACTTAATAATTATTATGATGTAGCTGAACGCATAGCTTAATAAAACTAAAAATCCAATTGAACGAGATGACTGGTTGCATAAAACTTAAAATGAAATATGGAAAGAACTGAAAGTGAAATTGTTTTTGTTTGTTATCGTCGAACAGAGAAATAACACAAGGGATATTGACGACGAATCTCGTAATTTTGAGTTTCTGTGGAGTAACCAGAATGACATCTGAGATGAAACTCCCATTTCTAACCTTTCGCACCGCACGAACGGTAGGACTTGAATACTCGGCCAGATTTAACGTGCATCAAACCCACTACATGGAGTGTCTATATGGTTCGAACCCGTAATTCGAAGTAAACAACGAAGCCTTATGTTCGCGACTTTGCCGATGAAGCTGCCGGTAATCAATCAAGCATACACATACTATCATACATCAATCAATTATCAATAACAAAGGAAAAATGAGAATTAAGGAGGAATGTCAAATTGAAAAGGTGAATGCAAGACCCGAATCATATTACAAGCCTCGCTGTATTTATGAAGAAAAGGTCACCTCATGAGTTTAATATATATTTGATGCATCATCCAAAGCAAAAAAATAATAATAATAATAAAAATAATAAAATCCAATATCGTTTGAATGACTCCCTGCTCATCAAACATGTAAGCTCAGAAATGTTTACTGTTTTGCTGAGATTCCGAAATATAAGACAACGTTTACCACGAATTTCAAGATTGCATTCTGACGACATACGAAACAGAATGATAACTTAAAACGTTCCGTATGACAAGAGTACTGTTTGGTGTTAAAGGTTTACTGCTTTGCTGTTTACCCTAATGGCTCACTCGAGTAGATACGAGGTGTGGTTATTAACTAACGAGATTTACGCTGGTACGGAAGAAGTACACATGTGGCAAACGTCAGCGACCAACAGATATTTAACTTCAAACCTTCTCTTCCGAATGTTGTTCCCCTCGTTTCTGTAAAAAAATCCGCATAACAGTAACTTTAATTCGCAGAAGATTTTTCTTTCGCCTGAAAATGATAAATGTAGAGCAAAAAATTGTTGTGAAATTTCACATGAAACTTGGAAAGTCTACTACTGAAAATTGTAATTTACTGAAAGAAGCGTATAGCGATGAATATTTGTCACGTGAACGTGTTTTTGTGTGATTTAAGCGCTTTCAAGATGATCGAGAAGACGTTGAGGATGATTAACGCTTGGAGCACCCTCACACATCCAAAACAGTGGACAATATCGAAAAATTATTAATCTGGTTCGATGGAGAGTTACGTTACTATAGACATTAACTCTGCCTCGCTTATAGCTCAAGGTTAATTACATCTCGATTAATGAAATTCCTCAACACTGTCTTTCATTTGAACTAAAATGATATTTTTTGGACTGATTCCTGAATTGCTCTTTATTAAATAAGAGGTACTTTTAGGAATTCAAAACAGTCTGTCGCGAAAAGAATATCGAAAATACATGCAAATAATGATTCACAATATTTTAATTTTTCTTCTGGGAAACAAAAGTATGCAGAAAATCGGAATAAATGTTTCAAGATTAAACGTCTTAAAAAAGACGAGTTCTTGATGGATGTGACTAGAATAGTTTTCAGCATAGAAACAAAAAGTGAATGGAATGATTGATATAACAGGTATAAGCAGGATAGAAGGCAAAGAAAAATAAAATTTTCCTGTTCATATTCCAATTAAAATATCTTGATGATTAAAGCCTCTCGATGATCCATCGTTTAACTTAAACATACATTGGATTTGCCTAGGTCCTTAGAGTCACAGCTTTGGTCTAGTGGCTTGTAAAATTCTGGATATATTGATAAGAAATTCAACTTATTGAGCGAAGAATTAACTGCAGAAATAATATACAGGTTTAAATACATTCTGTTTGAATACATTAAAGAAGAAATAAATTCCTTAACTGAGGGCGATTTCCTCGATAAGTCATCTTGTCTATATTTAATGAAACAAAATGAAATCGTATGTTTATATTGTAAGTTTCGGAGGTCGGTATCAAAATCAAATTTACTGTCAAATAGGAGGAACATCTTGAAGAGAAATTTTTACAATCAGAAGCCTTTGAACAACTTTTGGTAAAGACGAAAGCTTGAGTATATTTCTGCTGAAACTATTAAACACTATAAGGAAATTGAACCGGGAGATATTTAGAATTGGTGAGCAAATAAAAATTTCTTTAAGAACTTGCCTAAATCGTAGAAGATCGAAGAGGAAATAATAAGAAATTGAGAAGTCACTTATTAAAAACTTCATCAGAACTTTTTAAATGTCTAATACAACTTCTCTATAACTTTGAATTGACAGATTTGAATCATTTCATAATTTATATCCCTATATATAATTATACCTATATTTGATTTAATTGTGTTTATATTTATTAGCAGTGTGTGTTTGTCAGATGTTTATAAGCGTATTTAAAGTTAATACAGCATAGCTAATTTGCTTTAATATGCATATTGTAAGGTGAATAATTTGAAGTATTAATTTAGACATAAATATTTTTAATTCAAATTTTTGCTTTGTTTATTTGTCTTTGTAAATGAAATGGCTCTATTTGATAACTACGTTTCAAAAATACACGAGTATATAGAAACATAAATACCACATTATACCACCACGTTATCTCTTGATTAACGTGGTTCAGAGGGGGTGGGATGTTGCAGATTTATTTCTTAATTGTCAACCACTCTAGATGACGAATAGCGTTAGTGGTGTATTTTGATTCAGTATCTTTTGAACGCGTTTGAATATTACAAGTTACGCGGAATTTTGATTCACGTTACACATTAACATATATGAATTTTCACAGATGTTTTAAGATTAGGTAGTTTTCAATTGCTTATAATATTACTATGAGATTTAATTCCTATGGTTCAAAATAAAGAGTTAAAACTTATAATGCGATTTTCCTGTTTTCACTTTGGTAATTATACCATAATCTCTGAGAAAATATAAGTTTTCATATAATCCTTATTTAAGCATTCATATTTTGATATTTTGTTTGAAAATTATTTTGAGTGAGTAAACTAGTCTATTTGAAACAATTATTTTTGTAGATAAGGTTGTAAAGTTTTATATCCCTCTATTTGCATAACTTTTATTCTTTGATATTAATTTATTAATATAAATGTCGCTAACAGATATCGTCAAATGTTTGATTCAAAACATATATAAATTGTCTTTTCAATGTGTAATGTATGAATTGTAAGTGAAGCTGTGTTTATTCTATACTTTTCAATTAAAAACATTAATTCACACATTTTGATGCATAAAAGTTATAGCAAGTATTAGGTCATGTAAAATGACTCGGATTTCATATTATTCTCAAAAGGATTTTAGAAATGTTTGGGTATAACTTTAATAGTTGTAATTTTAAAATCTGTGACAATCTCAAGAACACGGGTAAGATTTAGAAGCTCTGTTCTATATGAATTGAACGATAAGAAAATGAGGATCAGATATAAATTTTCAGTTCGCCTTATTTTTGAACCAACGGGACATCCTTTATAAAATGAGTTGTAACATACCATGTAAAATGGATTAATTACAAGATAAACCTACCTATACAGTGGATTAGCCATCCTGGACCATAATGGAAAAGCAGAATTTCTTGATGAAAATTAACACTTTGATGATAAAGGGAATAATCAACTGTTTTCACAATTTTAAACTTTAGGAGCATTTAAATGCTATAGTTATCTAAAACTCTTCTTTCTGTGATACATTTTAAAATATCAAATTATTCACCATATATATATATACTAGCTGTACCAGTCCGCTTCGCTGGGAAGACGATAATATTATATTTTGGAACCTAAACCTAAGATATCAAGGAAATTTTCATTTTTTAAACGGGAATGAAAATCTAAATTTAAAATCTTAGGAAATTGATTTTCAATAATAATGGTTATCCAGAACTTTTTAGAGGTATTTCGCTTGTATATATATATATATATATATATATATATAGATTGTCTTGCGTGTTCTCTACTCCGTAAGAAGTCGCCCTTTTAGTACTTTTCAAATTCCTGCTAAGTTTTGGAGGTAAATTACACTTTCACCAACCGTGGGGTTCCACACTGATTTATTTCTATATCTAAATCTGTACGTTTCCTATTTTCGACATGCACGGAATTTCAAAAACGGAATTTTTTCCCCTTCGCCAAAATCTTGCCAATCCTCCTTCAGCGCTTCAATGTTAATTATTTGGTATTTTTCCATTTCGCAAGCGCAAATCTCACCAAGTGAACTTAATTGGTGATAATACACAGTATACTTTAAAAAATAAAATATATATTCCGTTTAGCGTCGTATATATATATATATATATATATATATATATATATATATATATATATATATATCATCAAATTATTCATCATTTGAATTCTTTAGCTTTCACTTTTGAGCCATTTTAGTAACAAACTCCCGCCAAATTCCACCAGAAAAAAAACTAGATCAATAACAACTAGATCGGTAACACTTTCCTTTATTATGCAAAATAATATCACAGTATTAGTACTATCATGTGTACGCTATCAAACTATCTAAACTTTGCAAACAGGTAACGTTTGTGACTCAAATAACGCAATATAATATGAACTCAGCTCGTCAGCGTGCACTGGAAAAAAGTTTTGCTACGCGATTATGATTCCATTACCACCATTTCGGTAGAAATATTTCTGGCAAACTAAACTCATCAGAGCGCATTTTGGTGCATTAATTTCAATGAGAGCTGGGTTCGTTCAAAACCAATCAAGGGTTAATATAAATTGTCGAATTTCAAAATGTTCTTGTTCAAATTACCCTATAATGTGCTCTTTCATCTCTGGGAATGATGAAAGAGCACCCTAAAAGACACTACTTTTGTTCGCAGAACAAGATAAAAGTTGGCATTAAAACCTGGTTTGCACAACAAGATTCGAAATTTTCCTCCGTCGAGTTTGCACAACTAGCCTCGTTTGGTATTACTGCTGAGAAAGGGATGGAGACTAAGTCAAAACCTGCATGATGCGTTTCATGAAAGATGCATATACTTTCATGTACAACAATGACCTTGGAAATTAAATAAAGAATAAATAAAATTATCACTATCGAGAGATTATCATTCAATCAATCTTCCTTATTCTCAGAACTTCTTTTTTAAGAACTGAAAGGGAAGTAAAGCATTACATAATGCGCCTTTCTGTCAATGATTCTGTTTTTTTTTTTTTTTT